>OU015498.1:139829515-140317015 GCA_907164885.2 Dolomedes plantarius
TGCCCAAAAAATGCTGTGCCTATTTAATTATTATGTGCTACGTGTTTAAAATGATTTACTTTTGTATCCTAACAATAAATTTTTAATCATGACTCAGTTTATATGATTAAATATAAAAATTTCGAAACTTATATGAAAAAGTTTTTGTTTCAGTCTCTTAATTTTATAATTTCAACACCAAAGTAGGTCATTTTAAAGGTACATCATTACTTTATAATTTAAAATTTTTTGAGCTTTATAAAATGATTTTAATATACGCTAAGTTGCAAACAATATCCAAAACAAGAATAGATAAAAATTTAGGTTAAAAGGCACAAACTGATATTCCCGTAGATAATCAAGCTGCTGGTAGTTTAACAAACATGTAAAAAGTGCGTGTGAATCTCCCTAAGGGAACGTCTCGAGTCCATTTACGGCCCTGAATGGACACCATTATCCATTGTACTCTCAACAATGCCCCCAGACTCTCCTATCTGCAGCTAAGGGGGAAAAGCACAATCGTCTTTTCACGGCTGTGACCATTCAGACGCACCCCAAGCTGAACGTGAGATCACGTTCGTGACCATTCAGAAGCACTCAAAACTAAACGTAATTTCACGTCCGTGACCGTTCAGGCGACACTAAATCTGAACGTGATATCACGTGTGTGACCGTCAGAGGGTTAAACAAGACGGGGGACGAAGGATTCCGCGAAAAAATAAATTAGTTCCAAAAGTCACCGCTAGGGGAATATTTGGCGCTGTGTAATAGAAAATAGAGTGCTAACAAATGCAAATCAATACGGAAATTACCTTTTATTTTGCATTCAAATGAGGTTCAATGTGGCTGCAGTTGTTGTGGACCACATATTGCATTCTGTGCACAGTATGCACAACAGCAGAAAGTAACATGTCTGCAGGAATCTCCCGTACAGTCCGTGATATGTTATCCTTCAACGTAGCCAGGTCCTGGACCACTCCTTGATAGACTTTGGACTTAAGGTAACCCCATAGCCAGAAGTCGCATGGGGTAAGATCAGGCGACCGAGGTGGCCATGCTGTTGGAAAGTAGCGGCTAATGACTCTTTCTGTTGTGAATTTCTGTCGTAGCAGCTGTTGCACCCGTACAGCAACGTGTGGAGTTGCTCCATCTTGCATGAAAATGATTTCCCCCAGGCATTGTCTTTGCTGAAGTGCCGGAATGACAAAGCTGTTCGACGTGTGGCGATATTTCTCTCCGGTAACAGAACATGTTTCCGGTCCTGTCAGGGTAATGTTCTCATAGAAGAATGGACCTACGATAAATTCCGCTGTGAACCCACACCAAACAGTTACCTTTGGTGAATGTAAGGGAATTTCTGTGACTGCATGTGGTGATTTGTCATCCCAAATTCGGCAGTTCTGGGTATTCACAGTTCCATGCAGGTAAAAGTGGACCTCGTCTCCCCATAAGATTTTCCACGGCCAAGCATCATCCACCTCCATTCTGGCAAGAAAGGTGAGAGCAAAAGTCAATCGCTTATCATGGTCGGGGTACAGTAACTCCTGTACACGGCTGATCTTGTACGGATAGAAGTTGATAATCTTTCGTAAGATTTTCCATACCGTACTGTAAGGCATATCCATATTCCGAGCTAATCCACGAGCGCTAGAGGTGGCAGCAATATTGTCTGGTCCTCTGTCGACAATCGCCGTGGCAACTGCTTCGATTGTATCCTGTGGTACAGGTTTTCATCCTCTGCCTGACTGAACCTTCAGAGAACCTGTTTTCTCAAACGTCGCAACCATTGCTTTTAGCCCATTAACTGACACAGGACCGTTACCTTTACGCATTTTTTTGTGCGTCCTAAAAGCACGAAGAGCGGCTGACGCGTTGCACTGGTTGAGGTAAAAGAATTTGACCAGTAACGCACGCTCGACTAAAGAAGGAGACATTGCACATAAACTTTCAATCCGATTGATTCGAAACGTAACACATTGCCTTTTAAAACCCAAGCAGCTGGCACTGTGCCAATGGATGTAACGTGAAATTTGAATGAAGAATTTCTTCTGCTGCTCAGCGTACGTGATATTGCAGATCACGAGACTTTATCGGTGTTTATGTAGATTTTACGCTGTTTTAAAAGTGTTGCCATATTGCACTTGAACTAAATAAGAAAATGTGCATAATAAAAGGTAATTTTATTCCGTATTAATTTGCATTTGTTAACACTCTATTTTCTATTACACAGTGCCAAATATTCCCCTAGCGGTGACTTTTGGAACTAATTTAATTTTTTCGCGGAATCCTTCGTCTCCCGTCTTGTTTAATCTTCCTACAAAATGTGGCATCATTCTCGCAAATAGATCGCGCTACGGAACACTGTGAGCACTGTCAGTTTAATTATTGCCACCTGGTATATATATATATATATATATATATATATATATATATATATATATATATATATATATATATATATATATATATATATATATATATATATGTATATGTATAAATATATTATATATTTATATATATTATATATATACACACTCAAGAGCCAAAACATTATGACCACCCCTACATTTTGCAATGAATTCGCCTGGATGACGTGGAAGGCACGTGATCAGGTGGAAGTGGAATTTAACTGCTACTGGAGAGTCTAAAGAATCATTCTTTCACTTACTTCTGTGTGTGATGGGAAAGGTTGCGGATCTAAGATATTTGATAGAGGGCAGATTGTAATGGCTCGAAGGCTCGGAACAAGTACTTCCGAAACTGCACGACTCGTGGGTTGTTCGCGACCTACAGTTGTTAGTACTTATGCAAAGTGGATGAATGACGGTGAAACCAGCAGTAGATGACATGGTTTTGGACGTCCACACGCGATCAAAGAAAAAGGTCGTCGGAGACTATCTCGCATGGTGAAGCAAAACCGGAACCAGACAGTTTCTCAGCTGACAGCCCAATACAATGCAGGGCCAAGTAGAATAGTATCGCAACATACTGTTCAGCGGACACTGTTGGATATGGTTCTACGCAGCAAACGTCCCACTCGTGTGCCTTTGCTGACCAAGCGTCATCGCCAACTGCGCCTGCGCTGGGCCCGGGAACATCACGACTGGTCCATGGATCAGTGGGAGAGAGTTGCCTGGTCAGATGAATCACGGTTTGTCATTCATCACGCCGATGACCGTGTCAGGATACGCCGTCTTCCAGGCGAACTGTTGCTCCCTCAATGTACAGTAGGTCATACACAGGCCGGTGGTGGCGGTATTACGCTTTGGAGGACGTTCTCTTGGGCGTCTCTGGAACCCGTGGTTGTGGTAGAGCAGACCATGAATGCTACAGGGTATCTGAACATCATTGTGGACCAGTTGCACCCTTACATGGCCTCTGTTTTTCCAGCTGGAAATGGAATGTTCCAACAGGACAACGCCCCGTGTCACAAGGCTAAAATTGTGTTGGAGTGGTTCCAGGAACATGATACTGAATTCCAGTTAATGTCCTGGCCGCCTAACTCACCGGATCTCAATCCGATAGAACACATTTGGGATGTCATGGGACGGCAGCTCAGAGTTCAAAGACCACCAATTCGCAATATCTCGGATTTGCGTGACCGTTGCTTAAACATCTGGTACAATCTGTCTCCGGCCATCTACCAAGGACTTGTGGCATCCATGCCAAGGCGGGTTGAAGCTGTGTTGCGTGCCAAAGGTGGGTCAACTCGTTATTGACAGGTGGTCATAATGTTTTGGCTCTTGAGTGTATATGTATGTATATATGGATATATATATGTATGTGATAATAATCACATTTGGAAAATTTAGATGCAGTCGGACACGAGGAGTGAATCATCTAGTAAATCGCTGCGCACAAATTGGAGAGATGCAGTCGGACGTAGTGTTGATCCAGGAAAGCACTGAAAACACTGACGAAATTTAGTAGAAACAAACATGGAGCCATTGATGAGAAACACACATTTCCGACGATATCCAGGAAATCACTTTTATTCAATCAGAAGGATCGCGAAGATATTAGCTGCAGTGGCCACATGACTTGTCCGGCGTCTATGCCAGGACGGGACGTAAAAACATACAGGAGCGGACAGCATGTCCGATAGCGACAAGAGTTAGAATCGAAGAGAGAGCGGACAGCATGTCCGATAGCGACAAGAGTTAGCAACGAAGAGAGGGAAAAGTCTTGCGTTCATGCAATATTAAATGGGTGTTTTGCGATATTTTCGCCAGAGGGCCTAAACTACTAAATTTTTAATTGGGCGATTTTACATTCGTGGAGTTCACGTGTCCACTTAAGCTTCCCGGGGATTGATAAATTCCGCGCTTGCTAGAGCTGAGACGTATGGCCTGTGCATAGGATAAGTGGCCATAAGTTCTTGCAAAGTGGGGGTTTTTTGACGTTATAGAGACATAAATTCAGAGTGTTTCGAGGGCTCTTCAACAATTTTGACACTATACGGACATTCGGAATCTCATAAACTTTCGAACACTCATATATGGGGATGTTATTGAGTTCCGATACTTCACATGCCTGCTTAATGATCTGCAGGGCTGCGATAAATTATACTTACTTTACTTTTAGGTCGCAAATTTTGGAAAAGGGGTCGTGCTTTATTAAAAAGAGAATTTAGAATATGTTTTAAAGTAAAGTAATTTAGAACGTCGAGTTTTCTTGTTACATGTATATATATATATATATATATATATATATATATATATATATATATATATACATATATATATATATATATGTATATATATATGTATATATATATATATATATGTATATATATATGTATATATATATATATATATATATATGTATGTATATATATATATATATATATATATATATATATATATATATATATATATATATATATATATATATATATATGTATATATATATATATGTATATATATATGTATATATATATATATGTATATATATATATGTATATATATATATATATATATATATGTATATATATATATGTATATATATATATATATGACACGGATAGTGTTTTCACCCGTGTTTAAATATTCTTTATATGCAGTCAATTCGTACTTTAAGTTATTGGGCGAGTGGCGAGGCAATGACTCAATAAACAGTCCATGATTTATAGATCCTTCTTTATTGATGTTCTTGAAATAACCACACTCCAGGTTAATTACCGCACTTCGCCATTTTATAATCTATCTGGCACGAATGCCGCGAGCTTCCGCTCTCAACGAAATTCGCATCCAATCTGCGGCCAAAACTCGATTCCCTCCGAGCTCCCGGCTACACGCGCATGTGCAGACCTCAGCTTTGGTCATCTGGACTTTAATATCGTTGATCTTGCAATTTTGACTTCGCGCCCAAAACCTTTACACTTCTAAAAATAAATCCTCTCCTAGAATTATTCGATTTGCGCTCAAGTCGCTTCTAAAAGATGATTTTCCCCACAGCAAAATACGCGCGCTTTGTAAATGAAATGTTAGATTCTTATTATTTTAAGCCCCCTTTTCCCGTACTTCTTAAGTATGTTTTGACAGTTCAGTTATATTTTGACAACTTTCCCCCCCGTCCCTCTGAAGGCGTGGACACAAAGAGTAGCTAATTCTCTGCAGCACGTCCTCAGAAGAGAAAAACAACTAAAGTTACTTAATAACTCACAACTGAAAATTGCTGTGCAGGGCGGTACCTTCCCCACACAACAACCCAGAGAAACCCAACAGCATTATTCCTAAAATTTTCCCCTGAAACCCTTACATTACTCTTATATCTATTCAAGATGACCTGGAACAGTGGTTTTGTACAGTGCATATTCATAAAAATACAGTGCATATTCATAACAATTTTACATCGAAATGGTCTTGAGTCTTAAAAAACTGTAAGTACTCGTTGGTAAATAAAAACAATAGGAATCATAGAGGTATTATCTGAAAAATCTCACTTAACATACAAAAATATATCACACAAACATACTAAAATGTTATTCACAAATTTCACTGGTCACTTGGACTGGACGGTTATTATAGTCTATATAAGTAAGTCTCTACCTTACCAGATGGTTACTCTGATCCTGAGTGGAAAATAGTTTTACAGTTCTACAATCTGTCCACTCATTCTCACAGTTTTAAACAGTTCCAGTTTAAATCAGTTACAGATGTATTTAAGTTCATTGCATAAATTATGGTGGGATATGAAAATAGACATACATGAAAAAGAACAATTAGAATTATGAAAAATAAACTGGCGCGGTCGACCGACGTGTTTGGAGGCCTCCTCGACATGGTTGTCCCTGTAAAATATACTCAGAGACACAACATATTAATAATTGAAAAATACAGATTTTATCAATTTATTATATTACAAAATCACTTTACAAATTCATCCCATAGATTCAATTTCTACAGATTCTCTCAACTCTTAGATTCAACTTCCCATGGGATATTTTCTCATATATTTAATTTTCAGCATTGTTTCATTAAATAACATTATCTCATTTTAACCTAGGTTACAAGAAAAGCGCTTTTGATTCTCTAGTTATGATACACATACAAATTTCACAATTTATTCTACAATTTATCCATAAATCAATTCACCCGTATAAAAACATAAATATAATTAACACTTTTTATTATAAAGATTCACAATGATATATTCATTATGTTATAACGCATTATACTTTCTGATTATCTGCGCATATTTGGGTCAAAGGAGAGCAGGTTCAAAATTTTCCCCACAGTCTTAACCACAACAATGGTTTAAATAACAAAATCTTTGATGTCACGTTCGGTTTTTGGCTCAGAAGATCCAAAACATCACATACAATAGTTCTCTAGTAGAAAGTTTAACCAAGATAGCCTTTTATTATTATTATTATTATTTATTTATTTATTTATTATTTATTTTTTTATTATTTTTATTATTTTTTATTTATTTATTTATTTTTTATTAAATTTAAATTAAGACAACATACAAAGTTTCAAAAAAGGTGTTAGGCACCCAACAGGTAAAATCAATTAAGAAATGGATCTCTGAGATAGGAAGTTTGGTCATATTCGGGAAAATGCAAACACAGTTCAGCACATTATACAAACAAAACATTGCAAAAATGGTAAAACATTTCAAAATAATCCAAAAATTAGGTTTAGCCAAAGTTCTTTCATTAGTTACTAAATTTCAATTCAAAACATACAATTGTTAAAACCCAATAATTTCAATACAAATCATATTCTAGTTTAATTTCACAATATCATCAATTCCAGTTTTATTATTTATTTTACTCATTAACATTCATAATTTTATAATTTCAATTTTTCACTTGTAATTCGTTTCAAAATCTTCTCTTAATCCCCCCCCCCTCCCCAAGAAAATTGTGCATGAAACAAAATTATTTTAATTTAAACTCATTCTGTGGATGAAAATGCCTTAACCTGGTTGTAATGAAGCGCTTTCAAAAAAGATTAAAATTAATATTTTAAGAGAAAATAAAAAGTTTGAAAGCTTGATTCATTACATTTTGTGTGTAAGGTCGGTAACGTCTTTAATGCCGACGTAATTATAGGGCAAAGCGTTTGTCGGCAACATTAGCCAATTTACGAAGGTTTTATGAGCCCAGCGTAAGTGGGGTCTGTGATTCCAGACGCAGATAAGCTGTGGATGGCACCACTTGTGACATTATGCAACAATGACATGTTGGGGGTGATTGATAGCGGGGTTCGCTGGGAGACCACGAGGGGCAGCGGTTTTGTATTGCGGGTGGTCATCAGCTGTTCGGTTTATTGCGTAAGAGGGCCTTGTTGATCAAGTATGAGGGCAGCAAATGAGAGGCTTGTAGGTGTTGGGACTCAGCAAATAAAAAGATGTGAGTTTCCTGAATGGCTGAAGAAATGATTTCGGAGGCGTGGACTGTGTGAGAATTAAAATAATTGAAGTGAGTTTTTTTAGAGAAAAAAAAAGTCAGTCAGTCGGAGTCCAAGAGCCTTCCCTGGGGCTCGACTGAAAAATAACCTGTCCCTGTTTCTTTGCCCCAAGACTCCGGTGAAATATTCCCGGAGCAAAAATAAAATTAAGGGGGTTTGATGCGACGGAGCTCGGTGGATCCTGTCCCGAGATTTGAAAGTACGTGTGGAGAAACGAGTGGTAGCTGAGCCCAAATCCAAAATAAAGAGAAAGATAGCAGAGGAGATTGCAGCCAGTACGCCTACAGTTAAAGCTAACCCCAGCGTGGAGGAGACACCCATCAAAATAAGGAGAAACTACAGAGTGTAAACTAAAGTCACGGAAGGAGTCCCTACGAGTGTTATCACAGAACCCGAAAGTTTGCTCTCAGCTGAAAGACGTGAGTTTATTTATTTGATTTTGTTTAGTTCAGATCCCGCGTTTACCTTTTGATAGTTAGTGTGAGTTTCACGTATTTGAAGATATCGTGCATTTAATTTGGATAGGAGTTTTTAGAATTTGTGTGTAGTATGTATTTACGCTCCCTATTTTCCTCGTCAAGTAAATTTTGAATGTTAAATTTCGATATAATGATAAACTGATTTTGGTAGATAGATAAGCGTGCCTATAAAAGATATGATTAAAATAATGTGTACAAACAATGTATAATAATTTGTAAATAAATTTAAGTTTAAGTTAAATTTAAATCTCTCTGTTTTATTTTATTCTTCAATTTTTTTTAGTTCACTTGTTCGTCAATTGCTAGTTACGTCCTGAACTACGGGTTATTAACAAAATAAATTTTAAAACACAACGCACCCAACTACCCCTTTATAAATAAATTAATGTACTAACTAACTATTTCACGCCCGTTAAAATAACTTTGGACGAGCAATACGACAAATGTTGCCGCGACCAGTTTAAATTTTTTTTGCGTTAAAATTATTTTTCAACAAATGGTTCCGATCAGGATAAAAAAAATAATTTGTGTTAGGCTGGAATCGTGAAAAAAAATTTTTTGAGTAAAATTTTTTTTTGTTCAATGGTGGCCGTGACTCAGTCTCATGGTGTGTTAGGGACTTTAGAAATATAAAAAAAAAAATTTGTTTTTCAAGGTGAAGGGAGCCGTGCATTAAAATTTATTTTGAAAGCGCGCGATGTTTGAAATTTAAATGTGTATTTGCCATATTTAATTTTGAAGGTATATGAAAAATTGTATGAAATCACAAATTGAATTTTATGAAAACATATAATTGATGTATAGTAGATTATGACGCATTTGATTATATTGAATATTTTAAGTTGTTTAGAAATTTAAATGATATAACTAGTTTGATTTATGTGTGATAATTTGTGAAAATTTGATTGATGTTGGTACATGTGTTTCAATATATTGCATTTTATTAATATTTTGCATATTGAGGAGTATTTTTGGAAACAAATTGGATTTGAAGTGGTTTAGAGAAAAATAAGAAAAAGTGATACTGATATATGTTTAAAGTGTTTATGGATATATGATTTAAAGTGATTGAATTTATTTAAGACAAAGATTTGAAAATAGTGTGAATTGTTAGAACGAGTTTATAACATAAGAGCTTATATTGATTTCAGTAGATAGATAGTGGTGTTTAGTTTTTTTTTGATAACTAATTAATGTAAGGAATATTTAATGAAAAATTTTGACTAGTTGAGAGTGTGTAACTTTATTAAAATCAGTAGAAGGATATTTGAGAGATATTTCGAAAAGTAGAAGTGCTTTGTGTGAAGAGAAAGAGAAGTTATAGTTATATGATATTTGAATTAAGTACAAGCATTTGATTAGTTTGAGTAGTAATTAGTAGGTTTGTGCATAATTTAATTGATGAAAAGTTAAGAGTGTGCAAATATATATAGTATATTTGATTTGTGTTGTGATATATATATTTAAATTTGTGATTATTGTATATTAATTGTGCATATTTGTATTTTGGGGGAAATCAGTGTTTTGAGAATTTAGATAGTTATGTCAATAATAATTAGATGTTTGTAAAAGTAGCAATAGGGGATTTAAGATAAAAAGAAGAGACTAAAATGGCAATAAATACGGGATCCCTGTCTATAGATTCGTTACTCCCAACTTTTAGTGGAGAGAAGGAGGATGCTTTTGAGAAATTTTTTAGAAAATGTAATCAGACAGCGAGGGAGTTGAAGAGGTCTGAGATCGCTAAGGGACTATGGTTCTACTCTCGATTAACGGGCAAGGCGAAAAGAATCTGGGATTTATTAGAAGGGATTGAAGATGAGGAAGTTGTAGTAGTTGTTGAGGAATGCACAATTTCACTCTTTTACCCAGTGTATTGGTTTGGTATATCAGTTTCGAAATTAACATTAGAAAGCTGGCTTAAAATTTTATAAGGGCCTGAATAAGGTGGATCTAATTTTCTTGAATTTGGGTTTTTAAATTCTTCATACATCACTAAGTCACCAATTTTGAAGTTTGACTGTACAAAATGTCTATCATATCTCTGTTTATTAACTTTATGGTGCTGAATGGTTCTTTGTACAGCAATCTTTCTTGAATCTTCAACTGGCAGATAATTTAATGAAGTTGTTTTAGGCAATGGTGAGTCATATGGTAAATGTCCAAATAAAAGGTAATTCGGGGGAATCCAGTTACACTATGGGGTTGGTTATTATATTCAGATGTTACTTGCTCTAAAATTTTGGTCCATGGAATTTTTTTCGAAGAAGTATTTACTTTACATCTTAATTTTGACACAATAGTTTGATTACATCTTTCATTTTTACCGTTGCACTGAGGCCTATGGGCTGACGTGAGTAATTGTTGTGTATTGTGGTGTTTTAGGAATTTTTTAAACCTTGAGGAAGTAAATGCAGCATTTCTGTCACTTAATATTTGGTTGGGAACTTTAATTTTGAAAATTTGCTTTAAGCAGTTAGTATATGTCTCACTTGTCACACTTTTAGAAGGAAAAGTCCAAATATATCTTGTCGCATGATCAATCACCAGATGAAGATATTTTTTTGTCGAGTTATAGTAATTAAAACCTCCAATGGTATCAACTGAAATTAGGTGAAATGGTTCATGGGCAACTGGCACCTGCTCCATCAGACCAAACTTTTTCTGTGTTGATTTTTTGTATTTCTGACATATTTCACAACAACGAACAAAATTTGCAATATCTATTATTATATCTTGCCAATAGTAAAGAGGGGAAATTAATTGTAACATTTTTTTAACACCCGGATGTCCAAATTTTTCATGTGCAGAAGTTAATAATTTTAGTCTTAATGATGGCGGAACTACAATTTTCACTAGATTTTTCTTTTTCACTGTTAAAACTCCATTATATTTTTTGTACTTTATATTGTTTACATTATCATTTAATTGTCCTTGAATAATTTCATCCGTGCTTAAAAAATAACAATATTGGGATACAAAGTGGCTTATAGGATTTCTTGAGAGCATATCAGCTTCATAATTATATTTACCTTTTACAGTAAAGCCCCGATTATCCGCGGAATTGGGTGGCAAGGGCACCGCGGATAACAAAAATCGCGGATAACCCGAAAATTTCTAAAAATGAGGTGCAAACACGGAAAAAAAATTTCCACATTAAAAACTATGTTTTATTGTACAAAAAACATAATAAAACTTTTAAAATACATACATATGTACAGTACAGCAGAAACATTTGCTCTACGTCTAAATCACTAAAATTAAGAACGGTAAACAGGAAACAATACATGCATACAGTATGTACAAAAAGTGTTCAGTTACATCTTTTTAAAAAAATCAGTCACTCGCTTTTGCTTCTTGCTTTGAAAACACCTTTTCTTTGAAAACATCTTTTCTGTATTCTAAATTGTACTTTCCTTAACATGATTTTTTCTGCCAGATGTGCATCGTCGTCTTGTTCCTTTAAATATTGAAGCAACCCGTCTACGTGCTGCAAAGCAGTTTCGTGTGTCATACGCTCGTCTTCACTTTCATTTTGTTCTTCATTCTCGTTCACTCCCATTGCTTTGTTCCTTATCTCTATGTCAGTCAGTCGTTCAAACCCCGAATCACTTGCGTCGCATTCCAGCCACTCTTCTGTGTTCTCTTCGTCAACATTCTCACCTCCCGGAACGGATGTCACTAGGTCAACAAGTATAGCGGTCGGCATGATTTCATTCTCTTCTTCACAAATGTTTTGGTTGACATTTGTTTCCATACTCGGAAAGAGTTTTCTCCATGATTTAACAAGGGTTGAGGGTTTGATGTAATCCCATGCAGACCAATATCGTAAATGCTATCCAAAATTGTATAATTCCGCCAAAATTCTTTGAGATCGCAGCCTTCCTCGATTTTTCACAGTAAAAACTTTGTCCTGTATGTTCTCTTCATGGTTGCAATGACTCCCTGGTCCATAGGTTGTATCAGCGCAGTAACATTTTGGGGCATAAACTTTGCGAATATTGGCCTGTCAGAAGATTTAAGCACACTTGCAGCTGGATGTGAAGGCACGTTGTCAATTAACAAAACAGCCTTCTTTGGCAAATATTTTGAATTAAAATGTTTACGTACTTGAGGTACAAAAATCTTTTCAAACCATTCTTGAAAAATCTGCTGGTTCATCCAACCTTTTTTTGGTTGAAATAATCAACTGGTAAATTTTCTACTTTTGGCCCCTTAAAAGACCTCGGTTTCTTAGATTTACCGATTACAAGAAACCTAAGTTTGCGACTACCCGCAGCGTTACTGCATGGCAAGATTGTAATTCTTCCCTTGCTACTTTTGTGCCTTGCTGCTTGATGTTCACTTTCAAATGCTCAAGTACGTTTGGGAAGACACTTCCACAAAAGCCCTGATTCATCAGCGCTATAAATTTCTTCATATGACAGATCCTCAGGCAACACAAACTCTTGAAATTCAAGTTGAAAATCATCAACTGCTTGTTGATCACCACTCAACTTCTCTCCGTGTAGACCAATACTATCTCTAATTCCATGACGTTTCTTAAAACGATGTAACTAACCGGACGACGCATCACAATTTCCTTCCAGGCCTAACAAATCAAAAAAGATTTTCGCATTAGCTGGAATGGTAGGACCAGACACGGGGTGCCCTCACTTCGCACCTGAGCTAACCACTCCGCTAATGCCGAGTCAAGTTCCTTATAGGTGGATTTCTTCATCGTTTTTCCTTTTTTCATCACAGAAGCACTTTCAGACACTGATAAAAATTAAAATTAGTTTTGAGGTTCGTAATTAATTTTTTTTTTTCGTGGCACTCGCACTCGCGGATCATCCGCTCGCGGATAATCGGGGCTCTACTGTATGTGTATTATCTCATAATCATACATGGAGAGTTTTAAAAACCATCTAAACAGTCGTCCAGTTAAATTTTTAACATTTTTGAGCCATTGCAGTTGCTGAATGATCCGAATGAATAGTGAATTTTTTTCACTATTGCAAGTAACAATGGTAATTATCAATAGAGTCAATCATAGCCAAACATTCAAGTTCAGTGATAGCATAGTTTTTTTCGTGTTTCTTTAATTGTCTGGAATGAAAAGCAATTGGGTGTAGTTGACCATCAGGATGTTTTTGTTTTAAGACAGCAGCAACTGCTTCTTGACTCGCGTCTATAAAAATGTGGCATGGATATTCTGGGTTAAATAATGTTAAAATTGGTTTTGAAATGAGCTCATCTTTTAATTTCTGATATGAAATTTGACATTCTTGGGACCAATCCCATTTTACATCCTTTTTTAATAATTTGTTTAGGGGAAGTCTTAATTTTGCATAGTCTTGTATAAATTTTTGGTAAACATTTATTGAGCCTAAAAATCTGTGCAATTCTTTTACATTTCTTGGCGGTAATAATTTTCTAATAGTTTCAACGTTTGTATTATGTGGGGAGTATTTTCCTTGTGTTATCACATAACCTAAGAATTTGATTTCTTTTTGTGCAAATTGGCATTTAGCTTTATTTAACTTAATGTTATCCTGCTGACAAATTTTGAAAATTTTTTCTAAATGTCCTATGTGTTCAAGAAAAGTGTTTGAGAAAATTATTATATCATCGAAGTAGTTAAGGGCAAAATTTATTTGGTGTTTATTTAGAATTTGTCGTATTGCTCTTTGGAAGACACTAGGTGCATTTTCCCACCGAAATGGTAATCGTTTCCATTCGTACAGTCCAAAATTAGTCGTAAATGCTAGTTTTTCAGTGTCACGTTCATGTATTTCAATATGCCAATAGCCTGAGGTCAAATCTAAAGTGGTGAAATAATTTGCATGAGCTAATTGGTCTAAAAGGTCATCAATTCGTGGAATAGGTTCTGAATCTGTTTTCGTTATAACAATTAATTTCCTGTAATCGATACATAATCTAGTTTTTCCCTCATTTTTTTTTCATTGCTAGGGTGACAGGTGCGCTAAATGGAGAACTTGATGGTTTTATAAACCCTGCCTTTAAAAGTTCATCTATTTGTCGTTTAATTTCAGCATTCTCTACTTGAGATGCACGATATGGCCTCTGCGATACTGGTAATTCTGACGTTAAAACAATTTTTTGGGGTTCTAATCTAATCTTGCCAACATCGTATTTGTTTTTAGAAAATATGTGTTCGAAATTTTTAAAAATTTTGTCTAATTGGGTCCAGTCCTCAGGTATTTGTTCTGGTGGCTTTGAGTCCAAAACATCACCGGGCTCTTTAAATAGAGTGTTCAGCGTATCATCGGGGATACCTGATATCTCCTTATAATTTAGAACATCACAATCATTATTTTTTACACTTTGAGAATTTTCAAATTTGACATTAGATTTGTTCATACTCTTGCTTTGGTCATAAATCGGTGTGTCACATTTATTAATTAAAACAGTTTATATACCTTGGTTTACACAATTTCTCTTTTTTACATTTCTAGGATTAAGCTCAAGAGAGTGATTATGTCTAAAAATTTTTCTCTTTTCAAAATTACTTCTTCTAGAAAATTTTTTTACATTATAAGAATTCTTAGTACCATAAAAATTATTACCTTTACATATTCTTATTGACCCTTCTTAATTTGTACATACAATTATCATCATAATACTTATTTTCTTTATGCAAATTTTCATCATGATTTTTAAAGTTCTTATTTTGAACATGAAAAGCAATAGGACTTAAAAATTTATAATCATCATACAACTTTATCTCATAACGTAAATTGTAAACAATAGAAATAAACAAAAATTAAAATTCACGCATAGACTGCTAAATCACTTTAACATAAAACATATCCTGCAAAGAAAACATTTTCAATAGAGGATAGCGCAGAAGCTTCATATCCCCATAATGAAAAAAACAAATAAATAATCCAACAGAGATAGATAAAAATAATACGAATATAGACAAGAAACAAACAAAAATAAAGCACTCTGGGCATCCACGCACCAACGGCAAGATTCTGTATAAGTGCCGGAACAGAACCATAAAACAACAGAGGTAACCGACAGGTCTCGTCATCAGGGAGCCTAACCATATCAGTTACCTCAAGGGGAACTTTCTGAATAGGATGCAGGTAAGCCCAAAAGACATCCCAAGGCCCCGAGTCCCCCAAGGAAGCAATAAGTCAAAAAGAAAATGAAAAGACAAACACAACTTACAGTATGGGCTCAACGCACCTTACATGCAAGCACACAAATAATCCTAATGCAAAGTAAAAGATGCGTACACACCCCAATTCCGTAAGTGACGGTTATGGAGAAACAGCAGCCAATTCTATCCTAAAAGTTACGTCATTGTAACGTTACTATAGCGCCACCCCCCATTACAGCTTAACCAAATGAAAACACAAATACTATTCTAAACATCTTTAAAAATTCCTGAGTCTAAATGCCATTTTTTTAAAACTTTTAAATTGCCGAAATTTTTAGGGAAATCGTTTTTTCTTAAGTTTTCCTCGAAAATGCTACATGCCTCCAAAAAATCTCCAGCGTTGTTACATATGTTTTTTATTCTGTAAAGTTGTGAGTAAAAAATATTATAATAAATTTTATAGTTTAAGTTGCTATGGAAATTGGTAAACGTAATAACCTCGAAGTTAAAATCTAACCTTTTATCATATATCATAACCTTTTATCATATTTTGATAGGTATTATTTGAGTTGTATTCTCTAGAAATTAACTGCTTAAAATAATCTTTACACATAAAACCGAAGTTATTTGCAGCCTTATCAACAACCGTAATAATAAACTTATTTTTTAAACCTTTAATTTTACTGTATGGAACTTTGTTTAGAAAGAAACCCCTCTTGTCCTCCATACCATACTCTTCATAATTCCTTTTTATATCCTGTAAAATATGCACCTTCCACTCCATAAAACCTTCGATAGGCCAATTGTACTTCCTTGCTAATTTTATTATGCAGTAATCTAAATCTTTAGTGATAGAACTTATAATTTGCTTTAAATTTACCTTATTTCTTACCCTAAATTTTGAGCCCTTACGTAGAACTTCCCTCAACCTAACATCTTTAACAATATTAAGATCCCCTGTTACAATATGCCCCGAAGTTGGATTTACAAAGTTTTTAAACTCCTCAATATGACAATTACAATCAGAATTAGAAATTTTGCCTAAGTTATGACTATAAAAGTTATAGTTGCAGATTATGTCCCTTAATGCTTTTTGATATTTAAAAGCAATAGTGATTTTCCCACAATCCTTGATTGGTAATAATTTAGAATTATTATGTACAATAGTAGGTAGTTTTAAATACTCGAAATCTTTATCTAGAAAGTTAATAGTACAGCACTCTACCCCTACATCCCTTCCCCTCTTAGCATCCAAATTAGTCAGGTTAAGCTTGTATTTAATTAAATCTAAAATTATTAGTTTTGTAAACCTCGAAACAAATTTAATTGAAGATAAATTATGTTTAATTACCCACCTTAAACCATAATTTTTTTGGTTGAATAAAAAATGTTTAATTATTTTAATGTTCTTAAAATCAATAACTAAATTACAAATCCTTTGCAGATCATCCAGTTTCAATTTTGTTTTTAAACTATTGTACGCCATATGAGGCAGATATTACAGATCAAATAATAGCCAAAGATGACACCACTTCAGTCAGTTGTCCGACATAATTGCAGTTTTGGCTTCAAATCGTTTAATTTTATAATGGATTCTGTAGCATAAAAATTACGCCCTGATACGCTGAGGCTAATAATAATACAAATAATTATTTAAAATTTACTAACTAATGCATGTTACTAACTAATGCATGAATGCATGAAACTAACTCACTGACTCACTCAACTCAACAAACAACACATCGCCACTGAAGAAAATGACTGGTGTTATTACCAAAAGCAATTTGTAGTTTAGGCGGAGAACCTGGGTCCCACATAATTGCAGTTTTGGCTGCTTTAAACTCTGTCTTCTCACATTTTTATGTCCCTGTAGCAGTAGTGGATCACATTGTTAACTGGAGTTACTCATTTTGTTCCATTTTAAAGGAATTAGGCTGTGGTTCATCTATATAAATAAAGTATGGGAATAAACAACACAACGCCACTGAAGAAAATGACTGGTGTTATTACTAAAAAAGCAATTTGTAGTTTAGGCGGAGGACCTGGGTCCCACATAATTGCAGTTTTGGCTGCTTTAAACTCTGTCTTTTCACATTTTGATGCCCCTGTAGCAGTAGTGGATAACATGGTTAACTGGAGTTACTCATTTTGTTCCATTTTAAAGGAATTAGGCTGTGGTTCATCTATCTATACAGTCGAACCCCGTTATAACGAACTTCAAGGGACCAAAGGTTTTGTTCGCTATATCCGGTGGTTCGCTATATCCGAACCATTAAGAAAAATGTTAAGAGTTCACAAAATGTATAACTCATTAGTTGCCATGTGTATTCAATAATGATGTATAGAAAGAATGATAAAATCTATTAAAAATAATCATTAATGAATTAAATTGACTAAAATCGATTACATTAAAATGACACAATTCTAATTGTGTCATTTAGTTAATTAATTTAGTTAATTAATTAAATTAACTAAAAATGAAAACAAATGGAAATAAACTGATTTTATCCTTAATAGTTGCTCACTGTTTTGATACAGAAATAATCGGTAATCTTCTGCTGACGTGATGCCGATTTCAAAAACATTTTACCCAAATACATTACTCTTTCTTCCACTGTTTGTGTTGACAAAAACTTATTATTTGCACTCATCGCTGCTGTAGCATCTGAGATGGTGGAGATTTCGTCATTTATATGCTCCTCTTCATCAGCATCAGAAGCAGAATCTTCGATTTCAGAATGATTCATTTTAATTTCTTCCACCATATCTTCATCAGTCAGAATTTCACACGTAAAGACTTCATCATCACGTTTCGAACAATTGCACGCCACAATCTGAGAATGATGAAATTTTGTGCTTTTCTATCCACATCGCGATAGGTAAATCTTCATCATCTTCTTCAACATTCTTTGCTTCTTCAACATTCGTTGTATGTTCAACATTCTTAAAAAGTTAAAAAAAAAAAAAAAAAAAATCAGTTGTCGACTGAAAAAAAATGTTCGTTATAGCCGATTCTAAAGATTTCGGAGGTTCGCTATAAAAGGATAAATTTGCTTTAAACACAGTAGGAAAACGGTGGGACCAAAATTTTCGTTCGTTATATCCGGGAGTTCGTTATATCCGGGAGTTCGTTATATACCAGGTTCGCTATAACGGGGTTCGACTGTATAAATAAAGTAACAGTGGAGAATGTCGTGGAGTCCGTCGGCATCACGTTTCCGGAGATCACTCATCCTGAGAAAACGTGGCCGATTTTGGCGGCCATTTTGGTCGAAAATCGGTGTATTATTTTTCTCATGAAAGTACATAAATCTTACATATTTGGAAAGAGCTTCACAGCGCGAATCACTGGAATTTTTAATCATGTGTGAAATTTTTCAAATTTCATCTGGTGGACGGATGGCTTGAGCATAGCTAGGTGAAGCCCGGCTAGTATGAGAAATAAAGAAGCTAAATTGGATGACATTTAGAATGGAGTTGGCCAAAGAAATAAAAAGTTTATCGGAAAGGTTTGAAAAAATACAATAGAAGAAATGTTAGATAAACTGAATAAGAAGATAGATTAACTATGTGGTAAACATAAGAAAAAAGGAGGATAAATGATAAAAAGGCATATTGGTGGTATGGTGACCTTGCAGCCAAATGAAGCAGGTAATCTGTTTTCAGTGGAGCTCACAAAACAGAAGAACCGATAGAACGGCAGAGAAGAATGACCCGTTTTAAAGCTGAAAGAGCAAGATATAAGAATGCCCTGATTGAGGCAATAAAGAAAGCGATTAGGGAGTTTATAGAAAAACTAACGGTGAAAGATACACATGGGGAAGCAAAATACACTGGTTATCAAAAATTAAGGAAAAGTCACAAAAATAGCGATTACTCAAAAAGTTACGCGTAGTATTTAATGAAACTTATACACATTATATAACCCATAGGTAGGTATAAAATAGCATAAAAAGAAATCGCCAGACAATTATGGTGTTATAGAAACTAGCATATGTATACAATGAACAAATCGGATGTGTCAGTTTGGTATAGGAAAAGTACCTTTAATATGGTGTATGATCCCCCGAGAACCAATACAGCACATACAGCGAGGTGTGATGCTGTCAATTATGCTGTCTGTGTGTATTATGTTCGGTAGGAAGTAAGAGCCATTGCTCTTGCAAAGCAGTTGAAACGGAGCTAAGGTCCTAGGAGGAGGATTGAGAGCAGCTATACGTCGTCATAAAGCGTCACAAGCATGCTCGAAAGGATTCAGGTCCGGTGATCGAGTTGGCCACTCCATGCGCTGAATTGTTTCCTACTCAAGATAAGCATCCACGATGCGAGCCCTGTGCGGTCTCGTTTTATCGTCCTGTAGCACGAAAGCATCACCTATTGCCCCGACATTAGGACGCACATAAGCATCAATGATGTCATCTCTATAGGTGTGAGCGTTCATATTTCCAGGGGGAAAGACATGGAGGTCTGTGCGTCCACCCAAAGAGATACCATCCCAAACGCAGACACTGCCTGATCCGTATGCATCTCTTTCACGGATGTGTGATGGATGAAAACGAATTCCAGGTTCTTTCCAAATCAAAATAAGTCTACTATCGCTTTGAAGGCTAAACCTGGACTCATTCGTAAAGAGAACAGCCCTCCATTAATCACGCGTTCAGTGGACATGTTGACTGCCCACTGCAAACGTTCCCGCCTATGGCGTGACGTGAGCGGGACGCAAATAGCTGGTTGTCTCGCAAGAAGACCACTTTCGTGAAGCCTTGTACGCACAGTTGACGTTGATACCAACCTTCCGGAGCATGCAGCGAGGGAGGGTCTTAGTTCAGAGAGTTGCGGTTCTATTCCTTTGTGCGCTTAATGACAAATATCAGTCATCGGCAATCGTCGTAGCGCATGACCGTCCTTGGCTGAACCTCCTGGATACCGAATCTGTGGTTATAAATTGTTGCCAAAGTCTATGAACCACAGACGGACTCACATTTAGCCATCTGGCCACTTCTGTCTGACTTTGTCCTACCTCTAGTCTCCCGATAACTCGCCATCGTACTTCTTCAGTCAAATGATGCCTAGAGGTCATTTTTACAATTTGGCTATGTCAGATGTCTAATCTCACCCTCGCATCGACAATTACCGCCTTTCTCTGAGACATGCACTTTTAAGCTCCTCGCAAATGACGTATTCCGACTGCAGCGCCACTATTTTAAATAATGTAGTATTGTTCAGCACCTTTTACTTAATAACATATTCAAATTTTAATTAGATTGGCCCAGTTTTGAGCGGGTTATCCCTCTTTTTGTGATTTTTCCTTAATTTTTGATAACTAGTATATATATATATATATATATATATATATATATATATATATATATTACCTATTAGCCCTTTCTATCAGCACTAATTTCTTATCGTTGGAGAGTGAGAGATAATAAACTTTTACTTTAACAGACAATAACAAAAGATTTTATTTGAAAATACTTAGCGGCTCACAGTATACGAGGGATGCCATTCATTTTACGTTTTCTTCTCTCTACCGTTGTCTACAGTACCGTATTGCGCATGCGCTTACATTATTGCTGAGGTCTTTGACATGCTGCCATCTATTGATCCTGATGACATAGATATTTGACTACAAACCCTAAGAGCCGACGTTGCCCCCCCCCCCCCCCCCCAAAAAAAATCTCTGGAGGAGCTGCCCTTGGGTGGAATATCACTTAATAATATTTTCGCCATACTACAAATTTATGTAGGAACGGACTCACCAGAGCTGAATAATCCTGTAGATAACTGATTCAAATGTTCCAGAAAATAATCACTAGTTCTGTCACAGCACAGCGTAATCTCGGGGAAAAGTCATGGTATCCAATTGGCGAAACCAAAAGTGATTCAAATGTTCCAGAAAATAAGTACCATTTCTTTCGCAGCACAGCGGAATCTCGGAGAAAAGTTACTTTGGGAAAGTCAGTATGCAGCAGATTTTCCAGTGGGCGAAAACAAAACTGCAATCAAGCCATACGTCGGTTCATGCACGCAGGTCGTCAAACACTCTGACACCATATTTGTGGAGTGGGAATCAGGAATACATCAGGAACATTAGACACGCACATCAGGGACTAATTAATAGGCAGTAGGTTTATTCAGGACGGGTCACTTTACTTGAAACATTTACATAAAAACATTAAAGATTGGCTTTGTCTACGTCGATGTTCGCCTAAGCGTTACTGCTTTCTCTCGGCAACTAACAAAGGAAAGTATCGTCTCTTCTGTGTGCTGCGCGCGCAGGCGCAACGGGAATGTAAACAGAGAAGTAGAGTTGTTGCCGAGAGCTCTACCCCTCTCGATACTTTCCTTTGTGTTCTCCTTCTTCACACACACACACACACACATGGCGTTTTTTTTTTTTTTTTGGGGGGGGGGATACGCGGGAATGTGGCGTGTCCCCACCTTTCTTTAAAAAGTATTAATTTAGCTAAACTTAACTGAAATTTTAAGAAACTTAGCGAATCAATCGTTAATAAAACAAAAGTATTTTGTTTTAAATTGTGACTTTTTTGTTCTCCTGTGACAAGACGTGTGAAAACATGGTATTGAAAATACGCACCTTTATTTGAAAAATTGTATACTCACTTTTTTTTTTTAGAAAAAAGGCCCTGTATATACATATACTCGTGTGTGTGTATGTGCATTCTTGCGTGCGTGCGTGTGTGTATTCATTCATAAGAATAACTTTTTTCGGTGTTAGAAGTAATTCACGTGTACCTAAGATGCAAGTGAAAGCGATTTTGCAATCATCTAACGAAACTTAATTAAAAATATATTATTTGTTTATTTATTTTTATTTTTTAAGGCATCTGATTATTGCTGAAAGTGATAGTTTTGCCATTGAAAACCTTTTATCTTCCCCAATTATATGTTCAGTTTAATTTCTGTGAACGTATTTATTAATAATGTTGAATTAAAAAAAATAAAATTCTATATTATCTTGAGAATAATAATTATTAGCTATGTGTTTCAACTTTTGTCCTTTGTAGGTCATTGTGAAATGAAAAAAAAAAGTTTCTTTTGCTGCTGCCTATTATGAAGATTAAATATTTTCCAGCCATATTAATATGTAAGAATATTTATTTCTATATATCTGTGACAGGGAAATTGTCTTTAAATATATATATTTGTTGTTGTGGGAAAATTTCTTAATAATTAATTATATTAAAAAAGCAGACTCGTTTCAACTGCCGTCCTACGCTACGCCGAACTCTCCGACTAACTTCGCTTATATTCGTTTCATGTTGTAACACCAGCCTCATTCCATCTCTGTCAACGGTCAAATCATTTCTATATCAATATCTAAGCAGACTCGTTTCAACAGCCGTCCTTCGCTACGCCGAACTCTCTGACCAACTTCGCTTATATTTGTTTCATATAATAACACCAGCCTCATTCCATCTCTGTCAACGGTCACATCATTTCTATATCTATTTAAACAGACTCCTCCTCTCCTCTTTTACTCAATATTTCTTCCCTTACATAATTTTTCGTTCCGCCCACTCTGGAATCTCATTGGTATCTCCATTCCCTTTTTACAACATTCACACGCCATCATTCGCTTGGGTTTTTAATTATAAATTCTTTGGTGACCATTACAAGTTAAGGGGCGTAGCTATCTTCCTGACCCCTATTTCATCGTTCCCACGGATGGCTACTCTCCTCTTCTTGTGAGGTCCACTTTCATAACCCTCAATAAATTTTGCCTCCCTGACTTGCAGCACTTTTATATCTTCTTTTATCTTCTTTTCTCTGCTATGCCTTTTACGTTCTAAGCCCCCTTTCCAGCGATTCTTTTATTGCCTAAAATTGCTCTTCACTATTCTTTACCATCATATCTTCCAATTAACTTGCCTTCTATACCTGTTTTTTTGTGCGCTTTCGCGATGTCGCGAAACTCTGCGACAATATGTCTTTAAATAGTTTAATTAGCAGGTTGTTCATTATAATGTGTGTCTAACAAGAAAAATATAGTATTCACAAGTGTGACATTGTTTTTATGAAAGCTGTTTCTCAAAATATAATTTTAAATTCGTATGTTTAGTTAATTGTTTACTGTTTAATCACTAGGTTAAAATAATGTGTTTTATATGAATATTCAGTAAATGATTAATTTACTGAGTTAAGTTGTCTAAAATATCAGTGTATTAAGATAAATGACTACTTGCTCAGTACTGCTGTAAGATTAAAAAGCAGCGTCTGATCAGTGGACTTTTTTGGCCAGTAGATTTTAACAAAGAAACTTAAAAACCTATTGGAGTAAATTACTTTTTTACTTGCACATTGTCATATTTTACTTTGAAATTATATATATATATATATCTTGCAAATAATGGGAAATATATCTTTATAATGTTACTGTTTCCAAGGTCTGCACAACTGGAAATGTGATGAGGGCCATATAACTTTATGGAAAGCTGCTATGGGCCACAAGAAAATAGAACTAATGAAAAAAATTTCTAACAAATAAATTATTGATTATTTTTAGAATTTAATAAATATTAATATCCATTGCTTATATAATCTTTTTGTACTATTATAAATCTAAAGTTAATCTGTATTTTGCATGTGATTCAGCAGATGAATTGTTTTAACGTTATCACTAAAGCTTTTTAACTTTTTTACTTATTCCATTCGTAAGTAATTGATTGTTGCTTAGTATATTGAATTTTGAAACATAGTTCATTCAAAAAAATTTATTTTTCAATCCAGTATAGTGTATAAATACAAGAAAAGAATTCGAGATTTTTAATTCGTATTATACTTATAAAAAGTTCTAATCAGTCAATTAAAGAAAGTACTAAGTAAAGGATTTCATAATTAATGGACCCTGAACAAGTAAAAGGTTCATTAAAATTAATGTTATAGCAGATGTCCTAATTTGAGTCAGTAACAAGAATCCGGCTAGCTGAACATGGATATCTTGATATAAAATACATATACATAACGGACGATTACATATCTTGCGAACACACACAATTACATTTTAGCACACACTCTACTGAGATGACGTTCAACCACCCACTGCTTCGTCACGATCCTAACTTCCGGCGAGCCTATTATCAGTACTCGGGGGAAGAAGGTTTAGTGTCGGCGGGGTCGAAAATTATATTTGTTACAGACTCCCCCTCTGGTTCCGACTTTACGTCCCGTGGAGGAACCAGGACTAACTTTTCGTCTACCCCGTTTAAGCAACGGGATTACAGGAACTAAATTTTCATTTTGGCAATGTCTGACGGGAGAAGAGTGGTAATGATCAATCTCATATAATGTGGCCGATTTTTGCCTCAGAATGACATAAGGTCCACCACGACGAGGCATAAACTTTGCCGTACGTCCTTGTTTCACGTTGCTTGTGGGATGCAAGCTAACCCAAACTTGGTCACCTGGGGCATATGTTGGACCAGGACGTCGTTTCTTGTCTGCATGAGCTTTCCTTCTGTCTTGCTGTTGTTCGAACTTTTCCTTGACCTTAGCAGTTGTGGTCGCGAACCTTTTGAGATAAGGTGTTATCTCTGGGACGAAATTATCCTTGTAGATGATAGTTCTGATATCATGTTTGATATCATATACTGTTCTTAATCCTCTTCCAAATTGTAGATAAGAAACAGTATACCCCGTATTTTCGCATCTGGCTGTATTCATGGTGAAACGAATCACAGGCATTGGCTGCTCCAAGGGGGGGGGGGCAGTAGAGGCAATTGCCCCTCCCAAAAATACCCGGCGTATTTTTTTTTCCATAGCCTAAAGTTATATAATCGTAAACCTAATACTAAATGAGTTTAAATTTAAAATGAGGCGATGTTTATTTCTTGTATATATATATATATATATATATATATATATATATATATATAACCCTAAGAGCCGACGTTCAATTATTAGAACTGAAAGGCAAATTAAAAACTTTAAATAAAAATATTCTATTGAACACCTAAAATTGTTTACTTGACTTTAAAATATCATTTTAACCTTCGAAGTATTTCATAAACCATTTTATGTATGTGCAAGGATGAATGAATCTCCCAACAGTAAATAAAAATCAGTAAAATTTATTTAGGAAAGAAAATAAGTTAACAAATATGGCTGTCTTTTGATTCTAAGAAATATGTATTGGTGAAACCAAAAAACAGCGATAAGTTGCCAGCAATTGCAAACCTTGTCCGCAACCAAATTGAACGCTAGTAAGGCCAAGTTGACACGCATGCGCAGTCAGGTAATCTGAAATCCTCGTTTCCTTTACCTAATTGCTCCTGTTGCCAACCGCGTTACAACAAATAACGCTGTTGCCATGAATGAGAAATACATAAGTTGTTGAACATAAATATAAGTGCATTCAACCCTCCTATTTTTTTTTATTTTTTTAATCTGTCACTTATTCCACGAGGTACGCAGGCCGACGGCGAGTTCTGGAACCTGTAGGTGGCAAGGGAGACATCTCAGGCCTTGGTCTGGATGGATAATGCAAGTTCTCAGTTTCGGTGTTCTTGTCATGGACCTCAGGCAGGGGGTCGGTAACAGGTTCTTGCTTGTCTGGATTAGCACTCTGCAGAGGCGTTAGAGAGGGTGGGTACTCTGCCGATTGATGTTCCAAAGGATCACACTTAGTATTAGATTCTTGAGGGGGAGGATTTCCTCTAGGGGCTATGTGATGGATATTCACGCTTGTCTCTCTACCATCCGGGAGCCTGATGTTAGCATATTCCGGGTTTGCTTCCAAGACCTCTAGCTCTTGGACAAGGGGTTGGTACTTGTTAGTTCGGTTTTGATTTTTCATCAAGATAATCCCAGGAGTTGTCAGCCAAGTAGATAAGGAACATCCCGAAGGAACATCTCGAATGTGACCTTCTAATGTGGGAGAACATCCTTTCACGAGGAGTAGCGTTGGTAGCGGTACATAACAATGACCGAATTGAGCAAAGAGCAGACTGTAAGACTGTTTCCCATTGTTGGATTGCGAGGCCTTTTGATCTTAGGGCAAGTTCGATTGATTTCCAGTTTATACCATTATACCTTCCCACCTGGCCGTTTCCAGAATTGTAGGCAGTAGTGCGATGCTAGTGGCGATATCTTGGGAGGTTAAGTATGACTTAATCTCATAGGACATGAAAGATGAGCCCCTGTCTGAGTGAATAAATGCTGGCATCCCAAATAGAGAGAACAGGGTATGCAGACAAGAGATGACTGTAGCTGCAAAGATATCCGAGCTGGGGAAGGCAAATGGGAATCTGGAAAATTCATCAACAATGGTCAGGAGGAAGTGATTCTTAGAGGTAGATGGTAGTGGGCCCTTAAAATCGAGGTTGAGCTTTTCGAACGGTGAGATAGCTTTAATGAGAGTACCAGAGGTTTTGAGGAATTTCGGTTTCAATTCATTGCAAATTGGGCATGTTTTGACTATTTCTTTTACCTCCTCCGTCGAGTATGGCAGGTTCTTAGCGTGGACCCAGTGATACATTCTGGTTATCCCTGGGTGGCAGAGGGCAAAGTGCAAATCTTTCAATTCACACTGAGGAGCAGCAGAAGCGGATATCCGTGAGAGGGCATCTGCGGTCGCGTTCTTGCTTCCTGGTCAATACACAATGTCGAACTTAAAGCATGCAAGTTCGAGGCGCCAGCGCAGAATCTTCTTGTTCTTTATTTTGCTATGATGCTGTTGATCAAACATAAACGCTACTGAACGCTGATCGGTGAAGACTTCAAAGTGTCGGCCTATTAGGTAGTGCCGCCAATATCGCTGCGACTCCACGATGGCATATGCTTCCTTTTCAATGGAGGAATGTCTCTGTTCCTATAAATTCAATGTGCGTGAGAAGAAGGCGATGGGCGACTAGCTTGGCTCAAGGTGACTCCAATAGCAGAGGCGTCAGTTTCTACACGGAAAGGAATACCATCCTCTATTGTTGCCAGAGAAGCACTGGATATATCCTCTTTCAGCGATTGGAAGGCTGTAGTGCCCTCTTGTGATTGGGGAAAAGAACCATCTGACAATAAGGGGCGAATCATCTTTGAAAACAACAGAATCCACCTCCCACGATGGGCGAACATTCCCAATACTCGTTGGGGTGAAGCGGTATCTTGGTAGGAACACTTAAAAGAGTGGCTTTAGTCATTCAGGATCAGGCTTAATAGCTTTGTTTTCTATTATATACCCTAGGAGGGCGATAGATTTGGTAGAATAGTTGTCCTTTTCCTCGTTAAGTATGAGGTTAAATTTTGTGAAGGCAGACACAAATTTTGCCAAATTCTCATCATGTTCTTCCTGCGTTCTATCACAGACAGTAACATAATCTAAGTAAGGAAACGTGTCCAGTAGATTTTCTATTTGAATGATTTTATCAATTGTCCGTTGGAAACAGGCAACACCATTGATTACACCAAACGGCACACGCAGGAACTGGAATAGTTTTCCGTCAGCCTCGAAAGGTGAAGTACTTTTCAGAGTCTAGAATAGGGACTTGGTGATATGCATTTTTCAAGTCTATCTTGCTGAACACTTGATACGTCGCTACTCGGGAAATAAGCTCTTCAATCTTTGGGAGTGGATAGGCATCCAGCATTGTAAATTTGTTCATCGTCTGCGAATAATCAATAACCATTCTTGGTTTTTTTTCCCCTTTAATGACCAACGCTTTTGCCCTCCAGGGAGAATTACTTTGTTCTATGATGCCTTCTTCGATGAGTTTCTCCACCTCCAGAGCGATAAACCTTTGGGCTTCTTGAGGGAGGCTCCTTGATTTGGTTTGTATGGGTCTGCAGTCAGGCGTTAGATTCGAGAAAAAGAATATGGGTGGGACCTCAGCCACAGTCAGTGCACAAATTTGTAGTGGAAGTTTACAGCCCTCAAAATTGATTACAAGGGAAGAGTGGAGTTTCTAAATATCATGACCAGTTTTTAAGGATGGGACCCCAAAGAAGACTCGATTTTGCCTCAAGGAAAACTCGATCAGGTGTTTTTCTTTCTGCCAATGTGTAATGGTTTACCCTAAGAAAAGGCAGTGTTGACAAGAGACAGATGGGGAGGAATACACATATGCAGTTAACAATTGAAAGGAAATTTCAAACACGATACCTATTGAAATATTAACTGTCGTAATTTGCTGTATAATCTGAAACGTTTAAGCGCTGATTTCTTATGTCTATTTTCCAAGTTATAAAATTGCAACTAAGCAAAATGCTTTTATTCTTTCACGCTTTTATTTAACTTTTAAACTGGCCAAAAATATGGCTAACAAAAACCAAGTTATGAGATGATATTTCACAGAGGAGGAAATTAGAGGTTGACGAGATTTATGCTCACCAAAACAAACAATGCTCACCTAAAGCAAACATCAGTAATTTGCATAAAAGAAATGCTAGAAAGATGCGTTGCACCAAACAAATGTTATGATAAGAATAATCACATTTTGAAAAAATGTAATGGCTGCGGACGTCAGATCAGTCACATGATGAGTGTTAAATTCTGTTACCCAAATGAATTTTGAAATAACATTTTGTACATATGTATTCAACCAAAGAAAAAGATCTTTTCTAAATTCGACGAAAGGTTTCTTTAACCATGGGTTAAAGAATGTTGCCAAAGACAATTAGAAACAACAACATTTATGAATATAAGGTAGTTGCACGCAAAAAGTCACATTTCAACTCGAACAAAAATGAAAATCAAAATATTTGTTGTTAAATGCATAGATGACTAAACCTCGTAGAGAAACATATACCTGAGCTGCACGTATAAAACGCAAGACATCAACAACAGTTTTATGCCCTTCTTGCCCTTCGGTCACGTTACATGAAACTGTCTTTAAAAGGCATTTTCATGTAAATATAAATTTTCATATAAATTTTCCTCCTTAAAATATTTCTCTAATATATAAATTTTCCTTTCTTGATCCCTCTCCAATTTGTTTTAAATAAGAAAAAGAAAAAATATATAAAAGAAGTAAATATTAAAAATTTGTTATAACACATTTATGAATTTCAAATCTATTCAAAGCATTTATCTCATTTTTCGCATTACACCTGTTTAATTGCTTAGATGAAAATGGCTAAGCTTGAAGAATTTGGAATAAGGTTAATTTAGAATCGTGGGCCAAATGTTGTTGTTGTTTCCGTTTCGCATTACACCTGTTAAATGCATTAATACATGACTCAAACGTTTCCCTGTGTTTTCTCACTAATATTTTCATTCTCTTTTACAACTCAAGCCACTTCCTTTTAAGTCCCGCGCGCATCTTAATCACATAAGTTTACACATATTCACTAACAGCCTATTTGAAGATAAAGGAAAATATGCTATCCAATTTCCCGTTAAAGTTTAATTCTATCGGTCTTTTAATGACATTTACGATAGGATCGCATTTTGCTACAATTCAGAGAGAGCACAATATCGCAGGTAATATTAAAAGTTTAAAAGTTATCTACATTATTCGTTGAACATCAGAATTGGGTGACATACAGTACGTGAAATATGAAATTTATATTAAAAAAATTAATCTTTTTTTACTATGTATCTTATGTTCAGAGCCTAAGGGCCTGTTCACATAGCAGCCGTTAGCGTAAGCGTTAAATCTTAACCAATCATACAGGTGAGCGCTATGACATCATCCGTTGATTCACGATATCATCATCCGTGAACACTCCGTTGACCTTCTACGCTAACGCTACCGGACTGCTATGTGAACAGGCCTTTAGCCAGAAGTTCAAATCCGTTAAAAATTTCATTACAAAGCTGTTGACACTTCCCTTTAGAACAAAACTTGATATTGCACAAATGTAATGCTCCTCAAGATTTCGCAAGTCTAGCCCAGCCAACGGACACTGCACAGTCACCCAGATTTTGCCTATTTCTTTTGCTAAGTTGTAATAACGGGAGAAAAAAAAGATAAAAGTTTCCGAACAACAGCCTTTTAAATCATTTTATATGTATTTAAATTGCAATTTTAAAATATGCATTTTTAGCGAAAAGGAAGTGAATAACAGATTCATTAAGCACAAAAAAGCAGTAAAACGTGAGCATATGCTGTTAGACTGAAAAGACATAGGTAATACAATACCGTCCAGATGCACCTATCAGCTTCGCGTTAAATATTATTTCTCTTCGATATTACGGACGTCCTCTATTATATCATTCTAACATACAATAAACGACGAAAGCACACCATTTGCCTTGTGCATAAGTCCTCGGGAAAATCGGTAGTGCATCTGCATATCAAGTGCATCACTGACTTTATAGCCTCAGACGCTGTATAGAAACCATCAACTGTGGTTCCTAGATAGTTGATGTAACGATACCCAAAATTTTTGCCCTATTTTCAGATTCTTCGTTTTTGGTCTCGCGCTTTCGCGTCACCCTCGCTGATTGCATGTCGTTGGTTTCCCTCTTCTCTAGCCTCTTGAGCCTCCATTTTTCGGCCCACGATTCTAAATTAACCTTATTCCAAATTCTTCAAGCTTAGCCATTTTCTGGAGGAAGCTGAGCAGCTTCCTCTCACATAAGGCTTTCCCGTGGGCATGGAGTGGGGGCGCCCGGGTGCTGGCCAGTGCGAGCGCGCAGAGTAGCTACTAGCTGCGGTCTGTTTCCTACCGGCAAGGATCTCAACCAGGAAGGCTAAGTCGCAAAGTAGAGCCCAGTCCAGTGCAATGGAATGGAATGGAGTAACTGGGGTATGGGGTAACTAGCGATAAAGAATAGGGCCCTATTCCCCACCGTTATGAAGTCCACCCGGTATAGCCCTAGTCGCTTGGTCGGGTCTTTGCCGGTGCCTCGGAAAGAATAGGACCTGATAGCTCAGATGTTTCCATTTCTTTTTTCCCAATACCCGGTCCGATGTCTTTTACTTATTTGTCAATTATAAAATGGCCTTTAATACGCTTTCAATGCCTAGATTTGGCATTGAAAGCGTATTTTTTACTTGTTCGAACGGCAACTCCTTGCAGTAACCTTACTTGCTCCGTCCTATTCCTTATAACCCTGTTTGATGTCTCGACATGAGGTTTTTTTTGCGTTTTGTGATTTTTGCTCCAACTCCCCGAGATCTACAAAAACAATATTCTGATGATCTAAACGTGGACTTGTCTGTATTTGCCGGTTTTACAGTTTTACAGCAGGGAAGTTAATGACGTCCTATGAGCAAATCGACTTTTTCCTATTTTTCTTAGTGTTTTCCCCTACAGGCCAACTTTCTTTTCTTTTTTTTTCTTTCTGTAAATTAATAGAAGTTTTCAGGTAAGTAAAATTTTTAAGCTGGATTTGTTGGAAGCTTTAATATTTCTCAAAACTGACACGTATATTTAATTTATTTTCAGCTTTTGCTACAAAAACTGTTGCCATCACTCAGATGTTTAGTGATAAAGACACCGATAAAGATACTTTCGGCAAAAAAAATCAGATATATTTAAATCCTGAAGATGTTGACGACGTAAAGAGACCCATTACAGATATCGCAGGACATCCCGCTCCCCAAATATTGCAAAAAGTTGTAAATAATACTACTCTTTTCAAGGCTGATGGGGTTTTCAATGCAAAGACCTTTAAGAATAGAGCTCTGTTTTTGCTTAATAAGTTCATCCCTGAAGGTAATTCACAAAACATATCTACTTCACAAAATTTTACCACATTACTCAATGGCAAGGTAAAATATATTTATGATGCTAAACAAACCCAGACGATCGAATCTTCAGATAATTACGCTGAGCAGCAAAAGAATACTGAATTTTATAATCGTGACAAATTAAATGAGCTTCCGAACAATATCAATAGAGCTCATAGTCATAAAAACCCTATAAAAACTGTTTACGTTCTTACAACGTTAAGCAATACATTTATATCTGAAGAATCTTCGAACCTGACAAATAATCATAGCTTGGGTGGTGGCAACACAAGTTTGTTGCAGACAGATACAGAACACATAGAACTAAACACAGACATCTTTACTGAGATAAACGATGTATTTGATAATGAAACGAATGAAAAAGAGGCATTTTCCTTTGAACCAAACAAGCCCAACTTCAGCATCGAAGAAATTATGAGAATTATAAAGAGAGAATATAACATCCAAATAAAAATATTAAATGAACTTGTCCTGTATTTTCCAGTTCTTTTCTGCGATATTTTGTTGCTGGTAGCTTGTTGGAAACTTCTCAATCATATTTTCCAGCAGATTTCTGTTCGTGATCAAACAAATTTGTCTGACGAAGTTTCTCAAATTTACCAGAAGCCTTGGAGAAGATTTGAAGAAGTAAACTTCTCCACTCAGAATCCTAACAAACTTGGATATTGTAATTATAAAACAGCCGTTACTCTTGATCACGAACCATTTCTGGCAACAGGAAAAACTTGGTTTCCTCCGGAATAATGTCCATATAAAGATAAGAAATATAAAAAAAATAAATTCTATGTTGACGACGTATATTGTACTCGAATGAGGGTAAATTTTCTGAGCTGAACAATCGGCAACAATCATAAATTACTAATATCGATCGGGTTATAAATTGCATCAAATTTATAAATTCTTGCGACTGCGCGAATGTGCTGCTGTATATATATACAGTGGTACCTCCGAAAAGCGGACAGTCACGGGACCAAAAGTTTTATCAGTTATTAGGAGGTGTCCGCTATTGGGGACGAAAGCATTTTTATAAAAAAATTTTTGCTCTTTTCTTTAACATTTGATTGAAAATTACGGCTGCAATTGTAATTAAAAAGGAACAATTAATTAGGCAAGAAAAGAATAACTATTTACTACTTTTCCTTTTAATTGTGTGCTAATCTTTTTATCTTGCATTAAATAATCCCAAAATGCAATGTATAGTAGCTAAATTATTTTAATTACTGCTGAAAAAAATCTCTTAACAAAGTTTGATTTCTCTTTTTTACACAACAAACCTGTTTTTCAAGATGAATCTTCATAGGATTTAGCTTTTCTGGTCCCTCCGAATCTTCGTTGTTCAGAAAGAAATGTTTGAACTGTTCGCTGTATTTCAGTGCTTCCGAAAAATCTTTGATTTTGCAGTCTTCCATTGGCGATGCCTCATCATCATCCTCAGAAAGGGCTAGTGCTTCACTGGTGGCCCGATGAATGAAATTGGAAACACGCAGGTTTTCTTCCTCAATGGATAAATCGTCGTCTATCTTGACTTCCTCTTCAACGCTGACATTTGAATCCAAATTGGCTACTAGATCCGCAAGTTCATTTTTGCTTTTTTCGGTAGTGCTGTCAGTTGCCACTTCGCTTGTACTCAAAAATCCCGTCTTCTTAAAATATTTTAGAACGCACCCAGGTTCCACCTTTTTAAGGGCTGACGTAGTTCAGGAAATTGCATCCAAAACAGATACCGATTTTGCCAACTCTTCGCTGGATTTGCAGGAGATAATCTGTGTCAGAAGCAGATTTCTGTATCGTACTTTAAAGCTGCGGATAATTCCCTGAAATCGGCTGTAGCATTGTCCATGAACAGAATGATTTTTCTCTTTTGTTTTTTCATTTTGTTGTCTAACTCCACCAACCAATCTCTCATTATCTCAGTGGTTATCCACGCTATCTTATTTGGCATCCATGAAACACAAATTTTCGCACATCAATGTTCTTGAAACATCTAGGCTTCTTAGCTTTTCAAATAACAATTGGAGTTTCGAAGTCTCCCAGCATGTTGCAACGTAGCAAAAGAGTGAGCCGCTCTTTTGAAATTGCCCGCCACTACATTTTCCACCCTTAAAACATAAGTTCTTGTCTGGAAGGACACGGTAAAAGAGGCCAGACTCAACGGCATCGAAAATGTCTTTGTCACCATATCCATTGCACAAACATTTAAGCTTTCCAATCCAATCTGTTACTTCATTAGAATTTACAGATTTTTCATCAACACAAATCTGTTTAAAAAATATGTTTTGACGTGTCCGGAATTTTTCCATCCATCCATTTGAGGCGTTAAAAGTTTCTAATTTTGAAATGTTTGCCAAAATAATTGAAAGTTTTTCAAAATACCTGTCCGCTATTCGGAGTGTCCGCTATTCAGAGGGCATAACATGGATTGTACTATATAAAAGGACTGGGACTAATAAAAATGTCCGTTAATTAGAGGTGTCCGCTATTCGGGAGTGTCCGTTAAGGGAGGTTCCACTGTATATATATATATATATATATATATATATATATATATTGTGACATACACTATCTACCAATGAGTATTTGGACACCTTTGATAGAGAAGAAAAACAAAATCTATTCATATTCAATAGTTGGTAGAGCCTCCACAAGAGGCAATTACAACCTCAACCCTCCGGGACATGCTCTCCAGAAGTCCTTGTATGACAGCTACTGATATTTTCTTCCACTAGCCGTCTTAAGTCAAGGCTTTGGACATTTTGACTAAAGGCGGAAAAATGCATGTTGATACCATGAAGCTATAAGAAGGAGCGTAAGCTTCATGGGGAATTCCTCGAAAAATGGACCGATTATGGTCGCTCACCGGCAGATGAAGCGACAAGTAAAATAAGTGCGGATTCTTCATTGCGTCGTATGGACGCGTGTTTTATACACAAAATATATACACAATTTATACACAAATATATATACACAATTCGTTCAAGCAAACATCATACTTTAACATTCGTGGTTCTAAGTAAACTATAAACTATATTTTCAAACTACTATAAAACTGTAGTGCAGAAAGATTAATTCAACCCATGGTAAGACCGTCATCACAGCAAAATCCTGCCAATGGGTAATGTATCCGCATCAGCGCCGCTACGATATGCTGAATGGCCCTTTTACAATAATAATCACGAAAAAGCTTCCCCCTATCCCAATTCTGTATATCACACGAAGTTGGTTCCGATAATCACTGAATTGATCACATACAAATATACAATGTTCTACCTTCTACCGTTTGCTCAGCACCACAGGAACATGAACCACTTTTACCATGGAACCGCTGTTGATAAATTGCAAATAATCCATACCTGTTATTGCCTGATTTAGATAGAAATCGACAAACAACCTGTTTGTATTTCCTTTTGGAAAAAATTTCCTACTGTTGTGTTATCCCGCCTGAGTTGCCAATTCTGTTCACCCAATTGAGTAAGTTTTTTCTTTAGTTGATTTCTCGTCCATTTGTATTATTTGTATATATTTTCTAATTTGGTTGCTTCTTTGGCTATCCGATAGACTTCTTCATTTTTGATTATACCTACATGCGCTTTGATCCAATGAACAGTGATCTTTAGGCTAGATTCCTTAATAAATTTTTTAATGTGGTCAACTGTATGACTTTTGAAACACAGTGCAGAGAGAGCATCTAAAGAACTGCAAGAATCCGTGTAAATATCTATCTCATCATGTTTATATTTTATAACGTCTTCTGTGGCCAACTGTATCACATGTAGTTCCGCACCGCAAGAGCTGGTGTTATTGGATAAACGTTGCATAATTTGCTTCATTTTGATATCCTTTATGTATTTGATGACCCCTGCTCCTGTTCTCCCACTCATACGTGATCCGTCGGTGTAATAATTTATATCAGAATTAGCTTGAGTATCGTACTTCCAACTAACTGCCATTAACTCGTCTCCACTTTTTATAGGTTTTTTACCCAAAAGAAATCACAATTGTTCTTACTGTACATCATTCCCAGCACTTCTACACCTTGTTCAGTATTACCAATTTCATAAATCTTGCAATCTAAATCGGCCCAATATCAAGTGGCATACAACCTGCTAAAACCGCTAATGCGTTTGTTGCTACTGTTTAATAATATTTCGTAATACTTAGTAGGAATGGTCTTTGAATCTGTAATAGCCTGTGATTATGTCTTTTCGTGTTTTTGTACCAAAAGAAGGCACCATTTAAAATTATCTTTTCCATTATTGTTTTGTAGATTTCCTTCAAGATCTCAGGTCTAAAGCCCCAAGTGTTCTTTGAATATCTGGCCACCTTGTACATAAATATTAGAGCCTTTTCTTGCACTTCCAGCAAATGCTGGTTAAAATTTAAATCCTTATCTATAAGGATTCCCAACTATTTGATCACGTTACTATATTTAATACTTTGTTGTCCTAATTTAATAGAAGGATGCCTTGAAATGTGTCCTTCATACGGTATAATCATGTAATAACTCTTCTCAAGATTAAATTTCATCTTGTCATTCGCGCATTTTTTACACTGATAAACAAGTGAACCTATATACAGTATTGCAACTAATTGTTATTATGACGTCATTCTCAAAAGCTTGTAATTTATTTATTTTTCCTCATCCTGTGTAACCTCTAACAGTGGGTTAATGATTAGCAACCATAAAATAGGTCCCAGGGAGGAACCTGGGGTACCCCAATATTGTAATCTATTGTTACGAATTTTAGGAGTCTATATCAATCTCGCCAAATATAAGAGTTATCGCCAAATTGGCGATGGATTTGGTGACTTATTTTGGTCGCTAAATTTGCCGATATGGCGCCAAATGGTCGCCAACCTTCTAGATCGTTCTCGGATGTTCTGGAACTATCTAGCTGGTGACCGATAGAGGGCGATTTGGAAGTCTATAAATATACCTGAGATTGTCATTTAAAATTAGTAATTGGAGATAAAGTCCTACAGACCTTGGAGCTCCGACAAGTTGAAATACCTGAACCTGAACCTGAAAGTTAGTGTTCTCTTCTGCTGCGTAATGAATGTATTGAAAGTGCGTAGGCGTATATTGCATTGAAGACTCTGTTATCCCGACTTGTGTTTTTAGAGTTTTCTGTTGTAAAGAAAACAGATGTTACGTGTTTTTTGTTAGTAATTGTGTATGCGCCCGAAGAATTTAAAGAATAATAAATTTTATTTTGTGTGCACTTTCTGAAGAGAATTTTTATTCAGTCCCATCGAACCCAGAAAACGGAACATTTTGGTGTCAGTTTGTAGGGATTGAATGCCTATTACAAGATTAATGGCTGATCAGACTGCTACACCTCAAGATTTGGAAGATAAATTTCAACAGATTATTACTGCGATGATGGCTATGCAAAACAACCTTGCGAAAGAAATGTCTGCAGGTCAAGAAGAGATAAAGAAAGAAATGTCTGCAGGTCAAGAAGATATGAAAGAAATTCAAGAGGAGATGAAGAAGGAAAAATCGTCTGGTCAGGAAGAATTATAGTGTGAAATTATAACTACCATGAGTGAAAGAGTGACAGAAATGGAAGAAAAATTTGAAGAAAAATTCCAGAATGTGGAACACAAATTTAATATTTTTCAAGCAAATATTGGCGTTATAAAAGAAAATATGGATAAAGAATTTGATAAAGTTGACAACAAATTTGAAAATTTGGAGGAAAAATTTGGCAATAAATTTGAAACTATGGAAGAAAAATTTGGCGATATTAAAGAAAATTTAGAAGGAAAATTTACCGACGTTTAAAGAAAAGTTCAGATTTTAGGACAGAAATTGTCAAATGCTTATGTTACTGAAGATTCTAACTGTATATAAGTCACTTCCCGGCCACCCATTAAGCCGTCAACCTATGATGGAAAATCTTTTTGGCAAGTTTACAAAATCGTATTCTCTATGGTGGCGGGCGCCAACGGATGGTACTCTGTAACTAAAGCGTGTCAATTGGCTACATTTCTGCGGGCCGAAGCGGCGGATATTTTGCTGACGATCCCAAAAGAGCAGCGATTAGACTTTGGCGCACTTTCAAGTGCTTTAGAGTTACGCTTTGGCGAGAAGTGTTTGAAGGACTATAGCCGGCTCCAGCTCGAATCTCGCCAACAGAAGCCAAATGAATCGCTACAAGAACTTGGCATCAGACGTCGAAAGGCCTTTCCCATTTCGCCTGGTCAGACTGCCCTGCAGAAGTACGGGAAGATCTTGCTTTAGATTATTTTATCGATGGAGTTCGCGACTTTGAAATGCAAAAGGCACTTCGAATGGCGGATGTTAAAGATCTGAAGTCCGCCTTAGTCTATGCCATGAAGTTTGAAGCAGCCAAACAGGCTTCACAAAAAGCTCGCCATTGTATTACGGTTTCGAACGTTACCGAATTTCTCGAACGTTCAATTGAATATTTGATGGAAAGAATAGACGAGTTGACAAAACAGGTCAGGGCTTTAAGATCAATTAAGGCTGACAGACGACAAGTCGTAAAATGCTGGAGTTGCGAAGTCCACACCCGAAGAAATTGCCCAGTGCGCCAAGACTCGGGAGCGAAGAGCACTCCCAAGAAACAAGGGAATACAGACATCCTATCAAGAAAACCCCATTCCGCAAGCTGCCATTATTGTTCCTGAGTGGAAAAGAAATTTGATGTTATAAATTACGTACCAAGACAAACTACAGCTTCTACGTCACCAGAGTCAGATCCATGGAGGGGTGACGAGGTTCGAAAAGATCTTGAACTAAAGTCTACAGCTGTTCACGAAACTACTGGGTATACACCATCCCAGATGCTTTCCGGTCGTGACCTCCGTCTGCCATGTGATCTCCAGTCCGGACGCCCTACAGACACGCCTTCGTCGCTTGAAGTGTACAACAGTGAACTCGAGGTCCGTTTTGAAGACGTCCATAACTTCGCCCGTGAACGGAACAACATCGGGACAGAGAAGATGAAGACCCGGAACGGCACGAAAGCAACAAGACATGAATTCCATGAAGGTGACAAGGTATGGTTCTGGAACCCGATTCGACGTAAAGGACTTTCTCACAAGTTACAGTCGTCTTGGGATGGTCCGTATACAGCCCTAAAAGGACTGAATGACGTCGGGGTTCGTATCAGAAAGTCGTCTAATTCTAAGCCTAGAATAGTGCATTATGATAGGCTAGCTCCCTATGACCATAGTTAATAGATTAAAGAAATGTACGGACCATGGTCTATCTCTTTTGTATATAACGTTTTATTTAGTGTAAATAAACCTTAAGTAAGTTTTGTTTTATTAATGTTGTTTAAAGTAATTAGATGTTCCTTGTACGTATTTATTAGTTATATGAAGTATGTATTTGTCTGCATGCGTGTTAATTTTGTATTAATTTTAGTTGTGATTTTATAGTTCAGATTTCTATTATGTATTGTAAGTAAGGCTTCCTGCCCAAGAGCTGTAGTGCCTGGGATGTGCAGTCCTTGAGGAGAGAGCAATGTTACGAATTTTAGGAGTCTATGGTAATTTCGCCAAATATAACGGTTATCGCGAAATTGGCGATGAATTTGGTGACTTATTTTGGTCACCAAATATGGCTATATTTCGTCAAATTTTGCAATATGGTGCCAAATGGTCGCCAACCTTCCAGATCGTTCTTGTATGTTCTGGAACTTTGTAGCTGGTGACCGATAGAGGGAGCTTCGGAAGTCTATAAATATACCTGAGATTGTCATTGAAAGTTAGTGTAGATAAAGTCCTACAGACCTTGGAGCTCCGACAAGTTGAAATACCTGAACCTGAACCTGAAAGTTAGTGTTCTCTTCTGCTGCGTAATGAATGTATTGAAAGTGCGTAGGTGTATATTGTATTGAAGACTCTGTTATCCTGACTTGTGTTTTTAGAGTTTTCTGTTGTAAAGACAGATGTTACGTGTTTCCTGTTAGTAATAGTGTATGAGCCTGAAGAATATAGAGAATAATAAATTTTATTTTGTGTGCACTTTCTGAAGAGAATTTTTATTCAGTCCCATCGAACCCAGAAAACGGAACACTATGTAATCTTGATTCTTTAATTTGATCTTCCTATTCAGCAGATAATCAATTATAATAATATATAGATTCCTGTTCAACTTTAATTCCTTAACCTTGTAATAATGCAATCTTTCCTAACAGAACTGAAAGCGTTACTAATATCTAATGTAATGATACACGTATGTTCCTGATTTTCTCTATTACTCTTAATTGTATTTTTTAAATTATAAAGCGCTGTGTTGGTACTAATATTTCTCCTAAAATCATATTGATTATACGATAATAATCCATTCTTCTCCAAGTGAAATACCAGCTTATTTGTGATGATCTTATTCATAATCTCCCCTATTATCGGTAAAAGACATATTGGTCTGTAAGATCCGGGTAGTTTTGGGTCTTTTCCTTCTTTCAAAAAGTATATTACTTTAGTAATTTTCTATTCAGCGGGGAACTTCATTTCGTTCCAATCTCTTTTATAAATTTTCCATAGTATCAATTTATTAGCCATATGAATTTCCATGATAATGCTGAAAGTGACAAGGTCGTGTCCCGGCGCTTTATCCCTTGGCATTTCTTCTAATATTAATCCTATTCCCTCTCTTGTGATCTCATTACCTTCTTGTCCTTTTCCACTGTATTATTCACTTCTGTTTTGAAGTGATGCAATGTCAAAATTTCTCTATTTCCTCTTCAGTTTCGTGTTTGTTTCTCTCACTATGAAGAATTCCCATAATCATGTTTCGTCGCTTGTATTTTATAATATACACTAGTTATCAAAAATTAAAGAAAAATCACAAAAAGAGGGATAACACGTTCAAAACTAGGCCAATCTGTTTAAAATTTGAATATGTTGTTAAGTAAAAGGTGCTGAGCAATACTACTTTATGCAACATAGTGGCGCTGCAGTTGGAATACGTCATTTGCGAGGCGCATAAAAGTGCATGTCTCAGAGCAAGGCGACAATTGTCGCTGCGAGGCTGAGATTAGGCATCTGGCATAGCCAAATTGTAACAATGACCTCCAGGCATCATTTGACCGAAGAACTGCGATGGTGAGCTATTGGGAGACTAGAGGCAGGACAAAGTCAGACAGAAGTGGCCAGATGGCTAAATGTGAGTCCGTCTGTGGTTCATAGACTTTGGAAACAATTACTAACCATGGATTCGGCATCTATCAGGCTCAGCCAAGGACGGCCATACGCTACGACGAGTGCCGATGACCGATATTTGTCATTATGCTCACGAAGGAATAGAACCGCAGCTCCGTCTGCAGATCCTCCCTCGCTGCAAGCTCTGGAAGGTTGGTTTCAACGTCAACCGGGCGTAGAAGGCTTCACGAAGGTGGTATTTTTGCGAGGCAACCAGCCATTTGCGTCCCACTCACGTCACGCCATAGGCAGGAACGTTTGCAGTGGGCACGTCAACATGTCCACTGGGTGCGTGATCAATGGAGGGCTGTTCTCTTTACGAAAGAGTCCAGGTTTAGCCACCAAAGCGATAGTAGGCGAATTTTGATTTGGAGAGAACCTGGAACTTGTTTTCATCCATCATACATCCGTGAAAGAGATGCATACGGATCAGTCAATGTCAGTGTTTGGGGTAGTATCTCTTTGGGTGGACTCACAGACCACCATGTCTTTCCCGGGGAAATGTGAACGCTCACACATATAGAGATGACATCCTTGATCTTTTTGTGTGCCCTTATGACGGGGCAATAAGTTATGTTTTCGTGCTACAGGATGATAACGCGAGACCGCACAGGGTTCGCATCGTAGATGCTTATCTTGAGCAGGAAACAATTCAGCGCATGGAGTGGCCAGCTCGATCACCGGACCTGAATCCTATCGAGCATGTTTGGGACGCTTTATGACGACGTGTATCTACTCTCAATCCTCCTTCTAGGACCCTAGCTACGCTTTCAACTGATTTGCAAGAGCAATGGCTCTCACTTCCTACCGAACTCATAGGTCACATAATTGACAGCATCACACCTCGCTGTATGTGTGGTATTGCTTCTCGGTGGGATCATACGCCATATTAAAGGTACTTTTCCTATACCAAACTGACACATCCGATTTGTTCATTGTTTACATATGCTAGTTTCTATAACACCATAATTGTCTGGCGATTTCTTTTTATGCTATTTTATACCTACCTATATGTTGTATAATGTGTATAAGTTTCATTAAATTCTACGCGTAACTTTTTGAGTAATCGCTATTTTTGTGACTTTTCCTTAATTTTTGATAACCAGTGTATTTTGCTTCCCCATGTGTATCTTTCACCGTTAGTTTTTCTATAAACTCCCTAAACGCTTTCTTTATTGCCTCAATCAGGGCATTCTTATATCTTGCTCTTTCAGCTTTAAAACGGGTCATTCTTCTCTGTCGCTCTATCGGTTCTTCTGTTTTGTGAGCTCTACTGAAAACAGATTACCTGCTTCTTTTGGCTGCAAGGCCACCATACCACCAATATGCCTTTTTATCATCCATCCTCCTTTTTTCTTATGTTTAACACATAGTTCATCTATCTTCTTATTCAGTTCATCTAACATTTCTTCTATTGTATTGTTTTCAAACCTTTCCGATAAACTTTTTATTTCTTTGGCCAACTCCATTCTAAATGTCATCCAATTTAGCTTCTTTATTTCTCATTTATTATCTCTATATACTTACGTTGTTCTCCTTATGGTTAGATCAAATATGATTGCAATATGGTCAGTTAAAGTATAATCATCACTAGTTCTCCAATTCTTAATTTCTTCCTCCGTTATCCGAATCGTTATGTGCAAGTCTAACCAGCTATGCCCAGCGGGCCCATCATTAAGCTATGTCCACACTTTTGAGCTTTCGAGTTCGATTTCGCTTTCGACTTGCGGTTCGTCTTTCCTTTCAACTTACTTTTAACCCATGCTTCCCGGCATGCTTCTAGACGCATTCGATTCGTTGTCCACACTTGTTCGACAGTTCATGCCTCACGAGATGGTAGAGTCGGACGGTTACTGCTGCGTTTCTTGTGATTTCGCGGAGTTTATAAGGTGATCACTATTTTTACGTAAAGCAACAAGGAATGTGCAACAAGAATAGACTACAATTTTGGTACGGTGCTCTGTATATAAATATGTATAATCCCTCTACTTGCATATTTATCATTCATATATATGTGTGTGTGTGTGTGTGCACGTACAGGAGAAAATGATCTAAATGAGAAGACTAAAAAATAAATATAAATTTAAAGATAATATTTTTTATATAATACCTCAGTAATCGATTAGAGATGGTTTTTCTTATACACGTAGGTTCTACATCAATGTAGTTTGATAGAGAAATTAATAATTGGTGATACGGAATATAGAGAAGATCTGTTTTTTTATATGCCAAGTTATTAGAAATAGAACTACAATTTATAGCTTTGTTTATGAAGTAATAAAACCAAACAAATACTAAGAATAGAAAACGGTAGAATATTGCTTGTTATTAAAATTCTATTTCTTAAATATATAGTGTAAAATTACACTGGTATATTAATTTATTTCTGAATAAAAGGAACATTTATATTACTTTTGAAGTATACAGAAAATTTAAGAAAAATCGTTAGCTAATCATACTATATATATATATATATATATATATATATATATATATATATATATATATATATATATATATATATATATATATATATATATATATATATATATATATAACATTAAAAACCCCATACCATTTTAAAATCTAACATTATTCTAAATTCCCTTGGGCGTACGAGCTAAATTTCGCTTTTGATTCTAAGTTCTAATAACCTCGAGAGAAAATATTAAATGGCTTCCTTTTTCAAATATGCGCGGCGTCCCCCAATATTTTAGATAAGCTCTGCGCAGATTACATAAAACCACATGTGACTTATCGACAACAGCAAATCCCTAATCGCTATCCTGATCACATGACAAAGTTTATATAAACCGCCTGAACAGAAACCTGTGCGCTTTTTTTATTTGTAAGTTGCCCCGAGAAGTTGTATTGTGTATCTTAAAAATAAAGATGTAATTAAATTAACGTTGTGGTGTTTTATGTGTCTGAGGGTGAGATGAAAAGCGGGAAAGAAAATTAAACATATGTGATGCACGGCCGGGCGACAAGTCATCCATCTTTACCTCAAAAAGATATACCACTCAGGACTTCCTCCGCCCGTCACATTACAGAAGTCGGCGAGGATTCGAGCCTCTGTCGTGAAGATCGCCAAGAGTTTTCCCCTTCTTTATCCTAACGACGAGGATTCTTCAACTACCGGCGTCGAAGCGTGCAGTGCTCCAATGGATGGCCAAGATTTTCCCCCTTCTTTATCCTAACGACGAGGATTCTTCAACTACCGGCGTCGAAGCGTGCAGTGCTGAGGCGAAAGTGTTTCTCTCCTCGTTTTTTTTTTCAACGAAAGTAATGACAGTAAAAGAGAATCCCCCTCAATTTCATAAATACAATCCCTTGGCACACTACATTCTGTACCATAATCTACAAGGTAAACCTTAAACAGATGCCCAGGACTCTGATTCAATATTCTGATGACTCTAGCACGATAAAATTTTTATTTCATATAAAATTACTATGATAGAATCTTTCAATGGCAACTGAAAAAACCTTGGTTCTACGGACTCATAATACTTGTGCATGGATTCTTCTGCCAAGGCGTCATCATATCCAATGTTTAAGGAACTTCGCCTCACCGAATTAACAAGCAGAAAACGAAAATAGGTCACCGCCATGTATTACGTCATCTTCGTTCCAATTCAGTGCTGTACGGAGATAAATATTTCTTTTTTTTCTCCTCCTGCCCATCTACCCGTGTGAGTGTTTGTGGATTTAAATTCATCGCTCTTCTATCCGGATTTCAAGACTTTCTTTTTGCCGTGTGACGACAAGGGACTGCGGAGTTTTAGTTTATCACGATTGTCATCGGGAAGTGAAATCACCGCCAATTCAAAAATCATCGATGTGTTCTTGTGTGTGAATTTAATTAAGCCGGTATGCAAGCCCTAGCGCTGTACCGTGAACAAAAAATAAAAATTTGTGCAACCGAGAATTTTACAGTAACAAGACAAGCATCACATGACCAGGTTGTATGTCTACCATCATAAACTTTTTAAAATTGTTTAGTAAACTATGATTGTATGATATTATATTCTTGTTTTAAATTGAAATATAATTGTGATATTGTGTTAAACTTATAAGATGGAAGATAGGAATATAAAGAAAGAAATTCAGGGGGAAACAACAGCAAATAATAAAATTGAGACAGAATGCAAGGACCATTTTCAACTTGAAAATGTAGAGAGGGAATTCAGGGATTTTATTCCTTTTGACCCAGAGGGGGGAATGAAACTACAAAAATGGCTTGCCTATATTGAGCAGAAATTTTGCCAAGCAAATGTTCCAGAGGAACAAAAATTAAAATATATTTCAAAATTTCTCAGAGGGAAGGCTCTAACAGTTTTTATAAACTCTTGCTTACACATTCAAGATTGGACAGAATTAAAAGACACTTTGCAAGAATTATTCTTTGAGGCAGATAGCGTGGAATTCTCTGAATTTTCCAATTTGAAATTTGAATATAATGATGACTTAACCAAATATTTTCATAAAAAAATTGATGTAGGAAAAAGATTGGGGTTATCACAGAAATTAATACTAGAAGGCCTAACACAAGGCCTAAATGCTCAAATGAGAATGACCATAGCTGCAAATCCTCCTCAAACCACTACAGAATGGATAGTGTTGGCTAATAAGCTAATCAAAATAAATAATGAAGGAAACAAAACTAATCAAGGGGGTCGGGATAACTTTTTTAACACTAGATTTGAAAATAGGAACCAATTACGACAGAATTATTACAACCAACCTCAAGTTAGGATGAATTATAGCCCACCTCACCAATTTAGACAAAATTACTCTTCCCAGCCTCAATTTAGACCTAATAATAATCAACAAACTCAGTTTAGACCTAATTATAGTCAGCAGCAACAATTCAGACAATGGCAACCCAGAGATCACAAGTTGAATAGAAATTTTGCACCCAATCCCAATAACCAAATTAATCACCACCAACAATATGCAGACTTACCATCTAGACCCTGTCGAAAATGTTCTAACTTTGGCATAAGTAATGCTTATCATTGGGAACAAACTTGCTCTATTAATGAGATATTTGATAAGATGTCGGTGTCAGACAATAAACATCATTATGAGGAACCTGAATTTGAAAGAGATCAGGCGCCAGAATGACAATTACTGTCATTGAGGGGAAACATTATCAGAAATAATAGGGTTGACAAAACAAAAAGACTATATGAAAATGAGAAACAGAATTTTTTAAATTGTGTGATTGACACTGCTTCGACTATTAGTCTGATGTCACAAAAACTGGTCAAGCAATGTCAACTGAAATGTTATTCAAGTTCTCCAATTAAGGTCAGGCAAGCTGAGGGTGAAATCTTAATTACAACTAAATGTGTATTAACTTTGAGAATAGGGAAAGTAATTAGAAACATTTCTGCATATGTTTTGGACAATGACTTGCCTTATCTTATTCTGGGACTTCCTGAGTGTAAAGAGTTTAAATTAGTAATTGATTGTAACCAATTGTGTGTGTATCAAAATAGAATTTCTTTGAAAATGGTTAATATTTGTGAGATAAGTAAAATTTCATTACACCTACAAAATAAATGTGATAATAAGCATGTGGATAATAATAGTAATGGTCATGAAATTGAAGTTTCTGATATGTTTAACCCTTATGAAGAAAATTCGCAGAAAGAAAATGATATTTTCTGTATTGATTATGATGTAAATGACAATTTTAATGAAAGCTCTGGTGGAATCAAAGCAGAAAGTAATCCAAATTATGAAAATGTTGACATTAATGATCAAATCAAAAATTTAGATGTTGATAGGGAATTAAAGAATTTATTGCACAAAAATAATAGACTGTTTTCAACTAACAAATATGACATAGGCAAAATAAGGATGGAACCCCAAAGAATAATCCTAAATTCTGATTTACCAGTGAGTCTAAGAGCATACAGGACTTCGCCAACTGAGGAAAAAGAGATCAGGACCCAAATTAAAAATTTGTTAGAAGCAGGAATCATAAAAGAATCACATAGTTCATACTCAAGTCCTGTGACTTTGGCAAGAAAGCGAAATGAGGGAAAAACTAGACTTTGTATTGATTTCAGAAAACTAAATTTAATTACTAAGACAGATGCAGAACCCTTACCCAGAATTGATGATATTCTAGATAAATTAAGCAGAGCTAATTACTTTTCAACTTTAGACCTTACCTCAGGGTATTGGCATGTACCCGTCCACCCAAAAGATACTGAGAAATTGGCATTTGCCACTACTTTTGGCTTATACGAATGGCTAAGACTCCCATTTGGTTTAAAGAACGCCCCTGCAATATTCAATAGGACTATCAGGAGAATTTTAGATAAATATAAAGTTAACTTTGCATGCCACTATTTCGATGATATTATAATTTTTTCAGACTCCAAAGAACAACACCTTGAACATTTAGAGATACTATTTAACATTTTCAAAAAAGAGAATATCAAGTTAAAATTAACTAAATGTACTTTTCTGCAACAACAAATTAATTTTCTTGGATATAATGTAACAAATGGGAAAATTGCCCCAGACAACATTAACATTGAAAAGATAAAGTGTTTGAAACCACCAACTAATGTAAAAGAACTCCAAAGATTCTTGGGCACAATAAATGTGTATAATAAGTTTATTCCAAAATATGCAAAAGTAAGACATCCATTAAATACATTATTGAAAAAGGGAGTAAAATGGGGATGGTCAGACAAGTGCCAAGAAGCTTTTGAGGATCTTAAGAATTTATTGATTTGTAAACCAATATTGCAATTGTATGATGTAAACAAAGACTGTCATTTATTTATGGATGCTAGTAAACATCAGGTTGGAGCTGTTTTAAAACAGCCAGGTGAAGATGGGGTGTTGCATCCCATAGCATATCACTCTCGTGTATTAAAGGACTATGAGGCAAACTATTCTATTACTAAACTTGAGTGTTTGGCAATTGTGGACAGTTTAGACAGGTACTATCATTATCTCCACGGGAAAAAGTTCACAATTCACACAGACCATGCTGCCTTAGTTTGGCTTAAAAATATGAAAAATCTTCGAGGTCGACTTTTTCGCTGGTCATTAAAACTAAGTATGTTCGACTATGAAATTAAATACCAGAAGGGAACTGCAAATATTGAAGCTGACATGCTTTCAAGGAACCCTATTCTGGAACCTAAAACCCAAATAAATCATTTAATTGAACTAAGAAAAATTGTAGAATTTCAAAATAAAAACAATGTACAGGGACTTAAATATAAAAAACTAAATGATGTAATCTACATGAGAAAGAAAGGATTTTTAAAAATTGTAGTACCATTTTCATTGAGGTTAGAAATTTTAAAAAGAGCCCACGAGGACTATGGACACCCTGGAATAAATAAAACAATGCAATTACTTACACCCCAATATTATTGGCCCAAGATCAATGAGGACATTAGTAATTATGTTAAACATTGCCATACTTGTCAATTAAACAAAAAGAAAAGACAGAAAAGGTTTGGATTGCTGCAAGAAGTACCTCCGACAGACCAACCCTTTGAGTGCTTAAGTTTAGACACAGTATTTAATTACTATAATTCCACAAAGAAATATTTACATTTGATAATTGACCATGCAACGCGTTATATTTGGGCTTTTCCATCAAAAAGAGTAACTACTGAAACTTATACAAATTGTTTAAAACAAATATTCCAAATTCAAACACCAAAAAAATTGCTAACCGACAGAAATGCAGCTTTTACATGTTCAAAGTTTAGAAAATTTTTAGAGCATAATAATGTGCAACAATTACTTACCTCGAGTCATCATCCACAAACGAATGGGAAGGTAGAGAGGGTAAATCAAACAATAATTACTAGATTAAGGTGCAAAGTACATAACTCAACAAACAAAACTCCTTGGACAACCCTATTAAATGAAGTAATTAATGAATACAATCATACACCTCATTCAGTCACCCAAATGACCCCAGCTTACCTACTTTTTGGAATATTACCTTATAAACCTCATGTTAAAAAACAAGATTTTTATCCTCAGGTGGATGAGGCGAGAAAATTAGCTAAAGAAAGGACAATTAATTACCATAATAGGAATAAAGTAAAATATGATGCACGTTTTGTAGAATCTAAATTTAATGTTGGAGATTTAGTGTTATTCGAAGAATTTCACTACCCTAATACAAGAAAATTAAGCTCACCCTATTCTGGACCTTACACTATTCTAAAACAAATGTCAAAAGTTAATTATGAAATTGATAGACCAAACTTTCACACTAAACGAGATTCTGAAATTGTTCATGCTTGCAGATTGAGATATTATAATGCACCAGAGAACTTAAAACTACACCACGAATAATGACAAACATTAGATCCATTTTTCTTTCTTTTCTATGTGATGCTTAACATCATTATATATATTTTTTATTTGATATAATTAATTATGTGTTGTCCTACTAAAGATATATATATAAAAAAAACTGTCTAACTTAAACTTTCTTCTTAAGAATACTATTATATGTGAATTTTTTTTGGATCTCAATTTAAACACCGACTATGACAACTCTACTTCTTTAACCTTTCAGTAAATTTCCTATTTCTTGAATACACTTTCCTATCACCACCTCTACAAGCGCGTTGGATGCCGTCCCAACTGTTTAAGATCTTTTTTAATTTTTTTTTACTATTTGTTTTTAATTCATCAACTCAGTCACTTAAAGTGCTGAAGATCATATGCTTGAGTAATGACTAAAACAGGGCTGGGATGGCCACTCCTTTTATCCTCTCATTTCTATATATTATACTCCCACAGGTATGACAACTGCACCTTTTCCTTTTTCTCCATCTTTGTACTATGCAAGATGCTGTTTATCAATGCAGTCATATCCTGTTCGGAGATTTACGGTTAGTCCACTGTACGGCTAAAAGACTCTTCCTCCTTATTAGTCAGAGAACAATAGGGAGAAAGAAAACCCACTTGTTACACAAACATAAACGCAACCCCTCACTACTTAGAGGTAGAATTAAAGAATTTGAGACTAAGAGTTGGGGAACACACATACAACAAGGTACCTTCAAAACAAGGAAATGGATCCACATAAACTTATAATAAATGTACAAAAATGAATAGTAAATAAATAATTTGAAAATAAAGTGAATAGTATTGAGAATAAATAAATAAAGTTAGAATAAATATGAATAAGTATAATTAAAGAATAGTGAATAGAATTTTGGAATGAATAAATGTTGTCGAAATAAAATGAATATAAGAAATGATGAAATGAGAATAATAAGAAATAAAAATGATATTGAAAAGAGATTTTTTTTGATAATAAGTAATATTGAAATAAAGGAGATAAGAGATATTAAGAAAAAATAATGAGATAAATAAAGATACGAAAACTAGATAATGAGTGATATGTTTTGTAATTTTTATATACAATTGATATATTTGAAGTGTGATTTTATTAAATCTTGTGATTTTTATTGAAAGTGTGATTTTTATTATAAACTGTGATTTTTATTATGTAACTAAAGAACTAATTTTCTTTATATGTAAACAAGTCGAGAAAATGTGATTTTTATGTATTCTACGTTTGTGAAGCAGAAATAACACAGCACTAAAAAGACTGTGATTTTTTTTTGTACCCAACTACAAAGGACTTTTTTTTTATTTAAGCCAAGATATTGTAATTTTTTTGGGGTATTCTGCACTTGCGAGATAATAGGTCACAGAACCTACCGAACTGTGATTTTTTTTTTACTTTTCTCAAGCAACATACTGTAGCTAACATAACAAGGACAGTGAACTATAAGCTACCAGGTGTACCTTACAAACTTTTTTTGGACTCACTCCATAGTAGTGAACATTGAGGAAGAATTTTTGAAATTTTCAACTTGTTAATTTTCAACTTCAGTTACTTAATTTTTGTTTGTTTTAATATTTTTATTACTATGTTTTGTTATTTTGTATTATTCAAATCGAGATGATGGTAGATATTGTATTAAATGTATGTTTCCAGTGAAAATTTTTGGTAGTTTACAAATTTTGGTTATGTTAATTGATTTTTTTTCTGAGATTGTGTTGTGTGGGGAGGCGCCGCCCTGCACAGCAATTTTCAGTTGATGATAAATTTATTTTTAAGTTTAATTTTTTTTCAAAGCAACAATACAGGAAGAGATTTACATAAATTACAAATTTCTATAATTGATCATTAATTACTATAATTTCTTTTTGCTTTTATTGTGTTCATAAATTAGTAAATCATTAGTGTATTTTTGTGTATTCAATATTGAAATGTGCAATGTCTTGCCATGTGATCATCATACTAAATTAACTTAAAACATATGTTCCTTTTCAAACTTTTCCAAATTTGTGGTCGACGCTCATTTTCCTCACATGGTCGGGTGAGTCTGTCCTCCAATGCAGGCATTGTTGGTCAGCCTCTTCTCGGACGGGGGGGATATTCTATAACATTAAAAACCCCATACCATTTTAAAATCTAACATTATTCTAAATTCCCTTGGGCGTACGAGCTAAATTTCGCTTTTGATTCTAAGTTCTAATAACCTCGAGAGAAAATATTAAATGGCTTCCTTTTTCAAATATGCGCGGCGTTCCCCAATATTTTAGATAAGCTCTGCGCAGATTACATAAAACCACATGTGACTTATCGACAACAGCAAATCCCTAATCGCTATCCTGATCACATGACAAAGTTTATATAAACCGCCTGAACAGAAACCTGTGCGCTTTTTTTATTTGTAAGTTGCCCCGAGAAGTTGTATTGTGTATCTTAAAAATAAAGATGTAATTAAATTAACGTTGTGGTGTTTTATGTGTCCGAGGGTGAGATGAAAAGCGGGAAAGAAAATTAAACATATGTGATGCACGGCCGGGCGACAAGTCATCCATCTTTACCTCAAAAAGATATACCACTCAGGCCTTCCTTCGTCGGCCCGCGCCCGTCACATTACATATATATATATATATAGAGAGAGAGAGAGAGAAAGAGAGAGAGAGAGAGTAAGTAAGTAAGTAAGTGATCTCTTTAATATAAACTAAAGAATTAAACCGAGACATTTACTTCTTTTCTGAGCAAAGCGGGCCATGAAGAATTACTTTTGAATTTTCATATATAATAAAAAAAAATTTCTACATATGTAAGAAGTTAAGAAGTATATTTTGTTATTAATGAAAATCGTTCATTTTTCTTGAACATGGGGTTAAATGAAGAACACGACGAGAAAACCATGATGGACTAAAAAATGCCTACATTTAAAATGTGTCGATGATATTTAGCTTCAAATGAAAATCATACATGCAAGATCATACGCATTTGGATACAAGCAATGCATGACATGGGAAAAATTACGTCACGCAAAACGCGAATTCAGGTTGCATCCTGCTTTTATAACACTAAAACATCTATTTGTTTTCAAAGTGGGTCTTTAATTCCTATGATAAGCTATGGAGAATTTTTTATTCAGTATTTTTATAATAACAAATTAGCTTATGCATATTTTTGAAATATTCTACCTGTATTTCAAAAAGAAAGTTTCAATGATATAGTACAAGTTTTCAAATTTTTTTTTCTTTGTTTAAAAATACATTTAGTTTTTATTTTAAAATAATACACATTAATTATTATTAAATAATTATTTTAAATGTATTAATAATTTTATTTGTGTATGCGGAGTGGTTGACATCCCACAATGCCGGAAAATTTCTGTAATCATCAATAAAATTTAAAATTTCTTCCAAAGACTGCGACATTCTGAACACTGGCTTGAAAACTGCCTTGCAGAATAGAAAATCGCATGGAATTCCGCAAGAAAATCCACTCGGGTTGGATACTCTTGCGATATCGCATGCTCTATCTCGACGCATGCGCTGTCCTGGAATTTGCAGGTGGTGACGCATCGCTCTGAGCATGCCTCACATTTCTCTCTCCGTGCGACATGTCGAAAGCGAAAGCGAACGTAAAAGCGTAAAAGTGTGGACATAGCTTTTATGTTGGCTTGCAGTTCAGATTATTATGAATTAGTGCATTATATTGCAATATCAGATCTATGATAGCTTCTCCCCTGATCTTCGTATGCCTCTGACCCCAGAGCATCGACTTCGCGTTAAAGTCCCCTAAAATTATAATTTTACACTCCTTATACTTATCAATAATCGTATGTAAGATTCCCAAATGTGGCTCCGTACGATCCATACCACCACTTGTCGGAGACGATAAATACAGTGATATAACAATACTCGTATACTTACTATCTGCTATATAAAATTTAATAGCCACTAAACATTTAGTTGTTATTACCTTCAAAAATTTGTATTTCCTGTTAACCAATAATGCGACCCTTGGTTCTTTATCATAGTGGATATGTTGATACTGGGCAAATTGGTAATATGATCCTTTTCTCCAGTTAAGTAGTGAGGTTCATTAATAGAAATAATCTCAAGTTCTAAGTTATTAATGTCTTCTGTAAATTGAGTTGCTACATGCAATGAACAATTAAAATTAAGATGTGCAAATTTAATTATATTTACATTACTATCCATGTCCGTTCTGCTGGCGAATTTACCCACTTCCGTGTTATTGAAAGGACACGTAGTAGCAGTGGGTAGGTAATTTGTCTCCAGATTCGAATTCTTTCATTTAACATCTTGCAATTACTACAGTATAGTTCTAATCCATATTGCCCATGTTCTTTTTTCCCCACAGGTTATGCATATTTTATCATTTCTACAATATCTAGCAATATGGTCCATTCGCCACCAATTTAAACAAACTTTCGGTTTTATATTGTTACATTTTCTGGGTTCGATGGGATTGAATAAATTCTCTTCAGACAGTTCACATAATTTTTTTTTCCAATGCGGAGGTACTTGTCGTCAAACATTCGCCTATACTACTCGCAAGTTTACTGCCCATTTTATTGTGGGGGCACCATATAGGCGGACAGCATTACCCCCTATGAAGGGACGACACGAACGGAGGCATTTTTCGCGGCGCGACGCCAGGATTCGATCCGATCACCCTCAGCACCGAAAACCAGCGCGCTGTATCACTTGGCCGCCACAAGCCCAGTTCACACAAAATAAAATTTATTATTCTGTAAATTCTTCAGGCGCATACACAAATGCTAATAGAAAACAAGTAACAACTGTCTTCTATACAGCAGAAAACTCTAAAAACAAAAGTCAGGATAGCAGAGTCTTCAATACAATACTCGCCTAGCGCGCTTTCAATACATTCAGTTCTCAACAGAAAAGAACACTGACTTCCAGTCCGTAATTTGATTTTTAGTAGCGGAGTTCCTTGGTCGATTGACTTTATCTCCAGTAAGCAAGTAATAAGTATCAAGGTACGTATACTCAGTAAAAAAAGTATTAAGTTAAGAATGCATAACTATTAAAAGCAAAATATTTTTAAAGGTGAAAGGATAATTTAACTATTAAAATTAAGTTTTAAATGTAGAGACAATTTAACAGAGATTATAATATTAAGTTTATCAAGTAAAGAAAATTTAAAGAGAATGGCCCATAGCAGCAAACACAAGATGCTAAATATGAGAGGAAATATTCACGTAAGTCGAGGAAGTAATGAAAAAAAGGCCCTCTTCGGGATCATACAACTTTGTATCGAGATAATTGTAGAGCTTCGAAAGGGAAGCTAAAAATAGCAAGAAGTAAAAATTTGGAAAAGGAGAGGACTGCATGGTCGGGGTACGAACCCACGAGTTCCGAGACTCAAACGTTGGCAGTGCGCAACGGAAGCACATGAACAAGTAAGCAAGTTAAGTAGAGTATCGCGGTAGGAGAGCTAATGTTAACTTCTAAGAAGACACACCCGTGGGCGTTTACGGTTAGCACGAAGGGAAAAATCATAGTCTGGAAGCTCAGCAATTAACTCTCTACGAAGGTTTGGAAGGTTATCGTAAAATTTTTTCTAGATTTTATAAGTCTGTTTATAGAACGACAGAATGCCGAAGTCACTGTTGATAGCCTGATTAGAGAGGTATCTGAAGGCACGGAGGATCCACCTGAGAGTTTTGCTCCGAACAATTTCAAGTTAGTTAATGTGGGTCTTAGCTGCAGAGAACCAAACAGGAATAGCGTAAAGGGCAATGGGCCTGATAGTTTGTTTAAACAGTAAAACTCTGTTTTGTATGGAAAGATGTGGGCCGTAGATTAGATTTCGGAGTTGCTCTATAGCAGCATTACATTTCTTAATAGTATTCAAGGTGTGGGTGTGCCAAGTTAATATGCGGTGCAGAGTTACGCCGAGGTACTTAGCCGGGTTTTCCCAATCAAGCGGGGAGTTATAAAGATAGAGACGCTGTGGATTGCGATAGCTATTAGAGAAGTCGATCACGTGACACTTAGAGGGATTGATTTTAATTTTCCAGCGCACAAACCAATCCTCTAAAGAAAGTGCCTATGTGACGCTGAATTTGAATAGCAAGGTAGTCAATGTTATAGGAAGTAGAAAGGATATCAGTATCATCCGTATACAAGGCAAGCAGGGTATCCGTACCTCTCGGTACGTAGTTGACATAAATGTTGAACAACGTCGGGCCAAGGGTCGATCCCTGTAAAATACCCGAAGTGATATTGTTATTCCGGGACAACTCGTTGTGTATGCGGACGACAAAATTTTGACTAAGGAGGTAGTTATTAATTAGGTGGATAAGATAATCTGGCAGAGGAATTTGGATTAATTCAAAGATAAGTTCCGAATGCCAGACTTTGTCGAAAGCGCATTTAATATCGAGGAACAGAGGAGGGGTCGGTCTCTTATCATGAATCCCTTTACGGGCAAATTCGACTACCCTATAGAGCTGTTGCGTCGTATTGTGCTCGGACCGGAATCCAAACTGTTCTGGTATAATAATGTTGTGCTGGTCGAGGTGATAGGAGATTCTGTTAAGAAAAACGCGCTCCGCAATCTTGCTCAGGGAACACAGCAAGCTGATTGGCCTGTAACTCTGGGGGTTATTACTATCCCCACCTGGCTTGGGGATAGGGCTGATAATAGAGGTCTTCCAACATTTGAGAAAATAGCTAAATTTTAGGATAGAATTAACAATAACAGGGAAGTACATTAAAGTATTGATGGGGAGGTTTTTAAGAATACAATTATTGATGTTATCGCTGCCGGGAGCTTTCTTAACTTTAAGTTTTGGGATTATTTCGGCGATTTCGCTAACAGTAGTAGGGAGAGTGGAATCGGTTGGGGGGGGGGTATTAAGGAAATTATGGACGGTGCTGAGGACAAAACGATCATTTTCCTCATCTACCAGGTCGTAATTAGGGGAAAATTGGTTACTATAGAATTCGGCAATAGTGTTCGCTTTGTCTGAGTCAGTGAGAGCAACTCCGTGTGGGCATTGAATGGACGGAAATTGGATTAGATTAGTTTTTAAACATTTTGCGAATTTCCAGATGGAATTATCTTCAGAGGAAAGGTTTTGAATGAATTCAGCCCAGTTTTGTTGACGGATAACTCTAATATCACGTCGAACGCGAGCGCGCAGGAAGTGATAATTTTTCCTGTGAAGAGGGAGTCGGGTGAATTGATATAATTTACCAGCCGCGTTACGCTCTTTAACAAAATTAACAATATTAGCCGGTAAGTTATGGTAACGCGGCTTTTTTAAAGCGCGAGTAGAGTTAGCCTTGGTGCCGAGAATGGCTTTAGTGAGTTCATTGGTGGCGCCATCTATGTCCTTGGAGCTGCGAATTACGGGGAAGTAAAGGATGGAGAAAGTTAAAATTTCCTGGAACTGCTTCCAGTTAGTATAGGTGGGGGGATTGAGAATGTTAACCTGCTGGTCAAAGGTAATTAAGACGGGTAGATGGTCAGAATCGAATAGGTCTAAGGTTTCGATGGTGGGGAGTGGGGGGGGGGGAGGGTGAGGAGTTTAACTTTTAAGTTATCGGTGACGAATTTTAGAAGGGCTCGGGCGGAAGCATTATTGTTACGTCAGTTCCAGGCTGTATTGTGCGCGTTAAAGTCACCAGCCACAATACAGTAATTTCTAGAATTAAAAATTTTAGAGAAGTCCGAGTTAATAAATTTCTTACCAGGGGGAATGTATACGGAGGAAATTAAAATTTTGGTGGACCTGTCCGGAAGAAAAATAATAGAATGTTCTCAGCATTAGCAGTAACAATGTTACTGATTTTAAAGTGATCTAAGCCCCCACGGACATAAATAGCAGTACCACCACCTGGATGATTAGTAGAGTTAGGGAGGGGGGGGGGCGGTCGTTTCTAAAGAGAGTATAATTGGAGATATTAAAGCGCCAAGGTGCAGTAAATTTAGTTTCTTGAATTTAGGCGACGTCTATATTGGAGTTTTCCATAAAATGCCTGAATTCGTTAATTTTATTGGAGAGGCCATTTGCGTTCCAGAACAAAACTCACAGTGACGGAAAGGGAGAACTAGCCATGACACTGTGGAGGATCTAAGTACTTGGAAATTGCGAGTAATATGGAAACAAGTTTGGTAACGGGATGCTCAGGAGAACGAATGATGGTAGCAATATTCTTGAGGAATAGTATTATGTCCGCGTGAGTTAAAAAGTCGCCAAAACCAGAATCTGGCTTGGAACTTTCAGTATTACTGTCCTTAGGACTTAAAGCAGTGACTGCCGGGGCAGCGCTTGGGTGGGCGCGAATTGTGATTATGTCCTCTAGTCGCGCCCTCTATCCCTCTATTCGCTGGATTTGGATCCGCACGGGGAATGACTTCGACACTCTGACTCGACAACGCCGAAATTTATATTCCCCCCTACAGTGTTAAAGAAATGATCTAAAAACTTCCTAAACTAAAGTCGCCTGGCGAAGACCAACTCACTAACACTATGCTTAAAAATATTCCCCTTAAATACATTTTCAAAATTACTGCCCTTATTAATACTATCTTTAAATTAAATTACTTTCTTCAAAGTTGGGAAAATTCAATAATTGTGCCAAAAGCTAAACCTGGGAAAAATAAAAACTCACCCGATAGTTATCGGCCAATTAGCCTTCTTAATACTATAACTAAAATCACTGGAAAATTTATTGCTATCGAAATCAATAATCATCTTAACTCTAACAATATCATTATCCCCTATCAATTTGGTTTTCGCCACTCCCTGCCAAGTTTATCGTATTGTTGAGCATCTTGCCAATTCTAAAATTAACAAAAATTCTACTGCAGCCTTTTCCCTTGATGTTAGCAAAGCCTTTGACAAAATTTGGATTGATGGTCTTATTCATAAACTTATAAATTACTAGCGGCCCGTCCCGACTTTGTCCGGGTTGAACAAAATATTATACCAATAAATTTCCAGTTGATAGCCAATAAATTGTAAATCTTTTTTTACCTTAATAATAACCTAAATAATACATTAAATTAATTTTATGTTAGTTAATAATTAAAATAAATTTTTTTAAAGTAAAAGGCGTGCCGGAGAACGGCTAGGTTAGAACCGCTAGCGTCAGAACAGAAACCCACCGCGATAGAACCACGCTCAGGATCGTTGAAATCTTCGGAACAAAAAGCGGTAGAAGACAGTAGCGGAAACAATAGAGATTGTTCGGATTAAGCTCCTAACTTTATTTCTACTGATCAGATATACATAATATATAGCCTTTGCCAATCTGGAATAATGTACCTTTCAAACAGTGAAAGAATTTTTCAAATAGGTACAGTGGTTCTGAAGATTACCCTCCACGTACAAAATCCCCTCTCTCTTTATATATTAGTATAGATAGCACCACGCTAAGGATCGTTGAAGACTTCGGCACAAAAAGCGGTAGAGGACAGTAGCGGTAACAATGGAGATTGTTAGGATTAAGCCCCTAACTTTATTTCTACTGATTAGATATACATAATATATAGCCTATGTCCATCTGGAATAATGTACCTTTCAAACAGTGAAAGAATTTTTCAAATAGGTACAGTGGTTCTGAAGATTACACTCCACGTACAAAATCGCTCTCTCTTTATATATAAGTATAGATAGCACCACGCTAAGGATCGTTGAAGACTTCGGCACAAAAAGCGGTAGAGGACAGTAGCGGTAACAATGGAGATTGTTAGGATTAAGCCCCTAACTGTATTTCTACTGATTAGATATACATAATATATAGCCTATGTCCATCTGGAATAATGTACCTTTCAAACAGTGAAAGAATTTTTCAAATAGGTACAGTGGTTCTGAAGATTACCCTCCACGTATAAAATCCCCTCTCTCTTTATATATTAGTATAGATAGCACCACGCTAAGGATCGTTGAAGACTTCGCCACAAAAAGCAGTAGAGGACAGTAGCGGTAACAATGGAGATTGTTAGGATTAAGCCCCTAACTTTATTTCTACTGATTAGATATACATAATATATAGCCTATGTCCATCTGGAATAATGTACCTTTCAAACAGTGAAAGAATTTTTCAAATAGGTACAGTGGTTCTGAAGATTACCCTCCACGTACAAAATCCCCTCTCTCTTTATATATTAGTATAGATAGCACCACGCTAAGGATCGTTGAAGACTTCGCCACAAAAAGCAGTAGAGGACAGTAGCGGTAACAATGGAGATTGTTAGGATTAAGCCCCTAACTTTATTTCTACTGATTAGATATACATAATATATAGCCTATGTCCATCTGGAATAATGTACCTTTCAAACAGTGAAAGAATTTTTCAAATAGGTACAGTGGTTCTGAAGATTACCCTCCACGTACAAAATCCCCTCTCTCTTTATATATTAGTATAGATAACTTTCCCCCCCACCTCATTAAATTAATTATCTCTTACTTAAATAATCGCACTTTCCAAATTAAAATTAAAGACAAGTTTTCTAGCAAACTAAATTTCTATAGCGGAGGATTGGGGAATATAGCGGAGGATTGGGGAATTGAAATTTATATAAATATAAATTTCTATTCCCCAAGGTTCTATTATTGCTCCAATTTTGTTCAACATCTATGTCAACGATTTTCCCCAATATGTTAAAACTAATATTGCTATCTTCGCGGATGACACCGTTTTCTATCCTACAGATCCCAACCCAAAATACGCTGTCAAGTACCTTAATGATCATATGGTAACTATACAAAAATGGCTCGACAAATGGAAATTAAAATCAACATTGAAAAATGCATCGCGGTAATGTTCACTTACAAAACCAAACGCACTATCGACAAACATAAACTTATAATTGGTAACAGTATTATCCCCTGGTCTAATACAGTTAAATACTTAGGAATTACCATAGATAAAAACCTCACTTGGAGACACCACACTGCACAGATCAGGGATAAGTTCTGAGCTGAAAAAAGACTCTTATTCCCCCTAATTGCTCGTAACTGTAAATTATCAACTAACAACAAACTGCTCATTTGTTGTTAGTTGATAATCCTTCACTTACAAATCCTTCCTTAGGCCACTTTTAACTTACGCAGCGCCGGCTTGGGCATATGCAGCAAATACCCATACCAGTTAGCTTTCAGCTGCTCAAAACATAACCATTAGACAAATAGTAAACGCGCCATGGTATTTTAGGAATGCTGAAATCCACGAGGAGCTTGGTCTCCTTTCTTTTCCAAATTTTCATAAATTAACTGTAAACTTTCACAATTCATTAGATAATGATCTTCGACCCTGCGAACAGAAAACGGCCTAGAGCCGTTCTCTGTAATTAGTTTTTATATTTTCCCTTCATTCTTCTCTTATAATTATAAAAAAAAAAATGTGCGGTCGGGAGACCCCTGTCAGGAACGAAGTTCCTTAAGTTATTTTTTCAACTCTAAACGTGATTTAATATGTAGATTTCTATTGATTATATTATTGCATTTTTGTCACGCCAAAAAGCGCAGACCTCTTTTATTCAACCAACTCTCTCTCCCTCTCTCTAATTTGTATATTTTATTTTTATTTTTTATCATTTTTTCAAAGCAAAAATGTAAAGTAAGGATTTTCCTAAAATATTAAATTCCATTTAATATTTTAGGAAAATAGTCATTTATTAAAAATTAAATATAAAATAGTGAATTATAAATTATATATAAATAATTCTAAATAAGAAAAAATTCTTTTTAAATTTTATCATTATATTGTTTCATGGTAATTATTGGCTTATGGTAACTATAAGATGCATATCTTTGAGGTTCAATTTTATACAAGTACTGTGACAACGCCAGAGTTGAAAATTTAAAGCCATGGTTCGCCACTGGACAGTAGACGAAGATTGTTTATTTACAACAACGTTGGGAGCTTTTTCCACGCGCGAGATTTGGAGTTTTTTCCGTTCGCTGGGAGTTTTTTCCGCGCGCCGGGATTTTTGTATTTCAGCTCCGCGCGCTGAGATGTGATTGTTACTTACATTTAAAATGTAAGAACAATCGCATGTTTTTATGTTTTTTTTTATATAATAAATAGATGCATGAGATGTTAATCGTCCATGTTTAGTGCTTTTCGCCTTACACATTGGATTTATTTAATAGTGAGCCAACAGGCCAAGCTGTTACAGTCTATATATATATATTGAAAATGGAGGTTCCACCGAGATTTTGAATGCGGAATCCAGCGATAAAAAATATTGCGTGGAGGAACTAAAAGGAGGTATTTCTTTTTATTTAATACAGTACGTGCCTGAGATTTTGTTGCCGCCTTGGCAAAGTTAGGAACTTAGTGTTTGCTATTAGGCTAAACTAGTTGAAAGTTTTGGATGTATATTGGGGGGCCAAACTGGCTTATATGCATCGGTTTAAAATAGCAGTTCACAAGTACCAGATTGACTTATTTTTATCTAGAAACTCTAGATTTGGTTTCGTATGTGTAATAATTAAATTGTGTATCCTGTGTTAGTTCGAATTACATAAAGTGTGTTCGTGTTTCAAGTGTATCTAATGCCAAATTGGCTATTTAAAATCTTAAAACTTAAGATAGTTGAGATATTTTTTAATGCCAAACTGGCGATTTAAATTCTTAAAACTTAAGATAGTTGAGATATTTTTTTTTTAATGCCAAACTGGCGATTTGAATTCTTAAAATTTCAGATAGTTGAGATATTGTGTAATGCCAAACTGGCGATTTAAAATCTTAAAACTTGAGATAGATGAGATAAATTTTAATGCCAAACTGGCGATTTAAATTCTTAAAACTTAAGATAGTTGAGATATTGTGTAATGCCAAACTGGCTAATATAATTAAATGAATAACGATTCATGTATTAAAAATCGAACTGGTTTTTAAGTAAATTGTGTTTGTGTTTTGTAAAGATAAAGAATATTTTATTTGTATTGAATACTGCTAAAGCCAAACTGGCAGATATTAAGTGTGTATTATAATTTATTTGTGCAATTTAGAAAAAAGTAGTGTTAGATTCGGAATTTAATATGGCTTATCTTGGCCAAGGCCGGAAGGAGGACTTGAAGGTGATTGCGAGAGAATTAGGGGAAAATGTAACAGAAGACTTAAAGGTAATTGATCTGCGTAACTTAATTTTGAAAAGTAGTAATTATGAGGAAGAGTATATAAAAGAACTTCTTTCAACTGTGATCAGAGAAAGAAAAGAAAAAGAAGAGGAAAGAAAAAAGAAAGAACAAGAAAGAAAAGAAAAAGAAGAAGAAAGAAAAAAGAAAGAAGAAAGGGACTTTCAATTGGAAAAGCTAAGATTAGAGAAAGAAGAAGAAAGAAAAATGAAAGAAGAAGAAAGAAAAGAAGAAGAAAGAAAAAAAGAAAGAAGAAAGGGACTTTCAATTGGAAAAACTAAGATTAGAGTTACAGTTAAAGGAAAACAAAAACTCTGAGGAATCAATTAATTCTAGTACAGATTTTAGTTCTAAAATTGAACTTCAAAAGCTAGCGCCCAAATTTGATGAAAAAGGGGGTGAGATAAGTTTGTTCTTAGAGCTTTTCGAACGACAAGCGAAAGTTCTTAAGGTACCCCGAGAGAAGTGGGTCACTAAATTAATTGGTGTTCTGCCATTAGAAATTGCTCACTTGATAGCTCGTGAACCTGAAGAACAGGCTAGTGAGTATCCATATGTTAAGACCTTATTACTTAAGCGTTTTAAGATGAGCCCAGAGAAGTTTCGCCAAAATTTTGTGAAACTGCAAAAATCACCAGACCGTACTTGGCAGGATTTTTACTACGAGATGAAAAATTATCTAGAAGGCTGGCTAAATGGATTGAAGATAGAAACCTATGAACAATTAAAAGAATTGATGATCGTTGATCAGATAAAGAAAAGGGCACCGAATGAATTTAAAGAAAACTTTTTGGATCATTGGACATCCATTACTTCCCCAGTTGAACTTGTAACCAAGATTGACGAATTTGAGGATGTGAGAAAGTGCATACGGGGTAAAACTCCTTCGATGAGTTACAAGGATCAAAGTAATAAAAAACCATGGCAATCGAAACCTTGGAAGGGAAATAGCCAGAAAAAGGAAGATACGTATGCCGTAAAAGAAATGGAAAACTTCCACAAGGTTAAGAAACCAGATCCCACCTTCGATAAGAGGAAACAGTTTCATTGTTTTGAATGTGGGGATACCACACATATCAGGCCTGATTGCCCTAAACTCAAAAAGAAAAACAGTATAGGCAGCGTAAACTATATTAAGAATAAAGTTGATGAAGACCTATTAGCTCCATACACCATTCCTGGTAAAATAAATGGGACTAGCATTCCTATACTTAGAGATACTGGAGCAACTGTAGATGTAGTGTGCCAGAAATATGTGTCGCCTCAAAGAATGACAGGGGAACATGTATGGGTGCAACATTTACTGAACGAGCAGATGTCTTGCTTGCCTTTGGCCGAAATTGAAATTGAATGCGAATTGGGCCATGTCACCACTAAGGCAGCCGTTCTCAGAGATAACTTGGACCAAGGGAGGTACATCCTTGGAAATAAAACCGCCTCTCTGTTAGAAGAAACTAAAGATGACAGTAGGAAGAAAAAGGAAACTGTGAACGCAGTACTTACAAGAGCGCAGCAGAGAAAACATCTTGCTGAAGGAGGAAGTTTGTCAAAATCCCAAGAAGAGAAATTTGAAATGTCCAAAAAGACAGAGTTAGAGAAAGAGGAAGAAAATGATCTTCCAAGTACAGAAGTTCAACTTTTGCCAGAAATTGATGAAACTGAAGTTATTTTGGACTTAGTAAAAGTCAATTCAGAAAAGTTTGCTGAAGAACAACAGAAGAGCAAAGATCTGGCTCCGTTGTTTACATTAGCCAAAAAGGCCTCGACAGAATCAAAAGATTTCAGAATAGTTAAAGATAAATTACTGGTTAAGAAGAAAGTCGACAAGATGGGGAAAGAAGTTGATATACTTGTGGTTCCTGAATGTTTTAGGGAGCAAGTCAAAAGCATGTGCCACGAAGGAACGTCGGCTCACTTAGGAGTCGCCAAAACAAAGGACCGAATGGTGAAATATTTCTTCTGGCCGAATTGTTACAAAGAAATAGAGGAGTTTGTCAAAACCTGTGATGCTTGTCAACGAGCCGGCAAATGAATGACAAGAAGAAAGCCCCATTAACTTTGGTACCTGTCATATCTGAGATTTTCAGCAAACTAAATGTAGATGCTTGTGGGCCCTTGCCCACTACACCAAATGGAAATCGTTATCTGATTACAGCTATGTGCATGGCATCCAAATATCCAGATGCAGTAGCGGTAGCAGATATTGGATCAACGTCTGTAATTGATGCATTATTGCAGATATTCAGTCGTATGGGTTTTCCGAAGGAAAATACAAACTGATCAAGGGACCTCATTTATGAGTAACTTAACTGTAGAATTTTTCCAGAGATTTGGAATAAAAACCATTAGAAGTTCTGTACACCATCCTCAGACTAATCCAGTCGAACGATTCCATAGGACCATCAAAAGAATTTTGAGAGTGTTATGCATTGAAGCTGCTTCTGAATGGGAAAGACATGTTCCAGCAGCTCTATTTGCCTTAAGGACTGTCACACATGAAAGTACTGGATTCAGTCCTGCCGAGTTAGTACATGGAAGAAATCTAAGGTCACCGGTCACCTTATTGTACGAACAATGGTTGGAGCCAGATGAAGAAGGAAATGGAGTAGTTGAATATGTGTTTCAGCTAATCAATCGAATGAAGAGAAGTCAGGAGTTAGCTGAAGAAAAAATGGAAGAAATGAGAGACAAACTAAAAAAATGGTATGATCGAAATGCTGTTAAACGAGTATTTCAAGAGGGAGACTTGGTGTTGATCTTATCCACTTGTAGACCAAATAAACTGGCAGTTCAGTGGAAAGGACCTGGCAAAATTGTTAAGAAGTTGTCAGAAACAAATTATGTTGTTAGCTCAGAAGGAAGACAAGAGAAAAATGAAGTTTATCACATTAACATGCTAAAACCGTATTACAAACGGCCAGAGCTTGTGAACATCTTATGGAGTTTAGATGACAACGAACCTGCGGAAATTGAAGATGATTTTCCGAAGATTGAATCGGATCCTAACATATTCGATTTCAATGAAATAAGGGAGAATAGTGCTTTAGATAAGCTTGTAAATGAAAAACAGCAAGAACAATTGCAGAAAATACTGGTAGAATATGCCAAATTGTTTTCTAACATCCCAGGGAAAACAAACGTCGTCGAACATGACATAGAGCTAATGAACGATAAGCCTATTCGTATGAAACCCTATCGTATGTCACCTAGACAAAACGAGATATTGCAGTTAGAGATCCAGAAGATGTTGCAATACAAAATCATTGAACCGGGTGAATCAGATTATACATCACCCATGATACTAGTTGAATCCCCAGGACGAGATCCTCGACCTGGTATAGATTGTATAGATTACAGCTCCTTGTATAGATTACAGGAAAATCAATGAAGTTACTAAAACCCAATACTTTCCATTGCCTAACATAGAGCAAAGAGTCGAAACAGTTGCTGCAGCAAAGTACATTACTTTGTTAGATCTAACGAAAGGATATTGGCAGATTCCTTTAAGTAAGAAGGCCCAGAAAATAGCTGCATTCACAACCAACTTTGGGGTCTACCGTCCGTTGAGAATGCCGTTTGGTCTGAAAAATGCCCCCTATTATTTTAGCAAAATGATGTCGGACTTGCTACATGATTGTGAAAACTTCGCAATACCTTATTTAGACGACATTGCTATATTCTCTAAAACTTGGGAAGAACACTTAGAACATCTGAAGAGGGTTCTTGACAAAATAAAAAGTGCTCAATTAACCATCAAGCCCAAGAAATGTAAATTTGCTCAAAAAGAAGTCCAGTACCTGGGACACCTTATTGGGGAAGGGAAAAGATCACCAGCAGAGTTAAAAGTACAAGCAGTCCGAGAATTTCCGACTCCTACTTGCAAAACAGAGGTTCGAGCTTTCCTTGGCTTAGCGGGGTACTATCGACAGTACATTCCCATGTTTTCAGCTATCGCCGCCCCTTTGACGGAGACTCTCAAGGGAAAAGAACAAAAAGGGAAGATAAAATGGAATAATGCTTGTGAAGATGCTTTTCGTATATTAAAAGAAAGATTGTCAAGCAAACCAGTGCTTTATGCACCTAACTACCAAAAAGAATTCCTGTTGCAAACTGATGCATCCGACACCGGTCTAGGCATAATTTTAGCACAGATCGACGACCAAGGAGAAGAACATCCGATTCTATATATGAGTAGAAAACTCAAACCATCAGAGTGGAAATATTGTACCACTGAAAAAGAGTGTGCGGCTATAGTGTATGCAGTGAAAAAGTTACAGTGTTATTTAGATGGTCATTTACCGTTCATAATACAGACCGACCACAACCCACTGGTGTGGCTCAAAACCCATGCCGGGAATAACCAGAGACTTTTGCGATGGGCCCTGGCGTTACAACCCTTCAATTATAAAATTCAACACAAGAAAGGGAAAAATCACTGCAATGTAGACACCTTAAGCCGGCACCCATATCCTACTTAGTTTCTATTAAACCATGTGACTTTGTAATGTGTATAAAATTTGATCCCTTGTGTAAACAAATTGTTTTGTATTAGTTATAAGTTGCCGGAATATATTTATTTAACTGTACTACTTTAGAGTCTCATGTTTAAGTAATTCTTTATGTAATAGTATTTTGAGGAATTCTGTTTAAAATTGATTGAAATTTTTTAAATTGTATATGATTGTAAAAAATTATATTATGTTGTAACTGGTACATTGTAAAGTGCTATTGCGGGTAGTCTAAATTGTTAGGGACTTAATAGCATTAAATAAAATTTAAATAGGGAATTGGCACAGTACCGTATTAGGAAAAGAGATGTCTGTGTCTATGGCAAATTTGGAGCTTATTTCCTGAACATTATGGAACTCAGACATCTGTTGCCTTCAGCATCTGAACTAGTAACAAGCATGAACTTATCCTGAGTTCGGACAAGTTCAACACTGGAGGGGGGAGGAGTTTGTGACAACGCCAGAGTTGAAAATTTAAAGCCATGGTTCGCCACTGGACAGTAGACGAAGATTGTTTATTTACAACAACGTTGGGAGCTTTTTCCACGCGCGAGATTTGGAGTTTTTTCCGCGCGCTGGGAGTTTTTTCCGCGCGCCGGGATTTTTGTATTTCAGCTCCGCGCGCTGAGATGTGATTGTTACTTACATTTAAAATGTAAGAACAATCGCATGTTTTTATGTTTTTTTTATATAATAAATAGATGCATGAGATGTTAATCGTCCATGTTTAGTGCTTTTCGCCTTACACATTGGATTTATTTAATAGTGAGCCAACAGGCCAAGCTGTTACAGTACTATCTCCAGAAAACAGCATCAAAGGGTTGTACAGTATTTCGTTGTGAACTGCGCTGGGTCATTATTAATACTTAAATCAAATGTACCTGATAAAAAAGATGTGAGCTTTTCAAATTTTTCTTTATCATTAAAGTTAACGTTGAAGTCTCCAGCCAATATAAGTGGAAGTTTATGAAAATTTTGTTTAAGTAATTTAGAACCTCCCTCAGTATATTCTAACAACGATCGATGTATAAATAATGTTATATCCTCAATGTTTTGATTTGGGGATATATAAATAGTTACTATAATTACTTTAACATAATTTCCCATTTCACAAACAACTGAAAAAATGTTACCAACTGATGAATGCCTAATACTCAAATCACTAATGTTAGACAAAAATATTCTAATATTTTCTGTACAAATGTGGGCGGTATCTTCAGAGTTATGGTATATTGCGACTCCACCAGCACGAACATTGTCTCGCTTATAACGAGAAATGCAATTGAAATTAGAAGAACAATTTTTTCTTCATTTCTTATCCACGTTTCAGAAAGTAATAGTAGATTAGAATTTTGTGTAACTGGATTCATGAATTCTAAGGTATGATTTTTTAAACTTTGACAGTTAAAAATGAATAATGAAAGACCTCTTTTTTTACAAATTATATCCAATATAATTTGCGTTCTGGTCTGCAATGTGTTTAACGATAATCTTTGAAATTCTTGCAGTAATTTCTCAGTTGATTTAGCTTGCCTTCGATTATGATGAAACCTAAATAAAGTTGGATCATCTTGAGGTGTTACAATGTATATATTTTCGATATTTGTCACACGAGATAACGCAACGTAAAATACCTAGCAAGATTCAATGTTTCATTTTGTTGTACTTTTTCTTTTTGATTCTGCCGGAATTCTTGTTGACGTTGATCGTTTGTTTTTGGTATTTTTTTCGCACTCTGAAGTTGATTTTGGATTTTTTTTCTCTTTCGATACTCTTTTTGACACTGAACGTATGATTTCACTATTATTTCTCAGTAATGCATGTAAATAGTAAATAGTAAACACTCGAAGCACATGTATATTAAATGAATGTAAACAGTAAATACTTGTATTAAGTTATATGATTTATTAACTTACTTTTCTAAGTTTGCATTATTTACACTTGCTGCAGTTTCTGTTTCTCGACTTTCCATTATAAAATTGCAATAATGCACAATATAAATCTATACTTATATATAAAGAGAGAGCGATTTTGCACGTGGAGGGTAATCTTCAGAACCACTGTACCTATTTGAAAAATTCTTTCACTGTTTGAAAGGTACATTATTCCAGATGGACATAGGCTCTATATTATGTATATCTGATCAGTAGAAATAAAGTTAGGGGCTTAATCCTAACAATATCCATTGTTTCCGCTACTGTCTTCTACCTCTTTTTGTTCCGAAGATTTCAACGATCCTTATCGTGGTGCTATCGCTGTGGGCTTCTGTTCTGACGCTAGAGGTTCGAACCTAGCCGTTCTCCGCACGCATTTTTCTTTTAAAAAATTTATTTCAATTATTAACTAACATAAAATTAATTTAAGGTATTATTTAGGTTATTATTAAGGTAAAAAAAAAGATTTACAATTTATTGGCTATCAACTGGAAATTTATTGCCATAATATTTTGTTCAACCCGGACAAAGTCGGGACGGGCCGCTAGTTCCGTATGAATTAAAACAATAACAAACAAAAAATAAGTTTAAATAATATTTACACGTGTTTAGAATTGAGGTTATACAGCCGACAGCGCACAATGCTTGCTGCTGGAATCGCGATACTCGTAGGAACACACACACAGCTCGTTTGGGTAAAACTCAGTGTTGTTAACTTGGGGGTTTTCCCAAGTAAGTTGGGGGTAAGTTAGACGAAAAGGGGTGTTTTTAAGGGCCCCATTTTTTTAGGGGCATTTTGTGGGGGGAACATTTTTTAATATTTTGTACAATCGAGACGCGTTTTCTTATTAGATTATAAGCTCCATACATATGTCAAATGTAAATAAACCTCCATTTCATTATGTAAGTGTGTATTTTCTATTTATTTCAATTTATCTCTCAAACAGGATGCCTATTTGGAACCAGAATTTCTTTTAGGAAGGTCTAGGGTGATCTCAAGTTGGTGTTAGGGGGAAACGGGGATTTTGAGATGGCGCTAGGGGGAGGCGCTTCGTAGAGGTTGGCAACACTGGTAAAACTGGATAAGACGGTCAGATTTGGCGAAATTTGGCGTGATTACATTTTCGCCGACTGCTTGGCGCGTTTTATTACTTGCTGTAAAGAAAAACTCGCCAACGGCTTGGTGCGTTTTAAGGTTTGCTGCAGATCAAAAACAAATATGTAAACAAAACATAGGAACAACTGTGCCCAACTGCGAAATGTAAACAAAAACATCAATGGTGACTTAGAAAGAACAAATAAGTTAGAAAACAAACTTCCCGCTGGTTTTTCGAAACTCTTAAGCGCACACGGGATCTTCGCTTTGCTCAGATATCCTTGCTCCACTTCGCTACGCTGCGTTACGCATCCGTCCAAAAACTGATTTTACAAACATCTGTTATCACGTTGTCCCTTTAAATGCCACACCCACCTCTTTATTTACACAAGTCTCTCAGTCAATTTCTTGCTGCATTTCCCCCTTGGTTGACTCAATGTTTCTAAAAATACGCAGATAAGAAGAGGAATCATTGATGCATTCAGTTCGGGGCAAAACCTTTTAGGGGCAAAATCATTAAAACATTAATAAAAAAACTCCGGGGCCCGATTTTCAAAAAATAATATGCCTATGTTTAAATCTGAACTATCAATTACAGCTATACAAAATTTCAGCTCAATGGAAGCAAAACTTTTTCACTTATAAATGAATAAACATAGGCCTATTCGAAATATTCAATAAATTTCACAGTTTCAATGAAACACACTGATTTTTGAATAAAGTTCAATAATTCAAGTTCGATTTATGCACATTGTGCATAAAATTGTACATAAATTCAAAAACATAAAGTTTATAAGTTAAATAAAATTCTGTAATATTATACCAATAAATTTCCAGTTGATAGCTAATAAATTATAAATCTTTTTTTACCTTAAATTTCCAATAAAAAGCGTAGTTCCAAATGTAATTTTCTTCAATAAACCCTTAAACATTGCCGGTTGTGGGAGTAGATACGCTAGTCGTGACAGGATAATTTGGATTCAACACAGGATGCTGCGACGTCAGGGAGTCGCTGGTGGTGAAGAATGCTGGCTTTAAACGGTCGAGGCCAATAACACAATTCTTACCAGTCATAAGCAATGTGTAATATTTATCCGTTCTGTCCATTACTTTGAAGGGGCGATTGTACGGATGCTGTAGTGAGCGCGGGATCCCATCATAGCGCGCAAATATATGAGAGCACGATTCAAGGTCAGGGTGCACGAAGGTGGTCGGGTTGTGGTGAGCAGAAGTGGGAGTTGGTGAGAGACTCTATACTAGCTCCGCACTTGTGCACTGGAGGTCATCCTTGAACGAGGAGCGGAGTTCCAGGAGGACTAATGGGAGAGTCTCAGTCCACCGGTTGTTTGAGTGACATCTAAGGGCCTGTTTAAGTGAGCGGTGAAAACGCTCAACTAGCCCGTTGTCCGCTGGATGGTACGGCGAGGTGCGGATGTGCCTCGTGCCTAGCAGTGACTTCAGAGCAGAGAAAAGATGTCCTTGAAACTGGAGTCCTTGATCGGTGGTGATGACGGTAGGGGTTCCAAAACGGGCAACCCACTGACTGATGAAAGCGCGTGCTACTGTCTCGGACGAGATGTCCGTTATCGGGATCACCTCCGGCCATCGAGTATACCGATCCACGCACGTAAGCAAGTAAGTGAATCTGTTACGATGAAATTTATATTGGGTTTTTTTTTAAACTTTAATATTATAATTACTAGTTACTAATTAATGAATTAAAGGTAGGAATAAATCTTACTAATTAAGGTAGGTTCAATTAAATTTAAGCACAATATTTGCCATTTAGCCATTAGTGGTTAGTACATTTTAAGGACTTGCGTTGTGTGTAGCAATAACCCCAAAATTATAATTAAAAAACTGGTTCAACTTACTGTTGCATCACTGTGGTGATTAATGAGCCAAAAAGAAAAATGAAATTAAGTTCATTAAAATTATCTAACCTTGGAGAACACCTAGAAATAAATTACTTCACCTAAAAGAAAAAGCTTCAAATCTGCTGAAATAAAAATAAAACCCAAAGCTGAAAATCAGAAAATCAACCAAAAAGGCATGGACCGACATGACACCACTTTACAAACTAATAATAACAATTTATTAACAATTTCACTGATATTATAACCATCAATCTGGTAATCAATTCTAATCAACATATTTCCGACACACCAAATTCAATTATCAAAAATGCAATTGCTGTAAAACTAAAATTTATATCCTCTCAACACAATCAAATAAATACAATGAAAACTCCAATAACTCAAAAATGAAGTGGCTGGCGAATAAAAAGCTTAATTATTCTATGTGTAGTTGCTAGTCATTGAATAAATTTTAAATTTAAATTGAATCTTAATGACTCTGCTGCAGCTTTCAAAAAGGAGAGAGTTTAAGGATAGAATTTACAGAAAGGAAAGGAAAGGAAAAAAGAAAATTCACCCGTGGCCATCGTCAATCTCCGGGATCCCTGCATCGCCCCGAGGCCAGAGCCTCCTGGGCCGGGAGGCCCCCAGCTTGGGTCGCCCACTCCCCTCGCCACCAGTTCAGGATCCCGAAAAAAAATCTTTTTCGAACTCCCCCGCTCCCGAGTCACCGCTCCAAATCTTGTAGTTTTCCGCAGCCCGCATGATTGCAAATAGTCCGCTAGCGCGCCAACGATTTGGGACATCAGGTTCGAGTGAAAGGTTGCAGGCCACCATTTTCTATCTTCTGGAACTGTAGTCTAATTTTATTTCCTCTTCTGAACTCGTACCAACGCCATATTACATTTTCTCCGCGCTACCGCCATCCACAGGACGCTGTACCCTTCCGCACCTTCTGATATTCCAAATCTTTTCTCCTCTCTGGCTCGGGGGGGGGGGGCTTGGTTGTGCATCACTAAGAAATGGCGAAGACCGGGCATATCAAATTTCCAAGGGCAGCGGACAGCAAAAGATAGCGACCGAAGCCTGTCGCTAGGCACAGAGTCAGTTTTTCGGAAAGAAAGAAAACAGTAAATATTTCTAAAACTTATACCATTCAACAAAATTTCTTCAACCTTTGAATTAAAATCCGCCAGCCAAAAACCGTACCAGCCACTCACAAGGTTTATAAATAAGGCTTATTAATTTATCAATATTTTTTACAATAAGGTGTAACATGTGATGATCTATTTCAACTTAATTCTTCTCAATGTCAAAACATTTAGAGAAATTTGCACACACTTCTCCAAATGCAATGACATTAATCAAATCAATTAATATTTGATCACCACAAGTTTAACCCTCACAAATATTTAACAGAGGCTTTCTAAATTGATTAAAACAAAGCACAACCGTTACTAAAATTTACTTACTTACTTACTTACTTTATTATCTCAATACCCGATATTAATATAAACGTTAATTATTTCTAAAACTATTAATTATCATCACAACAAATCCCTCCGAAGGCGGAAGAGAGCCCACCAAATCAAGATGTATGTGATCGAAGCGATGAGATGGGGGAGAAAATTACTGCAGGGGGCTGCGTGTGTGCTTATGTACCTTTGAGCGTTGACAGCTCAAGCAGGTACGAGTCCATGCTGTGATGTCTTTCGCCATTGATGGCCACACATAACGCTCTGAAATGAGCTTCTTTGTTGCTCGTACTTCAGGGTGAGATAGCCCATGCAGGGAGTGGAACAGACGTTCTCGGAACGCTTCTGGGACGAATTGGACGTACATTGCCGGTACTGCTATCACAGAATATTTGAAGATCGTTGGAAAGTTTTAATGGCTGAAGAACCAAACTCGTATGCGTATCTCCAGAGAGAAGACGTTATATTTCCTGGTCATGCGACTGGGCCTTAACGAGTTCGAGGAAGTCGAAACTGGTGATACTCGCAATGTGGTCCAGGCGTGACAAGGTATCTGCAACAACTTTCTTGTTTCCTGGAACATGGCGAATGTCTGTAGTAAACTGCGCTATGAAGTTGAGGTGCCTCAACTGACGGGGCGAGCAAGAATCGGAGTTCTTAGTAAAGGCATACGTTAAGTGCTTATGATCGGTAAAAACTATAAAGGACTGACCTTCGAAAGAGTGTCGAAAGTGCTTAATCACTGAGTAGATAGCTAGCAATTCCTTATCATAGGTATTATACTTCCGCTCAGCGTTCGTTAACTTTCGTGAGAAAAAAGAGAGAGGCTAGAGTCCCAAGGTGGTTTTTGCGTGCAGGGCCGCTCCGATGGCAGAATCGGAAGCGTCAACCATTAGAGAGAGTTGCTGCCTGGGAGAGTTGAAACCGTGGGGGACTGCCTGTGAGAGATCAGCCTTGCATTTATTAAATGCAGCAAGCGCTTCGTCCGTCCATGGCACAGGACGTTTATCATTCTTTCGAGATTCTTTCAAGAACTCATTCAAGGGCACTTGAGTATGCGCGGCGTGTACCATGAAACGCCTATAAAAAATTTATCATAGCCAGGAATCTGCGGAGCTGTAAAATGGTCTCAGGTTTTGAGAAGTTAGTAATTTGTTGCGTTTTCTCAGGTAAAGGTTCAATACCGGAAGATGAAATTTTACAACCCAGAAAGGTTACAAAAGGTTTACCAAGGACGCATTTGGCATGGTTCAATTTAAGGTTGTATTGTTTGAGGCGGTCCAAAACTTGTTGGAGGTGAGAACTATGCTCTTCAGAGGAGGAAGAGGCGATGAGAATGTCGTCAAAATATGGTACATAGAAATCAAGGCCAATAAGATCTTGATGAAACGCTGAAACGTTTGTCCCGCGTTTCGACGACCGAAAGGAGTGAATACGAATTCGTACAAGCCAAAAGGAGTGGTGACGGCTTTCTTTGGCACGTCATCTGGGTGGACAGGGATCTGGTGGTAAGCCCTGGCCAGATCGAGGGTGGAAAAATGGACTTATTATGCAAGAGTTGCGTACAGTCTTGAATGTGTGGTACAGGGTACCGGTCCGGAACGGTTACGGCATTGAGTCTACGGTAATCGCCACAAGGACGCCAATCACCGTTTGTTTTTCTAACCATATACAAGGGACTAGCCCAAGGACTCTTCGATGGCCGAATGATGTCTTGGGAAAGCAGAAATTCGAATTCCTGACGTGCTGCCCGTAATAATTCAGGTGACAGACATCGGGGTTTGGAAAACACAGGGGGACCCGTAGTTTCGATATGGTGAAAAACAGAAGTAGATGTAGGATTGGACGGAAGGTGGGATGGATTTGGGAGTTGAGGGTCATTTTTGAGAATCTGGTCGAAACTAGTGTTTCCCCAGAGAATAGAAATATTTGTGGAGCTAGGATTAGTTGAAGGTGATTTGCCTCTCGAAGATATTTTAGTTAGATTGTCGATTAGGGAGTTATTGCGGGCATCGACCAGTAAGCCAAAATGTTTCAGAAAGTCGATGCCTATAATAGGCTGTGAAACGTCCGCGATGACGAACATCCACGTAAAGCCCTGGTTTCCAAGAGCGACGTCGGCGGCATTCTACCGCTGTCAACGCTGACCGCGATGACAGCTGTGACAAACTGCCGACGGCAGTCGCGAAGGGGTGGTTTCCAAGGACGATGGAAAGGGAGGGTTTTTCACTTTCTTCTAGTAAACAACTTAGCTTTCTTTTAGTAAACAACGTCTTTCGTCTTTGTCCGGCAGCCATCGCTAGAAATAAACATTGTTATGGCTGAAAGCGATATTATTGCTCTTCTATTAGATGAAGAGGAACGAGATGATGAAATAATACAATCGGCTTTTGAGAGAGAAGATCATCATGATCTGTTCAAAAAAAGGGAGGATGAAGGAACCTTTAATATTTTAATTCAAAGGTATTAGAGAGAGAAGTAAAGTTCCGAGAATACTTCAGAGTTTCACGGGAGATTTTTTACTACATACTATCATTCATTAAAAATGACATCACCAAAGAATCTTGCAATCGAGTGCGTCGCCCTATTTCTGCTGAGGAAAAACTCTGCATTACTCTGAGGTAATTATACTTTAACTACAATAAGTTAGAAATTAAAAAAAGAAGTCTAAAATGAAGTGAATACTTCAATTTGTTTTCCTATTACGATAAAAATAAGTTCTATGTATTGTATTATTTTTCTATCAAAATAATAAAATCACTTATTTAATAAATATTTTTTTCTGCATAAACAACCACTAATTTATTCAATTTATTACGATTTGAAGATATATATATATATATATATATAGAACAATTAATAAAGTAATATTTATATTTCTTATTTAATTATTATTAATTCTCCCACGATGATGGTTGAATAAATTTTATGACAATTTTAGGACCGTATAAAGTCTTGTTAATTGGTATAAAGTTTTTAAAACATCCGAGCATGTTACACAATTCCCAATAAATAAATTTCAGAGGGATCATTTTATTTTTTTCATTTGGGGGGGGGGGTCATTTGAGCTCCTTAGCTTTTGAAATTTAGGGATATTTGCTCATTTTTCTCTTTTTGGGGCAATTTTAAGCACTTTTCAAGGCATTTTGACCGTCTTGCCTCCCTCCATCCGGTCTTGTCGCCCTCTGGAAAATATGAAATGACGCCCCTGACAAATTTTTATAATTTTTTTATTTCTCTAAATGTAAACGTACATATCGCTTCCTCATTTTATTAAATAACCCCCTCTTTAAAAAAAGGGGTAATTTACTGCTTACTAAGATGATTAATATCTATATTTTAGATTTATGGCTACAGGAGAGAGTTATAGATCTCTTAGTTATAGATCTCTTAGTTTCCAATACAGGATATCCCACTCTTGGATAAGCTCTATTGTAAAAGAGACTTTAAAAGCCATTTACGACAAAATGATGCAGATTGCAATACCCCAAGTAACAGAAGAATTTCTGCTTCAAGTGTTAGAGGATTTCAAAACTGCTTGGAATTTCCCAAATTGTTGCGGAGCCATTGATGGCAAGCATATAAGGATCAAATGCCCAAAAAATCAGGATCTTTATTTTATAATTATAAAGAGTACTTTTTAGTGGTATTACTAGCACTCGTGGATGCCAGTTATAAGTTTTTAGCCATAGACATTGGGTCTTATGGCAATGAAGGAGATGCTGGCATATTTGCCAAATCGAATTTTGGGAAAAAATTGGCAAATGGAAGCTTTCCTCTGCCATCTCCTAAAGCTCTGCCAGGTTGCAGCACTATTTTACCCCATATAATTCTTGGGGATGAAGCTTTTCAGCTTTCAACGTATATGATGAGGCCTTATCCAAGAGAGCAGGATGAGGAGATTCTCCTCATCATGATGAGGAGAAGGCTGTATTCAATTTGCTCCTGAGCAAAGCAAGGAGAACTTCCGAAAATGCATTTGGCATTTTATGCCAGTACTTTCGAGTATTTTTTACTCCTATTGCCATAAACCCAGATGTTGTTGACTATTTAGTCGCAGCAGCGTGCATAGTGCATAATTTGTTGAGGGATGGAAATGTTCCATACCCAAAAGAGGATACTTCAACAAATGAACATTCTTTTGATATGCCTAAGGATAATTTGAAACCATTGAAAAAACACGCATTGAATGCCAGCAGTGATGCATACAGACTGAGAGAGGAATTCAAGAAATATTTTTCAAGTCCAGAAGGTATGCTGAACTGGCAATTAAATCGTGTCAGGAGAACGCATTAAGAACTTCATTGAGGGGACTAGATACCAAAAAAATCTATTTTGTATTTTTAAGCCAGGGCCGTAGAAAAAATTGCAAATATGAAAGTTTGATATTTTTAATGTGTCATTCAATGTATATATTGTAGTAAAAAAATTGTAATTTATCAAGATATAAAATATTTTAATCAAGCATTCATAAGTGATTTGGAAATTTTTAATATTTTTGTTTGATATTTTTAATGTTTCATTCAATGTATATATTATAGTAAAAAAATGTAAATTATCAAGATATAAAATATCCTAATAAAGCATTTATAAGTGATTTTGAAAATTTTAATATTTTTGTTTTATATTTTTAATGTTTCATTCAATATATGTATTATAGCAAAAAAATTGTAATTTATCAAAGTATAAAAAATTTTAATCAAGCATTCATAAGGGATTATTTTCTATTAAATTGAGGATTTTGACACATTTAAATTATTTTATGTTAATTATTTAAATTTATTTAAAAATTTCTTCAAATGTTTTCAAATATCTTAAAAATTTAAAAACACAATAAAATATTTACCATAGTTATAAATAATACTCAAATTTAGGTATTAAAAATAGGTGTAAATGTTTATTACATTGAAATTAACTAACACATTAAACATATTTTTGGGTATTGACAAAACATGTATTCTCTTTGACATGATTATTTTGATTTCAATATTTTACACATAGTATATAATTTAAGAATCCTTTAATGAAACTCATTCCTAAAATACAGGGTGTGTCAACTAAAAGTGGCCCCGAAGAAAAATTGCTTTGGGTCAGTTCATTTGAAGCCTACTATAAAAGATAACTATAACAATTTGCGGGCAAAAAAACCCACACAATTAATTTTACATCGGGGCCACTTTTAGTTGTCGCACCCTGCAGAAGTAATAAAATGTTACAAAATAATAAAATTGCTTTGTTACAAAAATAAATAAAATAAAACTTACTTTCTGTTTGGATTTACCATTCAAACAGTTGCGGATTTACCAGCAGGCTGAGTAGGCTGGAGCCTAGGGCGGCAAATTTTAAGGGGCGGCAAATTTAGTTCATAAATTTTTTATTTCGATTTACAAATTAAAAAAAAATTACTATACACACAAAATACGAATTTCGAAAATTGGAGAGAAATTAAAATTTTTAACAAAAATCGAAATATAGTCCTATATACAGTGCTAAATAATAAATATTTCAACATCTCTACATAAACAATTGCTAAACGCTTTATTAATTATACATTAATGATCATGAATTTTTAGAATATCGCAATAGCAATTCGATATTATAGTCGAAATTTAGTTATTTTTACATATTTTCTTCACCGATAACTGCTATAATTTTTTTCTCCGTGTACCTAATAATTATGAGATCTCCTTGCACAATTCAATCTTGATATAATATCGATGGTCTAATCATGATTGCTGCAGCAAGTTTGCAAATTGTGAAATTCAATTTCAGAAAGTTATTTCTTTATGCTTAAAAAATACTGACTAAAATTGACTAATTTTTATTAAATAAAAAACTAGTTCAATATCTTATAGAGATATAGTCTTTTGGTTTAAATTAATCGAATAACTGATATTTGAACGACTGCGACTTGACAATAAAAAGAAGTGTCTGGCTGAATGGATAGCACAAGTGTAGCGCGATCGGGTTACTAAAAATTTAGAGGCGGCAAAAATTGAATAGCCTACGGGCGGCAAATCTGTAAATCCGCCACTGCATTCAAACTCCTAATTCCATCCTTAAATTTGTGTTTGAATTTTAAATAATTTAAATATCAATGAACTATATACAATTTTTATTTAAAATATTTACATTAGCCAATTTTTGACGGATGGCTGACTAGCAGTAGATGAAGGGGGGGTTATTGGGGATGGCTGCCTTCATTTGTACTGCCTTCATCTCCATCTCGTTTACTACATCAAATATTTTTTTTTTAGTTTTCACAATTAGTTCAGGGGGAAACCCTAAAACAGTTTTGCCCATTGTGGTAAAAAACGCCATATCGAAGTTATTTTCTTCCTCTCGTTTAGCTAAAAGTTCACTTAAAATACTATTCCTTTGTTCACGATTCTTCTTAATTTCATCTATTAATGCGTCTTTACGCGTACTACTTTTACTGTTGCTTTCAATATTTCTTTTCGCTTTTACAATTTCTTCCTCACTCTATTTTTCAATTTCTTCCTCACTCTCTTTTGAATCCTCCCTGCATTCTGGAGGAGCAGGTTCCTCGGGAAAACTCGAAATAGTTATGAAAATTAATTATCAATACATTAATTATATGCCGAATTGAATTCTTTCAAATAATGTATGCCTCAAAGTGTATGGATTATCAAGTCATCCTTTGGTCATTACTGTTAAAAATGTGGAGAAATACTTACGGCCTTTCGCGAAAGCTATCGTCCAGGAACCTCAGACTTTCATTATTATAATATTTTTATTTAGGGGGAGCAGCCGATCCAGTACATAATTTTTTCTTGCTCTTCCGGTAACCATCTCTGGTATTTTTCCATTTAGACTTGCAGTCTTTTACTGTTAAAGGAATTACGAATAAAATCAATAATGGGATTTATCAATATAACAATTATTACATTGTCACTCATGAATATTACAACATGCATATAAAAGAAAGAGTATTTGATTATCATAGAAACATAGGTATAATAAATACTAAGTAAGTTATTGATATCGTCTCTTAGTGAATATTTGCTACGTTTCCTAATTATTTTCAGAAGAAATAATTAATGCATTAAATATTAATCTCATAAAGATTATAATAAGATAGAAAAAGTAATTTCTTGTGAAATTATTATTGATATTGTTATCAATTTATTCAGATAATAAATTTGTCATATGAATTAAACATTGCAACTAAATTAAATTTTATTATTTTTTTCTTATTATTTTAAAGATCGATCGAAACAGGAAAATAAAAACTAATGATTTATATCACTATGTTTTAAATATATGAAATAAAATTAAATGGTACTTACCATCTATTTTTAACTTTGAGGAAATTTCTTTCCAAATGTTCTCTCGAACAGCTAAATCTTTATATTTTTGATCCTCTTTAATGTAGAGTGCAGGATGTTCTCTTATTAATTCTATAAGTTTTTCTTCGGAGAAAACATTCATTGCTTCCATCTTCCCTTGCGACTGGTAGCGCGCTGTCCAGGACAAGTCGACGGCGTGCTACCACCGCAGTCACGTCGTGACGTCACAGCGTCATTCGCCCCCTTTGGAAACCACCCCCGAAGAAATACATGCTATGGAACGGAGAGGGGGAGATTCCGCACCGCTGAGGTCATATATCACCTCGAGGAGCGGAGGCGCTCGCCGCCGACGTAGCTCTTGGAAACCATGGCTTAAAGGAACGTCGGAGGTTCAGGTCTAACTTAGAGCAGTTTAGTTCCGTAAGTGGAGATGTTCGAGCCGTTGGCGGCCAAAAGAACCAAGTTTGACGTGCCTGTTGCGTTTGGTACTAACGATTTGGGAATTATCGACAAATCGGCACCTGTATCAATGAGAAATTCTATTGTAGATGAGGGATCGGCCAAGATGATGCGATTGATCTGGCGATCGTGGTATAGGCCGTCAGGCGGTCGCCTTATTAGTTTCCCGACTGCCGGAAGGAGCATGGGGATTTACACCTTTTGGCTCTTTCTCCGAATTTGGTGTGATAGAAACATAGTCCGTTGGCCGCTTCCTTGTATTGGCGAGGGCGGCTTCTCGATCGGCTGTTCTCACGGCGGTGGGCACCTTTATGTGGGTTACGACCACGTACCAGTTCCGATAACTCGTTCACTTGCTGGGTGAGCCTATCTATGCGAGAATCAAGTTCGGAACCTTGATTGGTGTTTTTTGTACTGGCGACGATGTTTATTTCGGGGGGTGCCAGGTCGTGAATTTTATCTGTAGCCGCAGCCAATGTGCTGAGGTCATCGCTCAGGGTAGCGAGAATACTTCGGGTAGAGGTTGGAAGCCTCGCGAACCATAAAGATTTTATCAAGGGGTCGCCTACCGACGTGCCAGCTAATGTGCGCCTTCGCGCCAAGAGTTGTGAAGGGCGTTGGTCGCCCAATTCGAGAACTTTTAGCAGCGTACGGATTTTGGACTCTTGGCTTTCGGTATTCAACTCAATCAATCGCTGCTTTAGAGTATTATATCGGTACTTGTCAGGTGGATTTAGAACGAAATCAGCAATTGGGTCTAAAACACTGGACTCTAGGGCTGCAATGGCGTGGTTAAATTTTGTGGAGTCCGCCGTAATATTTGGCAATGGTAAATTGTGCTTCAATTTGCCTAAACCATATGTATGGATTGGTCTTCCAGAAAGGAGGTAGTTTAATGGAGACGCGTGAAAGATTCGCGGAAGGGTCGCCGGAAGGTTGCATCATATAAATCAAGGAGAGAAACAATACAAATACAATTCAACAGCTACGTATGCCAAAGGTAATTGTGCAAGAATAAGGCGAAATACAGTTGTTATACGATATAAGTATTCATTAGGGTAATAATCGAGCATGTGCAAAGAAAAGTATGTATAGAAATAAAGTATGCAAAGAAAACATCAATACCAAAATGCAAAACAAAAAGGACAAAAATAATCTAGCAAAAAAATCTAAGAAAGAGACGCTAGCATGTAAGGAAATTACGGTGATAATATCTGGTACAGCACAGTACGAAAATACATTACAAAAAAAAAGGATAAGGGTTGGAAGAGCATATATACGCAATACTGAGAAGGTAAGTTTAATAGAGTTTACGGTAAAAAAATAATGGGACAGCTTACCGATCACGTAGATAGTTGTGATAATCCCCTTAATTAGTCCTAGGGCTTAATTATCCGAGAAGTTAGGCACCACGAAAAAATAGGCGTGCGACACATGACCGCTGTTTGATTCTTTGTCTCAAGAATTCAGAATAATCACTGTAAGGTATGAAACCTTGCACCACACATATCGTAAGCGAGGACACAACACACAGTACTAGGATGGTGGAGAAAAAAATTTTTTTGGAGCTTCACAAACATGCTGTCTTGTCGGGCCACGTGCGAGTTATTGCAGATGACAGCCGCGGGGAAAAAAGAATTTTCTCCAGAAAAATTGAGACGTACCCCGAATGGTTAGCCGCTTAAGAGATCATATGAAGCACAATTTCACCAAAATTGTAGACAAACCGGGGCGATGCTGATGGATTGCTGCTTGGTCGGCCACGCGGCTAATCGAAAGCAAAATTGTACAGTCAGTCTCCGGGTCAGCAATTTATGGGACTATTATTCCCATATTACAGACATCAGAAGGTATAAGCAGCAATTAGAACTTATTAACATGTTCTTTTATTTAAAACTTGACACATGACATAAATTTACAATAATCGTTACGAAACCCGGCTAGTAGTTCATCGCGGTGAATTCGGAGCGGAGAAGCGTGCTTACCACGCTAGTACGGAGAGTGTGAAGTGGAGATCGGTGTTCCAATGTCAGCGGCAATCCCCACTCCTGCGCGAACCAGATGCGCAGAACGCGACGTCGGAGATGTCTGCCAGTTGGGTTGCCGCAACACGAAAGGGAATTTCGGTAGTTGTAAAAGGCTTGGAAAGCATAATGGCTGGTGAAAACATGAAACTGAATTGAATAGGCAGATTATCGATATTGGTTGTAGGGTACACATTATATACAATTATATGCATTATCTTCAGTGTGCTGTCGACTGTTTACCAACTAATATGGAATGTTTTGCAGTGAAAGCATACAAATATATCTTTAATGACTTAATACTGAAGGTGACCGTTTACCTTTAGCATTGATCAACAGATGGCCTTACCTACACGGCTTAGCGGAGAACAATTTCGTAGCACAGTCGAACCTCCCCCCCCCCCGGATGGATACTTCTTCGTCAGCGGTCAAGCTGGTCACACGCTCATTGCTCTAGCTTAGCCATGGTTCGACATTGTCATGCTTTTAATGCACATCACGTGCTATCTTAATGCATACCATGTGCTAGGATCCAATAAAATATATTTTTATAAAAAAAACGTTGTATGTAAAGCGCGAGCGTTATATACATGATTACCGTACGGATTCTAAACTTCAATATAATACATAAAGTCAGAGTTGAAGAACTAAAAATCATTTGAAAATTTTCAGGAAACAATTGTTACATTGTTAAAGCATGAAATTCCATATTTTTTGTTCTTAGGTCCATCAATTGACATAATTTTTACTAAGTTTGATAGACTTCGTTCTTATTTTTTTTTTTGCAAGAAGCCCCGTTATTTTGCAAAAATTGTTTGAGAACCCTTGTTGGAAATTATAGTTTTCATTTGCAAGAGATCAACTGTCTACGTTCCAAACACACATTAGCTCGATTAAAAAATATAATATTCCAGCTACAGAAGTAGCCATGAACACTGAAAATCATATTAAGAATTTCGAGTCCAGAAAAAGTGAAATGTTTGTAACTACTAGTGTAATTTTAAAAAAGAATGTTAATAAATTTTGTAGAAATTAAGAGAGCATCAGAATTTGCAGAGTAAGCAAAAGGAATATTTTGCTTTGAAATTTCCACATATGACGTCACTCGGACACGATCAAGGTGAACACGGAGAACATTTACTTTGTTCTACCCTTATAATTTTGAAACTTTTTTTATGAAGTTTGGCAATCTTGTTTGTTGACATCCGTACACGTGACCCGGGAAAGTGAAAAGCGAAACTCAAAACAACGCAATGAGATGTGTCCCTAGCCAAAGCAATTACGTTAGTGAGCTTTTATACAACACGCTTAGTATCAATTTTGATTTTATTTTGTTCGCAAATGACAATGTCCACTCTAAGTATTTTCACCGGAGATCCCGAATTTTGTCCTGAATGTGGTACGATACTGCCTTTGCCAGGCTCAGAAACTACAGTCTCCTGCATGTGTTGTCAGCAAAAAGTTGATGTGAAAAGTAAGTATTAACGAGATAGATGTAAATAGTGGATCCTGTGATAGCGCTTGACTGTAATCTCTTGTATTGTGAGTTAGTTGCAGTGGGATTTAAACTATGAATAAAGTGATCCAAATTCTTTGCCAATCAAACTTAATTTGGAGTAAGTTAATATATGCTGAAATCGTCATTTAACATATTCTCACTCTTGCTGTTGTTTGTTACCAGTGTATTGTATCGTTCTTTGTATTCTGTTTTCTTTCACTGTATTACCTCTTATACGTCGATTAATGTTTCAGATTTTGATGGTATAACTGTAACATATGAAATAAATTTCAACAACAAAGGAAGATATAAAAAGAAAACGAAAGAAGGTGAACAATCTGTTGGACCAATGGTAAATTTTCCCCTGTATTAGATATATACCTCTAAGGATCATCTTTTATCTGTTCATAAGTTTTGAATAATTCAAGCTGATTTAAATATTGAGGAACAGCTTCCCAATTGTCCCAGTTGCTTGTGAAGCCAATTTTTCTGTGCCATTATTGTTTTTACCGCAGCCCGGTGCACAACAAGGGAGTAGGACTGGCTCTTAAACCCTGCCCCTTCGCGCTACTCGTCCCATAACATGCAACACAGCTTATTTATTAACCTTTTTCAATAAAATAAGAGTATAAAGAAATTTATTAAAAAATAAAACTTACTTGTAAATATCTGGTGATAATTTTTAAAAATAATGGTAAATATTTTTAAAATGTCATTCTTCTTGAAAGAAAAGCATGCTTACTGCCGATTTTGCAATCCAACTTGGACAGTCTAACCCAGGGGTCGTCAACCTTTTAATATCTACCGCTCACTTTTGTATCTTCATTGATGGTAAAATTTCATTATCATCCACCAGTGTTGCAATAACAGTTTGTAAAAATATATTTCTGTAAATTTACTTTTTAATTTATATTTTATGTATGTTTATACATTGATAATTTAAATTTAACGAGTTTTTACATTTTTAAGAAAAAGATACAGCTCGAAGACTGAATGATGGAAGGTTATAAGCATTAGACCTCTTTATGTACATTAAACTCATGCCTTTGTACGGGGAGCTCATTATTTACTCCCTAGTCCACGAGTATACTTCGAGAAGAATCCGGTGAATTTTTAACTTCATTCAAAGTTTAGAGATGGAATTAAAAAATTGATAGCAAAATGATGTTTTTAAAAAGTCAAACTCGCGAAGTTGTTAGCAATGTTGTGTGTGTGTATGGCTAAGGTTCCTGGGCTGACGACTGTCACACTTTTATTTGGTGTACATATGAATGCAAGGAAATAGAAATATGAATCATATAATCACAGAAGAATTTATTATTAACAAACGATGACACTGGTGATGGACAATGGATAGCAGCTCCCCTTTCTAGACAGGGCTCCTTTTACACGTGGAAGACTGATGAGTTCCCCAGAATACAAACAAATCTTATGTGGGAATCAAACCCGCGCCCCCGGCATGGCAGGCTGATCCCTTAACCACTTAGCCGCTGGGCGATCGTGTTAGCAATGTATTGGATATATGGAGGAACAAAATTTGTAGCAACAGGCAAAAACTCTCACTGCTTACCATGAAAGCTTGAATCGCCCACTAGCGACCACTGATCTAACCAATGCAGCCTGATATTTAGCAACAATACTGCTAATGGGCAACATAACTATTTAGTTTAATTTATTAAAGTTAAAAAAAAATAAGAACTTTTTACAAAGTAAAAATAAATTTCTAAAATATTCAACTTACAAAATCACTTCTAATAAAGTAAAAATAAATTCAAATTTGACAATCTAATTCAATCTATTTCAATTTAATAGAAATATATTATATATTAATATAGTAAGCTATATATATATATGTATAAATATACTATGTATAAATATATTTAACTTAAATAAAATATATAAACTATAAAAATGAGATTAGAAAATTGTATAGTTACCAAACACGTATTAGATATGGAATAGATAAAGATAATCCAACTGTGGTCAAACAATAAATACAGCAGAAAAAGAAAATCTGTGCACTGACTTTTGACCTAATGAACCGGCTAGCTGACTATTGCAGCAACCCTTGTGACGTAGCTCATGGAGGCGGGTTTTCCAAGCAGATAGAACGAACCGTGCCATATGATTGGTGTGAAATCATCTTGGTGAGCAACTGGGACAATAAGGAATCTTAGCCATTGCCCAGAAGTGAAGGTTTATTTATAGATAATTTAATTTGTTTTTATTAAGTAAGAGAATTGTTTGGTTAAATATAAAAAAAGTATGCTCAAATTTATTTGCATCATTCTAAATTAAAAAATCTGAATTAATTGTCCCTCATTATTTAAAAAAATTGCCTGGATTGTATAGTGATTATTATCATGGGCTTCTACAAAGTGGGCTTAGGATAGATTCCTGGATAAGGCGGGGCTCTCCTCTAATAGGGAAAAGTGTTAGTGCACCTATATGGTGTGTTCATATTAAAGTAACCATCATAATCACGGTGTTGGTAAGAGAATACATTTCTCTCTCACTCATGAACTCTCACTTAAATGTCATCGGGAGTGTCCGTATTCATCTCAGCGACCTCAAAAATTACGGAATCGACACTACTCTTGGTCATTTTGGGCATTTTATATTCACCCTTTCTTCCCCCCCCCCCCAAATGCTGAGGGGGCTGAACTCTCACTTTAACAGCATTGGGAGTGACCTTATTCATCTCAGCAACCCCGAAAACTATGGATTCGACACTATTCTCAGTCATTTTGCACATTTTATATTCACCCCTTCTCTCCCCCCCAGTGCTGATGGGGGCTGAACTTGCACTTAAACGGCGTCAGAAGTGTCACTATTAATCTTAGTGACCCCGAAAACTATGGATTCGTCACTAATATTAGTCGTTTTCAATTATTTTTATATGTGCCAATGAAACTTCAAATTTTTTGCTGTAAATATATTTCTGACATAATTCAATAAAGGTAATGAAACCAAATATCTTTGTTTTTTCATCGATATCAAGAGTTTTACTTGTTCCTTGAAGTTGGTTGTTTAATATATTTAGTTTTTCAAAGATATCGGCTAAATAACTCACAAATACTTTACCATCGGACATTAACAGATACTTCATTTCAGGTTTGTCACTTAAATAATCGCTAAGAGATCAAATAGTTCCATGAATTATTTCAAGCAGTTCCCTTTCGAGAGCCATCTTACTTCAGTGTGAAGTAAAAGTCTCACAAAGTCTGCATTTTGTTCTTTACAAAATAGCTTGAAGAGATGCTCACATTTGGCACTAGCTTTAATGGCATTGATACACTTTATAACGGAATTTAATACTTAATTTGGAACAGGCGAAATATTTTCAGCTACCAAGTTTTCCCTAAGAATAACACAATGCACAAGAAGCATTTCTAGATTCTCATCTTTCATCAATTTTAAGCAGCCATTTTTCTTACCCATCATATTAGGAGCACCATCTGCAGCACAAGATGTTATATTTTTCATTGGTATATTATTGACATCTCAGTAATTTTTTTAGCTTATTATATATGCCTAATGGTGCTTTCTAATGATTTGCAGAACATTTCTTCAACAAAATTCTCTTTATCAATACATCTTACATAAGTTATCAATTTGGCCTCAATGTCTATCAAAGTGGATTCATCCATTTGCAATGAGAATTTTCTTGTATTCAGCTTTTCAACAAGTTCTATTTCAATATCTTCACTCATTTCATCTTATCTTTTGCTAACAGTATTGTTACTGAGTGGCAAAGCTTTCATCTTTTTGTCATCTTTTTCCAGAACGTTTAAGAAATGCTGATATTGATGGTTTGATTAAATTCTCTCTTATACTATGATTTTTTTGCCAGATTTAGCAATGAATAAGGATATTTGATAATTAGTCTCAAGAGTACGATTGACAGTTACAGTATGATCAATAAAAAGAGACTTTAATGTTGCTCTTTTTTCAAATTTTGTTTGAAAGTAGTTCAGATCTGAATTATTATGAGCACTATGTTTCACCTTCAAATGTGCCTCAAGACAACCTCGTTTCATTGATTCATTAGTCAAGCATTGTTGGCATAAAAGAGAAAGACGTGACCGTTCATTGTGTACAGCGGGTATGAAACCAAATTTTAAATATTCCTCCAAATAATGACAAATTTTTTTCTTGCTTGCACTAATCATTTTACTATAAGCTGAAATAAATAAAAAATCAATTAAAAATTATTTTAATTTGAAGTGGAATAAACATAGACTAAAAATTGCATATTTAAATGACATATTTACTCCACCGCAAAACAATTTTTTTCCGGAAAATGTGTTATATGTTTCTGAACCTGAAATAAATAAAAATTAAACACAAATACTTACCACTATATATTTATTCAATGTATATTTTTTAAACTGGAGGGGACTTATTCATCAGTTTTAACCACTTAATGCACATCTGTCCCGTGTCTAACTCAGGCAGCTTTTACTTGCAGAATTGAACAGCTCCGTTTATGTCACGTTTGATGTCAAATTCTTTGGTTTGGAGTACTACGGTCAATTTTTGCTACACATAGGCTAATTAGATGGGGGCCTACTGCTTAAAGCCTATTCCGAATGGCTACAAAGGTCCATGCCAAGAGCGGGACTCAAACCCACAGACTCTGGTACCGAAAGCCAGTGCCCTAGCCATTTCAGCCATCGTTCGGATATTTTAAGTTGGTTTATGTTACCTGTGTGGAGTATCTTTGTAGGAGGGAACTGTATTTAAATTTAAGTTTGAGTATCGAACAAGGATTATTTGTGTTGTAACTATATTGTTGATGGTTATTTATTATTATTATTAAATTTATTATATTCTTTTAAGTAGGGTATATTGTGATTGTTGTTCATTCTTTGGTACCCTTCATCTTAAAATTTTTATTTATATAAAATTATTTATATAAATTCTAAAAAAATCATTTTTATAAAAAATAAAAAAAAGTAATGTGGTGAATACCCCACTTTGATGTTAAATTGTTTTTATTTAAATATTTTAAGTCAGTTACAATGTGATAATTTTATATTAGAGAGTGGTAATCTTATTTTCAAGTCTGTACGAATTTTCACGTGCATAAATATTGTGAAATATATGAAGGGAAATTTCAAATTGCCCCCCTGTAGGGCATGGGCCCCAGGTTGGGAAACACTGGTGTAAACCCTTTTTTAGTAAAGGTATAAATAGTAGTTTTTCTCTTTTCTCTATTAAGTCCTATTTTTTAATACCATTTTTTTTTTTTTTTAATATTTTTTTACAGGTTGATAGAGATTGTTCCAAATGTGGTCACCCACGTATGAGTTATAAAACTATGCAGACTCGTTCTGCTGATGAAGGACAAACAGTTTTTTATACTTGTCCTCAATGCGAGTAAGTTATTTATATATATATTTTAAATAGGTCTCATGTAGAAATGCTCATAAATTATTCTTTCATATCATAGATGTAAAATTCACTTAAACAATTATATTAAACTTTGAAAAGTATATTAAACTTGATTTATATTAAACTTTGAAAAGTATATATTTAACAGAATGCTTATTTTATCAAAGTTTAAGGAAAATAAATAGTTATGAAGTTTGTTTCTGTAATAACTGCATGATTTAGGGAAATAGTTTTTTAAATTGTATTTTTATTGCTTATTTTTTTATAGTATCAGGTTATTCAGTTTTTACTGTACATATATTAATATTAGAGGATGACATAACAAAATGTTTCAGATTGAGTAACTTCAAAAATTTATAGAGTAAATGAATACTCTCAATACCTTTAACAAAATAACAACACTTCTTTATAATAGGAGTGATAACATAATTGTTGATTGCTCTTACTTAGCAATTTTATTTCTCTGCTCTATTTTCAAACTCAAAAGGAATTAATTGAAGTGAAACATAAGCAATAGTGTAAGTTATTATTTCTAATGCACTACTACCACTAGACAAACTCCTTTGGCAGAGTGATACAGATACATTACAAAATTGTTGTTTTGTGATTTATTTTGATAAAATAAAAGTCAAATTAACAGTGTCAAAGAAAACATTATGCCTCTGGCCTTTCAGAATAGTAAATAGTATAATTCAGATTAGACTATGTGTGCTTGAAGCCTTATTAGTGTAGAATTTTTATTGTAATCATAACAATGTTTTTTTGTTGTACATCTCACAATTTATTACGGCCAGTAAGTGATTAAAATGATAAAATACAAAATTTTAAATTTTATATGGACAAAAGATATTTTGATTTGTGATTATCTTCTTGTCCCCCATAAAACAAACTTTAGATCTTTACTGCTCAAAACAATTAGGAGAGCACATGGTTTTAACGAAATTATGCAAATACTTACACCGATAAGTAACATAAAATAAATCATCCATAATTTAAAGCCTAGCAGGAAACAGAAGAAGAAAACTTCATATGCAAATCAAAGTTCATGACGTCAAAAGCCAGAAAAAGAACATAAGGGTGGAAATCGGGATGTTGCAGAAACGTCTCTTTCACTGCCTTAACTGTGAAATCCGATTGCTCAGTTATTCTTTTTGAGAAAAGGTGACTTGAAATGTCTCAACAACGTGATTTACCGGAATCCATGGCATGGCGTATTATAGGCAGACTCGAATCCGGGCAAACACAACGTAGTGTCGCGGATGCTGTTGGAGTTGCCAGAAGTGTCGTTGCAAAGCTGTGGAATCGATTCTAAGAAACAGGGAATGTTAGACGTCGACCAGGGCAAGGTCGACCATGCACCACTACAGCAACTGATGACCGGTATATACTGTTAACAGCTCGTCGAAACAGAACAGACAGTGCTACTCAGCTGCAAAGACAGTTGCTCTTGGCAACAGGACGAAGGGTGTTCAGCCAAACAGTACGTAATAGGCTTCATCAGGGAGGTCTCTATGCACGTAGGCCAATGGTCTGCATTCTGTTGATCTCATGCCACCGTTTGGTAGCAACATGATTGGAGCCAAGTGCTGTTTACAGACGAGTCCCGATTCAGTCTGGAGTGTGACACCCGATGTGTTTTGGTATGGAGGGAAAGGGGCACTCGAAATAACCCCACATTCGTTCGTGAAAGGTCACAATACAGACGAGCTGGTTTTATGGTATGGGGTGGAATCAGCATAGGTGGACGTACGGACCTGCATATCATTCGGAATGGTACTTTGACTGCCCGAAGGTATGCAGACGAGATACTGAGACCTCATGTCATACCTTATGCTGCAGCCATTGGGGATTCCTTTGTTTTCCAGCATGATAATGCCAGACCGCATACAGCTCGTCTACGTGGAGAACATGCTTGAAGCTGTAACAATACAGCGTATGGAATGGCCAGCGTGCTCTCCTGACCTGAATCCAATCGAGTATGTTCGGGACATGCTCGGACGACGCATTACTGCGAGACCAGGGCCTCCTTTTACTCTCCGAGACTTGGAGATTGCACTTCTTGAGGAGTAGAACAGTATTCCCCAAAGTCTTATCGATAACATCATCGCATCCATGGAAAACAGGTGTGCAGCAGTCTTAGCTGTTCGAGGAGACCACACGCCATATTAAAAATCTTGCATCATTTCTAAATAATACATTTTTTTATCGTTTACATGTAACCAAATTGTTGCCCTAAATCATCTTTTCATGTTTTTTTCCATATTTTCAAAGAATTAAAGCTTAATTACAAATTTTTTACATCTTTTTTTCTGTATTGCACATTGATACGCGTGTACTATCCATTTTATGCCAATACGTGGCTGTTTCGCACGGTTTTCTTAACTTCTTTGCTTGCTCCCCTAATTTTTTTTAGCAGTGTAGTTACAAAACTTTAATTTTGTAGTAATGTTTTGTACAACAGGACTTTCTTGTATCAGTATCAGTTTCAGTTTGAGAGCTAACGCATGCATAATGTGAAATACATTTGAGGAATTTTTAGATCTAAATTTATGTGTGTACAGAATGTAACTTTTTGGAAGTGTTATTATCAATCTACAGAGAACATGTACAAGAAGACTACTGTTTTAATATCTAGCAAAGCAATTTAATTTAAAAAATTAATGGCAGGTATGCTTTAATAAAGGATTAGAAGCAAATAAATTCTGAGCTATTCTCAAAATATAGCTTAGAGGTTTATGTGATAATAAACTGAAGCCTACAAATTACAACTACCAGTAATAATATGAAATGCTAATTGAGCAGAAAAGGTAAAGCATGATAATAAACAGTTATGGAATTAAAAAATATTCAGTTGAAGAATACTGAAGTTAAGAATGAAATAACCCTCCCATAGTGTAAATAATTTTCATTTTAGAAAAAGTTTACTAATTAGTTGTTTGATGACTTTTATCATGCAATGTGATAATGATTGCTAAAATAATGTTAATTACTAGAAAGAAATAATTTTGTCAAAGTAAATGTAATCTTTGTGACAGATTTGTAAACATGAAAAAATCATTAAAAGTATTGCTATTAATAAAAGCCTTAGTAAAATTTAATTGCAATTTTTCTGTCAGGTTTAGAACAAAAACTAATTGGTTTTGTTAAAATTCTCATTAATTAGCATTCAAAGCATATTTTTTACATTTACTTACTGAATGTAAATTAAAATATTTTTAATATGTGCTTTCTCTTTCAGTCACAATGAGCATGAGCATTCCTGAACTCCTTATGAAAGATCAGAAAATGCGTCTTTCAAGGCATGCCATTCGTTTTTCTTATGTGAAAATGAATAAAAAATCTGTGTTTTACTGTTACAGTTTAAGATTTCAATTGAGTTTTCTCTAAATAATTATAACACAACTACAGATTAAGCACATTTTTTAAAATTTTTGAAATGTATTGAGAATTTTTGCTCTTAACAGATGTTTTTTTGTTAGGATTGTTCCAGCGATAATAGCTCTGAAATATACAAGATTGGGTAACATTATTTAGATAATTTAAAATTAAATGTATATACAGTGGCTCCCAAACGTGTTCGTAAACTTGCAATTTTCAATGAAATAGGGGTCTATCCATTGATTAAAATGAATATTTCAGAATGAGTATTTAATAATAAGATCTATAATCTATTCTTAACAAAACTACATGAAATATTTTAAAAACATAGTAAAACTTTATTTTTGAGAAACCAATAGTCAAAAAGTAACAAAAACTTTATCTCAAAAGTCATCGTACACTTGTAAAAAATCTCTACATATTAGTAAATATTCTAATTTTTTGTTAAATTACTATTTAGTACGATATCCTTTAGCATCCACATCTTTTAAACGTCTGGGAATAGATTGCACTAGTTCTTTTGTAATTTTGTAATCTTGATAAAAAATAAAGTTGTTTCCAATACCCAAATTTAGCGCTGATAATTTAAAATTGTCTTTTAAAATATTTATATAAACAACATGATTCATTATGCCATCAATAAATACCAAATTACCTAGTTCTGATGCTGACATGTACCCCTACACAAGGACACCTCCACCGCCATGCTTAACTGTTCCTACTAAGTTCTTGTGATTAAGTTCCTAATTTTTCTTCTCCATACAATTATACACCCATCAGAACCAAAAATGTTAAACTTGCTTTCATCGGCAAATAAGACATTATTCCAATACGTTTGGGGCTTATTTATCATTGATAGTGAGGAAAGCCTAAGCTTTCTGTTTTTCTCACTCACAAAGAATTTTCTACGGGCAGAATGCCCATGTAATCCAGCTGCTCTGAGAACTCGTTGAACAGTTTCAGGTGAAATTGAAGTAAGAAATGTTTCGTTAAATTCTGCAGAAACTTTTACAGCACTCAAACGTGGATTTTTCACAAATTTTCTAATTATAAATCTGATCACGTTTTGTTAACTTTCCCAGACGACCTTTTCTTACCTTGTTTTTGATCCGATTTTCTTCTTTAAAGCATTTTATCACATACTGCACAGTAGAATGGGATGAATTAAGTAATTTAGCAATATTCTGAATTGATTTACCACTACTATGATGAAAAATAATCAATTTTCGAATGCTGTTTGTTGTTTCTTTACGACTACGAGCCATTTTTAAATAATAAATAGAATATTATGGAGTAGGAAAGCAAATATTAAAGCCAAACAATATTTTAAATGCCCCTACAATTCAAAAATAAAAATAAAGTGCCAGACGATAATTTAAATTATGAATTTATCTGAAAATATTTCAGTGTATGATGACTTTTGTGAAATAAAGTTTTTGTTACTTTTTGATTACTGGTTTCTTAAAATTACACTATGTTTTCAAAATATTTCATGTAGTTGTGTTAAGAATAGATTATAGTTCTTATTATTAAATACCCATTGTGAAATATTCATTTTAATTAATGGATAGACCGCTATTTCATTGAAAATGGTAAGTGTACGAACACATTTGGGAGTCACTGTATATAACCCTTACACACCTAAAAGACACTAAATAACAGAATTCTCGATACTTTGGTTAAGTTTTCACAGAAATGAACTTTTTGCATGTTTACTTTTGTAAAATTTCTGTTTTTTCCTCATTAAGACTTGTATGATAATTCCACAAAAATTTATTCAGGGATAGATTAAGCATTGTAAGGAAGTTAAAACATGCAAAACTAATATACATACACCACAACATTAAAATAATGAAAGTTTTATTAGGGTATCTTAACTAATATTTTTGGTTAAAAGTCTAGCCTTTATAGAAAACATTTGAGTGTAAAAATTTTTTGTTCAGAAATTAGTTTTCTCAACTGGAAATATAGCTTGGATGAAGTTATAGTAAAAGCATTCTTTGCAAAACTGTGAATAAAATAATTTTAACTCATAAGAAAAAAATAAATGTATAAGCATAATCTATTCATTTTACTTTTCTCAAAAGCTAATTTTAGCTTGTTAATTTCTTATGAACAATAAGGTGCTCTAATTCTTATTAAATATTATAAAAGTATTTCCTACATATTAAGCTGCCTGGCACTTTCAGGCTGCTTTATAGTTAAGCGATCATTGTAACTGAATATTGAGAACTGAGACTGTGGGATTAGCAGGCCTAACTACTATTTCTGTAGCTATGTGACACATTTTTTTTAGCATTTAGATAAATTTATGATGCATTTCCTTCTAGAAAATTTATACAGATTATGTCTTTACTATGTGCCAATCATACAAGTGATGCTTTGTCGTTGTTCTTGTGTTTATTTCTGTCATGTATATTTATTATCAATGAACAAGTTAAAGATACTAAAAGATATTTACTAAGATTTAAATTTCAATACCTTCTAAAAATATAATGCTGAGATATCAATATCTGTAGTTGGGCTGTATCTGTCCAAATCTCCTGAAGAAAAACTGTAGATTAAAGTTTATATAATAATAATAAAAAAAGGTTCAAGATAAGGATTACAATACAATTTATTCACACACATGAAAAAAATCATACTAAAGGATGCACTTTAAGTCCAGATTGAAACTTGAATTATTAGCTTAATATGAATTTCTAATTTGGTGTCAAAGATGGTAGTTAGGTATGTTCAAACCTTTCAGGTGATACTGCACATTTATATAAACAACCTCTGTTTATACTACCAAGCACCCTTGTGTACCTGCTATGTACACAATGCACACATTTCATAGAGTAAACTGAAGGTCTACTGTCATTGCATTGTAAATATCTTTAGAGTCTGTAGAGGGAACTCTTTTGAGTACGATGTAAATTTAGCAGTTTAGTGGCTTAATGAGTGTTGCAAGTGCTTGGAAGCATTCTGTAGGTTATACCCTCTTCTATTTCAAGATCACTGTGTGATTAAGACTTTTTAATAATGTTTTGGGGTTTTATACATTTGTCAGGTCCCCCCCCCCCCCCCCCCAGGACATGTTTTTGGGGACAAGTGTTCTCCTGTGCTCCCTTTTCACTATGCCTAAAGGGCAGATGCTCATAAATCTGTTGTGAATATGCACATAGAATCTAATTGTTGTTTACATGTTAAATAAGGTGTAGACATATTTTGGGAAATTCAAAATAATCATACCATGTCTATTCTAAGTACAGACTTTTAATAAAAAAATTTTTGACCATATTTTTAGCTAACAATAAGTGATAGAGAATATAGAAAAATGCCAAAGAAAACATAGTAATCAATAACCACTTTATTAACAAATCAATATAAAATACATAACAAGACTTCAAAATATTATACAGAAAAACTATACAAAAAGTAACCAGGATAAGTTTTCTTTACAATAGTTACTTATACATCATCTCCTCTGTAATCAATAAATATATTCACTGTTCAGTATTTAGTACTATCAAGATGACTTTTTTGAGAGAAGCACTTTTTCCAGGACTATAAAAGGAGCCTCAAATAGTGCACTTAGGAAAATGGCAAGGATGAAAGTAATGCTTAAATTCCCTATAAACAAATACATCTAAAAAAAGAAAAAGAAAATTTTTAGCAATATTCATAAAACTTTTAATAAATTTAAACAAAGTACAGTGATAATTCTCTTTATCGGACTGGATTAAAAAAAAACCCTAGCCATAAGAATATAAAAAAAAATATATATATATATTCAGAAGTAACCTGGATAAAATAAACAGAAAAAGTTTCAATGTTCACTGACAATCATCTGTGTAATGCAGTTTTACCTGCTTTGATTTATGTGTTATGCTTACTTATTAAAGTTTGGAACAAACAACAAAACAAAAACTTTTATTATTGGCTAGTTTATGGATTGAAGGTTCATATTTACTGATGGAGAAGGCAGCAGTTTCTCTTATATACTGAAACCTTGATAATTATGATTTGTAAATTTTAATCATAACTTTCCTGTCATGTAATTACATTCAGTTAGATTAATTTTGTATGAATTTTTCAATACATGATACATTATACAAATCATAAAATGTAGGTTTCTTTACTTTATGCAAAACTAAATGTTTTTCTATTCATCTGTGTGAACTGAAAGCTTTGGGAAGATTCTTACATCTATTCAAATAATCTGTTTTATAGAAATTTATATATATTTAAAATTTCTTTAAAATATTTTCTGCAAAATTGAAATGGTCCATTTGGAAAGGGCTGTTTTCTTTGATTATGTTAGATCAAAATAAATTGTGTAAAGACACAGAACTAATTATTTATAACACACTACAATTTTTACACTACAATATTTATAAATAGTACTCACCATGTAAGGAAGTGAAAAGTCAACTACAGTTTGTGTGCTGCCATAAAATACATTCATAACTACAGGATGTATTAGATAAGCACAGTATGTAAGGCGACTCAGAGGAATTAATGGGGGCCATGATAATATATTATTTATGAAGCCTGAAAAAAAAAAGATTAATATTTAAGAATAATTAATACAAATGATTAATTTTACTATTATTTTCTAATGAACTAGAAAGTAGATTTAACATAAAACATTTATATTGTTCAGTAAATCATAAGAAATCCAGATATTAAAAGTTTATAGAAAAAATAAAAAGGTCTGAAAAATGATCTCATACTGTAGATTTATGTAATTCTATAACTAAAGTACAAGAGGGAAAAATAAATATAAAGTACTGGAGCACAGTAATGTTGCTACTTATTTTATTTTTCTGATCAGTAAATATACATTACCTTATGCAAATATGAATACTATAATAAATGAAAAAAGCGAAATATATTCTCTCATATTAACAAAATCTATTATAATGCACTTCATAATCCATTATGTAAGTTCATGGTCTACAGAAAGGATTAAATAAAGAATCGAAATACTTTCTACTCGAATTTCAGAAAATGCAGTACTAATAGTATTACAGTAAACTAATGTTTGACACTTTTTGTCATGTTAAAGAAAAATAGTATATCAATGAAAATGAAGTACATGAAGATGAGCACAATGATCATAGATAACATAAAGTTTTTTTCTGAATATATGTATCATTGACTGGAAATTTTTTTAGTTGTCAAAAGAGAGCTTGCAGACAAGAGAATACTCCTGTTCTTACTTTTAACTACTAAGTAATCCTGTCTCTCAACAACAATAACAGGTATGGTAGAAAACTGTTCAGATAAATTTGTTTAGTAAGGAGCATAGTAAATGAATGTTTTTTCTGAATGGGATCATCATCATTGCCAGATAATGGCCAAATGATTAGGGCACAGGCATTTGGTACCAAAGTCCGTGAGTTTTAATTGCATTGTTGGCATTTTTTATGGCCATTTGGAATTAGCTTTAAGCAGTAGAGGCCAGTCTTAGCCTAAGTGTAGTAAAAAGACGGTACTAATCTCGATGAATCTCCCAACTGAATGGAATCGTACCTATTCAGGCGACTTATGCCTATGCATTTATGTTTTCTGATTGTGCTTTGATTCAGATTATTTCAGTTCTCTTTAGCTTACATAGCTTATTTATTTTAATATTCTCAAGAAATATACACTTCTTTCATAAAAAAATATAATAGATAATAGAATATGCAGACTAACTAATTGACTAATGCAGGTACAGATACTTTACTTTTTTACTAATTTTTCACACTTCGTAAATAATGTGCTAGTTATGGAATTAAGTGAGTCTCTACAAAGACTTAAATTCATAATCTTCCAGCTAGTCTTTTCAGTGCTACAAAATAGTCTATTGCCACAAAATTTTACTTAATCACACATCAAAGAAAATTTCAAGGATGATAATCTTGCATTTCTTTTTTTTAGTGTGTGAAAAAAATGTAGCCTTTGCCATTGTTCCCAAGAAATACACAATTTAAGCACAGTGTTTAGAGCTGACATTGGATGTGGGGAAAGAATTTTTACTAGTCTCTTGGGTTTTATGCCAAGGCAAAAGAATCTTGTCTCCTAAGCTTGGGTCAGGCCTAGATGTACACAGTAACAAAATTAAAATGTTTTGTCAGATCAAGCTGGCCTTTTCAGTTTAAGTCTGAGTGCTACATTTTTTGCACAACTACATATTTTTTCATCTACTGTACTAAAGTAAATTTCAATTAATTGGTAAACAAAGGTTATCCTAATTGCATGATTCCTTTCAATCTGTTTTTTCAGTTCACAATTGAAGTGAGATATCTGAAACTTTCATTAGAAATGAACTTATTAAATCACACCTAGTAAAATTTAAATAGAGATTTTCAGTGTCTTCTAAGCACAGTATGTCATTTTTCTTTTTGCGTATGCTTCCAAAATAATTAAAAAATTTTTTTTTTCAGTAGTTCCTTATGAAGTTGATACCAGTGTAGCATTTTTTAAAGTTAGTTACTGGAAATACATGGTTCTAGAAAGATCAGCTCTGATACACAATATTGAATGTTCAGTAAATCGGTGTATCTTAGCTAGAGTTCAGTATGCTATGTTGGAAAAAAATATTTCAGTTACTTTATTTAGTTGAAAGGCAATAAACAACAGTGTTCAAAGAAATATTACTTCTTCGTAAAATAAACTATAAGTATTTACAAAATTTAAAAGTGTATCTAAGATGTATAAAAATGGGTGCATAAAAATTCTCCAAATCCCATTATAATGTGATTAAAAATAAAATATTTTTAAATTGTTATTTAATTATATGCATGTAATGTCTTAAATATTCATGATTACATTTCTAAAATGTAACTGCATATAACACTTTGAAACTAGATAATATACTAGGCACTTTTGTACCAGATACCCTATAACAGGGGTGGGCAACCTTTTTGAGAGTGTGTGCCAAAATCGACCTAATCTCTGACACAAAATCTTTCCATGTGCTAACAAAAATTTTTGAGAACATATTTGATATTTGATTTGAAAGTGATTATGTAAATCATATAAAACTGACTGATTGAAAAAAAAATTATGACAAGTTTTTATGAAAAAAAATTTTTGTGGTTATTTTTTATTAGCCTGTTAGTATAAACTTTAAATGCCATACGTATTCACACAATTTAACGATACTATTATTAGCATCAACATAAAAAGTTTACAGTAACTGCTAATTTTTTTCGATTAAGCAGTCATTATTTTTTCCCTGTTGCACATTTATATGACTAAAACACAGCAGAAGGTTATTACAGATAATCTTTTGCTGATTTTAAATCCCTTACAACTGATGTATAAAAAAGAAAATATATTTATTCAACTTCAAATCTACATTGAACACAATCCTGAACCTTTGAAACTTTCAAATGAAAACTTCAGATAAAACTAGAGACAGAAAACCTGTTGATTCTTTACATATTATCAGTGGCACTCCTGCTGCTGCAGAACTGATGGCAGAGATTTTATATTGGGTTTATATTTAGTAACCTTTAGAGATATGTATGCACTACTAGTTTCATCTGTTATGCTACTCCTGTCACGAGACTTAACAAAGTTCATCTCTGAGAACAAAAATTCACAATCATATATAGATGAAAATATGGATAGTAATGCAGTTGCAAGGTTTTTTAAACAGACATAATTTTCTGGAATAGTATAGTAAGTCTTTAATACTTCGTTTTCCGTATTTTTCTCCGATTAGAGATTAGAGACAGGAGTAAAGGTTACTCCTGTCTCTAATCGGTCCTTTTCAATATTTTCCAAGTCAATTCTAACGACAACAAATTTTTGCTTCCAAATTGAGCTACTCTGAAATTCAATGAACTGCATTTCAAAATCATCCATGAAAACATTTGCAAGTTTAGTTCATCCAGTTTAATACCGTCTGGAAACTTAATGAATTTTGCCCTCTCTTCCAGTTCTCTGAATTTAGCAAAGCTTGTAATGAACTGCCCAACATTCGATTCATTAATGTTAACAAACAGCCTTTCAAGACATTGATGATCTGTTCTGTCATCTTTTGGGAGATCATTGATGCACCTCTTTAGGTTTGGGAAGTATCTAAATCTCTCATTATCTACATCCCTTTTAAAAACTTCTAGTTTCCTTTCAAAAGTTTTTATGTAACCAAACATAACAACAAATGTCTAACCAGAGCCCTGTAACATAATATTCAATTCATTTAAATGTTCACAAAAATCTGGTAAAACCATCAGTTTACAAACCCACATGATGTCAGACAATTCTTGGTAAGACTTGTTGGTCATTCAAAATGAACTTAATCTCATCTAAGCATTCAACAAATTGTTTCAGAATCAAACATTGGCTAACCCCAGGAATATTGTTATATATTTTCAGTCCTTTATACTTGAAATCTACCTCATTCAGTAGAATTTGAAATTGCCTTTTATTTAAATTCAAAGCAGTAATGTAATTAACAACCTTGGTAACTGTTTTCATCACTTCCAGAAGTTCCTTCACACCAGTCATGCTGGGGGCATTATCTGTTGTTGCGGATACTACTTTTGAAATGTCACTTTTTCGAGTAGATAATTTGTTCACTACTGCTTTACATATTTCAGCCCTGGTAGTACACACAGGTAGTATTACAGGGGCAACCATGTTTCAATTAGCACCTGTCGATGGTTGTTTCAGCCGACAGGTGCTAATTTAAAATAAATTTGGCAAGGATTTGTTTCATGTGCCAGAAACAAGTCATTGGTATGCCACATTTGGCACACGTGCCAAGTGTTGCCCACCCCTACCCTATAACTGGAGACAGTATGTAGCTAAATAAACCATGGTGTGAGCAGTGGCGTACGCAAGGGGGGGTTGATGGGGGGTTATAACCCCCCCCCCCATTGGTTTTGATTACATATATTATTTAATTAGGTTAACACTTTGCACTGATTGCTCAAAACTACTCTTTCATAATAATAGTCCAGTCAAATTAGCTCAAAATGGCGGCGAATCATGCATTAAATGAAGGGGTTGAGATTTTTTCAGGAATGTGTAGGGGTTGGTCCCCTGAACAATGCCTAATAAAGTCCAATCGATTTCAGGTGCCGGGGGGGGGGGTCCAAAGGTAACTTTTTTCAGTTTTTGGCATTTATATCGAAAATGGTGCATCACACAGAAAATTGTCAAATGCAAAAATTAAAGCTTATAAAATTCCTTTCCAAATGGTATATCCATGTTTGTACCCAAGTGTTACCGTTTTTGAGATATGAGCCATTGAATATGAAAAGTTTTCAAAAAAAGTGGTAACGGTTCAGGTATCTTGTCAAACTTCCTCTTCTAACTCTTTCCCCTTCCATTTCTCAGAAAACTCGTGATAGAGAAAGTTGTAGAGCGAAAGATTTTCTTCAAAAATGTATATAGTTATGCTAATTTATATTCACCAGGTAAATAGTTAGAGCGTTTTGAAGTTTAGGGGTACTTTTCAACATTTTGCTTGTAAAATGCTCGTCACTCAAGTTTTGTTTCCATGGTCTGTAACTCTCTTAATCACTTTGTATGGTGTTTAATTAGATACGTATAATATTCATAACCCATATAAATAATAAATTATGTATACCTGTATGCATAATTTATATCTCATAATATACAGAAGAACACTTGTAGTACAAAGGAGGAAGTAAGAAAACAAACCAAAATCTATAAAAGTTGTTCATATAATCAAAAAATGGTTATCAAAAGTAGGTTCAAACAACAGTTACTTACATTAAATATATTATATACAATTTATTTCATCAACTGCTTTCCTATATATTAAAAGCCGTCAATCTGATACTTCGGAAAAAGTTTCAAGCAAGTCAGTCTTCACTATCATTTTAGCTTCTGTAGAATGTCCGAATTTTCACGAACTGATTTCCCACAAAGGTGGCATCCCACTATAATGCTACGATCAAAGTCACTAAGCTCCTTTGACTTACTCATCGTCTCACAAACGCATAAATATGACCTGACAGGTTCAGGTTCAGGTATTTCAACTTGTCGGAGCTCCAAGGTCTGTACGACTTTATCTCCAATAATATGACCTGACAAACCACTACCAATACTTTTATAGCTTTTGGTTACGCATCAAATTACATCACCTGCTAGACCCACTTCCTTAGGGGGGCTGTCCAGATACTTTTGGCCAGATAATGTATAACGTATTATTGAATATTAATGAATTATATAAATTATTAAATTTACTTAATGGGGTCTGTACAAGCAAAGAAAAATGAAAGGTACCTGTGGTGATTGAGATAATGTTCATTTGGCGGGGCCTGGAACATGAGCAGGAACATTCATTCCTCAGCTCAAGCAATGTCTCCTGGTGAAGATTTGGAGTTATAAAACACTTTGGCGATGTTTGTTGTTTCATTTGCATACCGCTGGAAACATTGTACTATTGCTGCTTTGCTTTTACCATAAATCGCTGACGTAGTGTCACATCCTGAGAAACTATGGATGAAGAGAATGTACTGACTGAATGATAAGACCTGAAGATGTTGTGAAGAGTAGAGCCTGTATTCTGTGTTGCCCCGTCCGGTCTTCATAAAAAAACACATTCGTGTCTCGTGGGGTGAGTGCCACAAGTAAGACGAGCAGGTCTTACCCATCTACTATCACCACAGTTGAATGAGGTGTTTTGCCACCACCCACCTCTGACAATACTGCAGTCAGCATCTCCTTTGGCTATAGTAGACTGTATACCTCTTGCACCTAAGGCCTGAACCAACATAGTAATGAGCTTGGTTTTGTTCCTTTCATTAGAAAGGAAGTTTTCCTGCTGAACAGTAGCCACCATGTTCTTATTGAAGTCAATATCCACTGATGTTTAACTTGATGCTCTCCGATGTTGTTCGTCTCTTTCCGTAGAGTTCGTGTCTTCATAACCATCAAAAACTACAGCTGAACTGCTGCCGTAATGGTTGATTATGTACGATACATATTGATCGCAGATGGAGGCGAAGGTGGTGTTGGTGTTCCACTTTACTCTATGAAACAGGAAGCCGCCATCGATTACCGTGAAACTGTTCTTCACATTGATCAGTTGATTACATTTTGGGAAAGCATCATACAGTGCTGACTTTTTGATTTATCTCATTATCCCCTTGGCGAATAGAGACATAGGGTATGGGGCTAACTCGTACGTTAGCAACTCCTCTACATCCCCTTCTTTCTTCTTGGTGATCAGAGTTCTTTGAAATATCATCAGAGGCTCTACCACCACAACCTCATCATTAACTTTGATCATATTGCCCATCGCAGCTAAAGGAACGACTGAGTCCTTCTTGGATTGTTTCACTTCTGAGAAATTCATTCCAACAAAAGTGCTCATTGTGTGGGTTCCAATTTACAAGGCCTGGTAGCAGTTGACGTTACTTGTTCCAATTACTCCCGTTGAAAGTGACATCAAACAATTACGTTCAGCAAAAGGTGGGTGATCAGCCAACCATTGAGCAAGATTTCTTCTGTCTAGATCGTCTCTGGTTATGCGTGATGCTCGAAACTCAACATGTTGTTCTCCTCTTGCAGTATGGGCGACACAAAACATCTCAAGTGACCCACATATTGCTCTAGCTGTGCGTGCTTCCCAACCCATTTCGCCAACACCGAATCACTAAAGCCTCGCCCACGTGTTAATTCTCCTTCACTCTTCATGTCACACATGAGTGTCACCTCAGTTGCCATGTCAGACCACACACCAGCCATTGGTGTTCCAGTTCTGTTGACAGTGAAGTATCCACGATTTATAAAATCCTGTTTAAGTTGAAGGTGGCGAGTTGTTAGTCCCAGCATGTGTTGTACATATAGGTGAGTACACTTTGCATAATGAAAATGCACGCTGGCATGGGAGTAAGGTATCATCAGTTGGGCACATGTCATATGATCTTCCCAGTTACCAGTGTGCTGTGCTGCAATGAATTTTTTCATCATCACCACCATTTCAAAGTACTGGACCCACAAAGCTGCTATTGGCCCTTTACCTTTGAGACATGACAATTCATTGCTCAAATTCCACTGAATGCTGGCAAGGAAGGTATCTGTGGAAATGTGTTGTGGAGTGATTTCTACTGAGGTCTGAAGTAACTGAACTACTTATTCTTTTTCATATGGTGTGATATATAAGTTTTCCAAAATGATATGCGCTAGTGACACTTTTATACATTTTTGTTTGTTTTCTTACTTCCTCCTTTGTACTACAAGTCTTCTTCTTTATATTATGAGATATACATTATACGTACAGGTATACATAATTCAGTGGCGCACCCAGGATTTTTTCTTGGGGGGGGCCCGAGATGAATGGATAAAAATATTTATAATGCATGGGGGGGGGGGGCCGAGATGAACGAATACAAATATTTATAATGCAAAATCAATATTTCTACTTCTTTGGGGGGGGGGGCAGGGCCCCCTGGGTGCGCCACTGACATAATTTATTATTTATATGGGTTATGAATACTGTACGTATCTAATTAAACAGAGTGCAAAGTGATTAACCTTTTGAGGGGCGCAATTTTATTATTGTAATTTTTTGAAAAAAAAGGTAAGAATGAGGTATAATGGTCCTAAAGATAAAAGAAATGTGATTAAAAAAAATTTAGCAGCTCCCATTAGGTAGAGGGGGCCGTGCGAACGGTGCCCGTGTAGGGCATTTGAGTTCGACCACTAACTTACCTTGTTTTACTCGAGCAAAAACAAAAATAACCCATCTTATATCGTTATAACAATAATTATTTTACTAAATAATTTTCAACAAACAGAAATTTGAATTTTATTTTAAAAATTTTAAAATTTAAGAAATTTTTCAAAATGTTAAAATCATTGAACTCAAAATATCTAAAATAAGAAATATCAAAAAATATAAAAATGTCAGAAAAATGTGAGAAATATCAGTAAAATATAAAAATTAAAGAAATAAAAAAACCTGAACATATCATTTCATGGCTGTCTTTCCATGGAACTTTTGGAAACATGTAATGCCTTTTTGCAGCCTGCAGAGTCCCACATTGTGTCACCTCCTGATTAGTTCTGCCTGTGGAACCTCTGACAGACACCAACCTTAGCACACAGAATGAATTCAATAGACCATTGTCGAATGCAGAAAGGTTGGGAACTGTACGTGATAGTGCCTAGCACGTACCATTGAAACATATGACAATACAGATCACAATTCAAATGATAATGTCTTCCTTTTCCAAAAACACCACCAATTTCAGAGGGTTATCGACTTTTTAATCCCCTTTACCCCCCAAGAAGAAAGACCAAATCATCTAGAGGAGAAAACATAAAGACAGCTGTGTTTGTTTTTCCTTTCCGGGGTGAGCCTGTATTTCAATGTCGTAAAGGGGCGGCATTCTCGCTGTGCGAACACCATTTAAAAGCGCAAAAATAGAAAGAAATAAACGATTTTTTAAAAGAAGTAATGACATGTTAGTATTCATTGAGGCATGTTTATAAAATCTAGAGGTAAAAATTAAAACATTTTAGGTTTTTAATCCTTAAAATAATTGAAAATAAAACCAAGTATGAAACAGCATTAACTTGCATTCATTGTGTTCAAATTAAATGAGCAGACAAATGTCTGGTGCTGCCATTTATTATCAGTTTAAAGATGTAAAAGTATTTTACAACCCTTAATTGAAAAAAAAATTCTAGAAAATGTGTTCGCACAGTGAGGATGGCGCCCCTCAAAGGGTTAAGAGAGTTACAGACCTTGGAAACGAAACTTGAGTGACGAGCATTTTACTAACAAAATGTTGAAAAGTACCCCAAAACTTCAAAACCCTCGAACTATTTACCTGGTGAAGATAAATTAGCATAATTATACACATTTTTGAAGGAAATCTTTCGCTCTACAACTTTATCTATTACGAGCTTTCTGAGAAACGGAAGGGGAAAGAGTTAGAAGAGGAAGTTTGACGACATACCTGAACCACTACCACTTCTTTTGAAAAATTTTCATATTCAATGGTTTGTATCTCGAACACGGTAACACTTGGGTAGAAATATAGAAATACCATTTGGAAGGGAATTTTATAAGCTTTAATTTTTGGATTTGACAAATTTCTGTACGATGCACCGTTTTCAAGATAAACGCCAAAAACTGAATATAGTGACCTTTGGACCACCCCACCACCCGTGGCGCCTGAAATCGAGGGGACTTTATTAGGCGTTGTTCAGGGGACCAACCCTTACACATTCCTGAAAAAATCTCAATCCCTTCATTTAATGCGAAATGAAAACCTAATTTGACTGGACTATAACACCCCCCTTTGAAAATTTCTGCGTACGCTGCTGGGTGTGAGTAGTTTTGACTAATCGGAGAAAAAAGTTTTTGACAGGCTGTTATCACTACATTGTATATAGAGAAAAATGATGTGTTTGTCACTGTCTTGTCTATGTAATTATTTGTGTCCAATATATTTATATATTTGGGTTATGTTAAATAAAGTTTTTCCCATTTTTTTCACTATAAAGTGATCTCTGTTATGACTCACATCTAATGTGAACTTTGGGAAATTTATATGTTGATGCTTTATATGTATGCATGTAGTATCTTAAGAGATAATTTGACACATGCAATTACATTTCCTAGAAATATTTTCCATTTTTAGCTATTGGTAAAAATGAATGAATAATACTTACCACTATAACCATAATTACAAGTGAACAACAGCCAAGCTAAGCACACTGCCCAAACAGTTCTTGCCAGAGAACTGTAAGCAGCAGCTTCATTATCTGTTGGCAAGTAACCTTGATTTGCAGGCCACATGATGTAGATTACTAAAAGACCCACAGCAATGGAACTTATCCAACCCATAGCAACCATGAGCTGAAAGATAAGATGTATTACTGAGAAAGCAGAAAAATAGTAAATACAGTCGAACCTCCATATATCGAAGTAGTAAATTGCCGGAAAAAAATTCGATATATAGAATTGAGCTTAGCTTTATCATAATTCTCCTAAAAAAAATTAAATCTAATTTTCGTATACGAAACTCCATTTCTAATTTATATGCGAATCCCATTAAATGAAAGTTAATAACTGAAAAATGAATTAATATGAAAGATTTATTAATATGAAAGAATGAATTAATATGAAATGTGGATGAATTAATATGAAAGCCAGCTTTGAGGAAAGTTCAAGGAAATGTTCGTATATATTCAGACCACTAAAAACTTAATCAGGGATATTTTCTGCGAATTGAAGTCCACGACGTATTGTTTCAAATGCCAAAAATTGAGAGATTTTATTCTAAAGAGGAATAAAATCTCCCAATTTGTCGTGAAAAAAATTTCGATATATAGAGAATTTTTTGATATATAGAAACAATTTTTCTATGTAATGAACATGGAGATTTGCTAAGAGTTCGATATATAGAAAATTTCGATATGTGGAAGTTCGATATATAGAAAATTTCGATATGTGGAGGTTCGACCGTATTCAAAATATCACTCAAATTTTTGGTATCACATAATTTTTTCTGATAAATAATATAATAGTTACTCCTGATTTAAAAACATTTGTTTATTTCTATGAAAATGCATTATAACAACTTCATGTTGCTGCAATCTAAATGCAAACTGTGGGGTGAATCTATCTGTTTGATTTTTATAATGACTTTAAAAGATTTGCTCAACATAGTCTAAGATGTTGCAGAACCAGTCCAAAACTGAATAACAAATAAGACTAGACTTGCCAATACATTAAAGCATGCATTGGTAACTTCCATTTACACTGTTGTGTTGTGCATTGTCATGTGGTATGGTATTATTTGTTAACATCAGATAACAGATCTTACAATTTAATTTATAGGTAGAGCACTTCTGATCCTGGATGTTATGCAAGCAATAAATAAAGAGTATGAATTTTATTCAAAATTTATACAGAAATATGTTGTTCGCCAATGCAGGGCACTTGTCCATGAAGACATTTTCACTCAATCCATGAGAATCGTTGGTTGTTTTCAGTGGGGACACTGTATAGGTGAACCAACACCACCCTTTGGTGCTACTTTAAGTTTGACCAAGCTACCCCAGGGGAGGACATTTGGAGAGATTTACCTTCTCAAACATTAAAGAAGGAATACAGAAATATGTTATTTAAACTCATTAATTATTATTTAAATCATGAAACAATTTTCATGAATTGCACAGTTATAAATTTCGACTTAATTTTTGTCATAAGAATGGCACATTTGAAGTATATGTCCACCAAGATGCCTGGTACTTTAAGCCATTGTTTGCTATTTGAATATTAATTCAGTACACTCGTCACATGTTTATACAATAAACATTAATGATAAAAATATTTTGATTTGAGCTAATAAATAACACATTTGAAGTATGTAAAATTAAAAAATAATAATAATAATAATCTAAAAAGCTTTTATCTAACTAAAAAGGAAAGTAGTTTACCTTATTCATTGTACGTTCTTTTTTCTGATATAGCACATGTCCTAGAAGAATACCTACAATATAAGGTCCTAATCTACAATATGGCTTGACATACACATTTCTATAGTAGTCATCAACGAGGCTTTGAGGTCTGAAAAGAAAGAACTTCCATTGAATAAATAAAAAGATTTTACCCTAACTCATGAAAAAAAACTCGTTTTGTTACTAATATACATGACATGACCTTTAAATTATATGTAATATTTTATAACTAGATGTGGTTCACACTTGATAAAAGGAATAAACAATAAGATTTTATATCTTATGCAGTATAATTTACGAACTCCATACTTTACAATCAAAATGTATACCCATTTTGATTAATCAAATATATCCAATTTTAAAACTAGAACACACAGCTTCTTAGTATCCACAATAAAAAAAAAAAAAGAGCGTAACAACTAGTTTTGATGTAATTAATACTTCATCATGAGGCCGAGGAGCATTAGGTGGGATTGTCATTATGGGCAATTCACAAATGCTAGAAATATGGAGCTCCATACAGACAAGATGCTATGTGTTCTTGTTTTGTATTTTCCAGTTTCCTGTAAGTTATGGTTCAAATCTTAACCCCCCCCCCCCCCCAAAAAAAAAAAGAGCTTTTGCAAGATTTCCTAGTACTTGAGAATTAAGCTGGTAAGATTGGGATAAACATTCATATAAGGCTGAATTAGTTTGAAGCTGAAATTATAAACTAGTTGATAAATTATAACAATTACATTCAACTAGATGCTTTTGATAGATTGGATATTTTGATGCTTGATTATGTCGCATGAGCTTTGAGAGGCTCCCCACAAATAAATGTGCATGGTGAATCATGTCTTCAAGATTAATCTAAAGTTCACGGAATAAAAAATACAATAGAAAAGAGAGGAAACTTGATTTATGAGTTAAAAAAATAAGGAAAACCAAAGTTTTCTGAAAACATTTAAGAATTTTCTGCACATTAAGTCAAATTTAAAAAGATGGATAATGATTGCAATGGATAAAAGCCTTTTGCTTAGTCTGTAAGGTTTAAATTTATTCATTACCCTATTTTTTTTTTTCAGTATTTAATACATAATCATCTATACATATATTTGTATAAAAGTCTTAAATTATTACTCTATGATCCTTCCACCAAAAAGAGAGAAATTTCTGATCAATAAAAAATAAAAAACTGCTGTATCTACTTACTAGAAAGAAAAGTACAGAAATAGGAATTTGAATTCTGTTTTGAACAATCTTTTATCACTTGCTCTCTCTCTGATTTTTTAATGGAATCGCCCATTTCTAATGAGCTCCCTTGGAACTACTGTGTCAGACAAGCAATCATGAAGTTCCTCCCTTAGAGCCCAAGAAATCATATTTCCTACTGTGTCAAGGAAATTCGTTTCAAATTTTGCATAGTGGATGCATGGTAGGTGGTGTGCAAGGAAAATCCTTCTTCAATCTAATGATTTTTAATTCCTTGCCAACAGGTATAGTAATATGTTTGGTTAAATGTCAACAGGATAAGTGCTTTCCATATTGCCCCCCACCCCACCCCACCCCCCAAAAAAGTCACCCCAATACTGTACAGATATCAGAGGTTGTAAGACATTATCCTAATAGAATATATTCATAAATATAAATAGACTTTCAAACATAAAATAACATGCAATACTATGTTAAAATATAAACTTGATAAAAAATATTTACTTACAAGGCATTATTAATGTATGGAATGGCTGGATAATGGTTTATCTTAGTTATAACACCAGTAGTCACACTAGTTGCCAGAAGAAATAAAAATGCTATGAAATAACCCCATCTTGGACTCCTGTAAAAATTTAATATATTTTTAAAAAGGGGCAAAAGTAATAAACATATAAACAATATTTTTTCTGTAATAACTTTTAATTAAAAAACATGCAAAACTTGCTATTTATGAATGACTGTGCAAATAATATCTCTGCAATACACAAGTTTCAGAAGGGCATGATTAATGATAACAGGAGAAGCCACAGAACACAGAAACTGGCGAGAGATTTTAAGCATCTTTCTTAACTTTAAATTAAGAAGACTGATTATCCTACAGAGAATGGTGAAATATGTTTTAACAAGGCCCCTATGGGCTTGTTACTAAAATCAAAATAAACAAACTTTAAATCCCAAATCTTTTCTAAAGATAGAATATAAGTACAGTACAACCTCCCAAATCCGGAAACCCCCCCAAATCAAGACCATTTTAATAAATGGCCAATTTTACTTTTCCATTTTACTGATAGATATCGCTACAAAAATGGATTTGTTAAAAAAACCCTTTTCTTTCAACGAAGTGACAGCAGTAATTTTGAAGGCTCTAAGTGTCTTTGAAAGAAGCTGAAATAGCGAATTGGTAGAATGTGCAAAAAAAGCAACATTAACTTGGATAAATCAGACATACAGGAAGCGTCAGACATTGACGAAAATGTGCCGATCATCAGTTCTCAGCGATTCTGAAATTATTCATACTGTGGTAAATAACAAAGGTTATGATGACAGCGATCATGAAAGTGATTCAAAATGCCCTGAAAACGAAAGAATGTCAATGGAATACCGGATCAAATCATTAGATAAAACATTATTAAGTTTAGAACAGCAAAATTTTATCTCGGAACATGAAATTATGGCAGTATATAGGATTCGAGAAAAAATAATTTCTAATAAGCCGAAACTAAAGCAACAGACATTATTGACTGAAATGTTTAAATTATAATGTTATTATATGCTCTGTATTCAGGTTTATTTAATAATTAAACCATTTTACATGATTTTTTTAAGTGTGTATATTTTTTTCCTAAAGTTTTGAAGTGTTATTTAAAAACCTCTCAAATCCAGAAAATTCCCAAATCCAGAATTGCCGTGTCCTGAACGATTCCGGATTTGGAAGGTTGTACTGTAGTAAATATAATTCTTGGAATTTTGGATGATTCTTAGAAATCATAATTTTTTGCAAAAATTTACCTTTTTCACTAAGTCACAAGATACTTTCTCATTTCATCTATTTATCAGACTGTTATAATCATGCCACCAAAAAAAAAAAAATAAATTCATTCTATAATCAAGCAAAAACTGTATTCTCTATATTTTGTTTCTTTGATATTGCATTTGTAAAAATTAGAAAATTAGACTTTGAAAGAGTATATAAAGTTAGAATTTTTCACACATACCAGTTATTTCATTTACATAAAATTTAATTTACCTATGGAGAGGTATGATTATCAGTGGTACAATGAGGTAGAACTGCATATCAGTGGCCAAATACCAAGAATGACTCAAGCACTGAAATGAAAAATATTTAGCCATGATATTATATGTATGGAAATATAAAATTGTAATAACCAGTTCTAGTATTTCTCTTGTCCAAGATACCTGAAAATAGTAGTATATTGAATTTAGGAACATTTTATTTTATGTAATGTGTTATTTTAAGGGTGATCAGTGGGCTTGGGTTCGAATTCCAAGTTAGGCTTGGTCATTACCGTGTTGTCCCCTCCTAAGAAGCAATGCTGGCTCACTTAAATGGTGCTCCCATAATAAAGAAGCCAGCAAGACATAGCAGTAATAAACAAAAGGCAAATGTCTTATGACAAATGTCTCTATATTTAAAAAAATAAATAAAAAATCTTAGAGGCGGTACTCAATTTTAACAATAAAATCCACTAATGTTACTTAATACACAATAGTCTCAAGTTAATTTATATATTATTATTTTGGGTATTAAAGAATGTTTGTGTTTGCTGAAGAATAACAAAAATAAGGTGTCACAACCTCACTCACCCTTGTAAATTTCTACAGCTGTTTAATCTATCATTCATGACTCTAAATTCATATACTACTAGCTGAATACCTGTACTTCTCTATGGAATACTTTCAAATTAAATACAATGGTTAATGTATGCAATTAATGCAACATATATATACATTTTTTTCAATAAATACAATGATCAATGTTTGCAAATTGGTGTAAAATATATATATATATATATATATATATATATGCAAAAAAATCGTAATGGATATTTTTATAGACAAAATAATGTAGAAGAAAATATTCAAATTAAATCTAATAGAACATACTAAAGAATATAGTACAGTTTGAAGAACATATCTTTTACTGTATTTTAATATTTTTTTGGATAACGTCCAATTGTCTGCCACATTAGCAAGAAAAAAAAATTTTTTTTTTGTCTATTTCGTTGTTATGCACATGACGCAAAATTAGTTTAAAGTATCTCAAAAAGAAAAGAAACCACGTGATCAGCATTTAATAAATTAAATTCTAAAAATTAATCTTCAAAAATTCACCAAATATCAGAAAATGGAGGTAAAGATTTGAAAAAGATTTCATTTTAAAGGAATTTTTATGATCTTTCTCGCGATATAAATTTCATAACCCTCAGAATATTATTTTAAATGCAAACTTCATAAAAGTTACAAAAACAGCTTAAAAATTTAATTTTTAAAAATCTAAGAAGAATTTTTCAAAACTCTTTCTTAGTGCACCCCTACACTATAAGAAGAATCGTCATGCAAAATTTCAACCCTTTGGGTCCAGCAGTTTGGTCTGTGCGTTATATGTCAGTCAGTCAGTCGGTTACAGAACTGTTTTATATATATAAATTGATGAGCAATTTCTTTTTTCGTATTTATATATCAGTAATTAATGACAAACATGATTAAATGACATCAAATGTAGCATTTTTGTTACTGACATGTATCAACTATAAAAAATCTTTGGCACATATTAGATTTTGGGATTTTTTGGATAAAGGATATTTAATCTATATTAAATGGGCTGTTCCTGACAAAATTGAAATTGGACAATGGAATTTTTTAATCTGATGGGCTTACCAAATTCTTGTCTCACTAATCTTCTATAAGTCAAATTAGATCTACAGCAGGGGTGTCAAACTCAAAGGCTACCTTGGGCCAAAGAAAGAAGGTTTAACTATAGGTGGGCCGCAAAAAAAATCAATATTAATAGAAACGTAGGTTTATTTACCTAATTACAGTATATTCAACATAAATATATGCATTTTGTTTAATAATAGTAAAAAAGAGTATCATTAAAAAAACATTTAGCGAATTCTTCCTATCTTATTATAATTCTGCGTCGGTTATTTTATTATATATTATTGTGGGCCAATATATTGGCCAGGCCGCAAAAATGTTCGTTGCGGGCCGCGAGTTTGACACCCCTGATCTACAGAGACAAATTAGAGGCTAATTAGATCTACAATTTTGGGAGTAATTTATAAAATTACGAGAGTAACATGAAAGATCACTACATTGTTAAATACTTATCATTATTGCATATGTACATGAGACCAGGAAACTGCAGGAATAAATATGAAGAGATTGGAATTTATGGGAGAAAATGAACATTAATGTATAGAAGGAAGATATTATTTTAAATAATTTACAAATCAGAATCCTTGGTTGTGGTGAAAATAAATTATAATTTACAAGAGAAATGGGGCCAATTAACTTTGAAGAGGTATGAAAAAATTTTCAAACATATATGTGTACATGCAAATAAGTGTAAATTTATTTACATACTTTTCTCTTTCAATTATGTAAATATAACAAAAATATTTAATTTCTGAAAATATATGTAACTAAGAAATGTATACAACTGAATTTTAGACAATACTGCTTAAACAGATGTTGCATCTGAAAAATTATGCCTGATTCAAGAAACATATAAAAGTTTTAGTCAAAGCATTATTCTCTTTATGATTTTTCTTTATCCTGCTCTTCTTTAGTTTAATTTGTAATCTTTTTAGCTTTAAATTATTTTTATTCAAACAATTGAGAAATCATATCTGTGATTTGTTTCTGTCAAAACATAATAATTTGTATGAAAGAGAGAAACATGCAGGAGTTGAATAAACTGAACATTTTTTGATTAAATACTGAACTGAAATAAGAACAAATCAGTAAGTTTTATAAAAATTTAGAGTTTACACAGAAGAAATGTTTCTATATCATGCTAATATAATAAATAAAACTATTCCGTTTATGTGGTTAGCTAAATTTAGAAATTTCTTAAAAGGAAAAAATATTTGTAATCTTGTTAAACAAAAGATAACAGACAAAATTATCCAATTTTATTTTGCACTATCAGAAAATATATAATCAATGCAAAATGTGATATTTTTTTTAAACACAGTTAATTTATAATTTCAAGTATGTTACAGTTTGATAATATTTAAATCTCTATCATCAGGCAGTATAAATTTTGACTATGAAATCAATACCTTGTATATAGATGGTAACATATTTCTCACAAGTATTCTATATCATCCATTTTTTAAATATATAAATTCTCATAACTCCAACAGTAATTAATTTAAAATATACTTTTAATCATAGAGAAAACAGTAACTTACCATATGTTCTGTATCAATGAAATTCTGCAAATACAGTACATTAATCCATGCATTTTTTCTGCACCACTCATCATACATCATAATTGAAGACATCCAATTAGGGCCTGATCCAAGATAACGCAATAAATAAGCAGAAATCAATGTTACCATTGTCAACAAAGGTGTCAATCTAAAATATATATCACTAGATATAAATAAGTATATTTAGTTTCAATGCATAAATATAAATATTAAAAAAATTGCGAGTTAGCATTAATTTAATTATGTTTTTGTATATCAGTTGAAAAGTCCCCAGATTAACTTTGTCACATCACCATAAAATGACAAAATATTGAATCAGATTCTTAAAAAATACATTGTTATTGGTTGTTTCTAAAGATTTCACAAGCATTAAAATAACTTTAAGATCTTTATAACTCTAAAGTTTAACAGTATGTAACATATTTTGAAATATATCAGTTTACAAACTTATTTTACACTATATGTATATACTAGCTGAATACCTGTATTTCGCTATGGAATACATTCAAATTAAATACAATGGTCAATGTATGCAATTAATGCAAAAAAAAAATAATGTATGTATAATAAATACAACGGCTAATGTATACAATTAATGCAAAAAAAAGTATATTTATAAAAAAATCATAACGGATATTTTTATAGACAAAATAATGTAGAAGAAAATATTCAAATTAAATACAACAGTCAATGTATGTAATAATTTGTATGTTTAATATCCATAAAACATACTAATTTGAATTAAATTCTTAAAAAACTTCCATCTCAATTAGTCTAGTAGTAAAATTATATCTTTTATCGTATTTTAATATTTTTGTCAATTTATTCTGTTCTTATGCATGTGATGCAAAATTAATTTAAAGTATCACAAAAAGAAAAGAAACCACATGATCAGCATTTAATAAATTAAATTCTAAAAATTAATCTTTAAAAATTCACCAAAAATCAGAAAATGGAGGTAAAGATTCAAAAAAGATTTCATTTTAAAGGGATTTTTATGATCTTTCTCATGATAAAAATTTTATAACCCTCATATTATTATTTTAAATGCAAACTTAAAAAAAGTTACAAAAACAGCTTTAAAATTTTAATTTTAAAAAAATCTAAGGAGAATTTTTCAACAATCTTAGTGCCCCCTTACACTATAAGAAGAATCGCCATGCAAACTTTCAGTCCTTTAGGTCCAGCGGTTTGGTCTGTGCATTATATGTCAGTCAGTTACGGAACTGTTTTATATATATAGATAACTGGATTTCCAATTTGTTTTAAATAACCCCGTAATTAGCTGTTCAATTTTATTGCATCACCTCCAATTCATTTTAGCTTTTAACAAAGTTATTTCTTTTTAAAATATTTCAGTTTTTAAAATGCTTAGGTATTAATATTCTTGTAATGGATAACTTTATATAGATTTCTAACATATATTGATATTCTACTGATAACTGAAAAAAAGATCCCCCCAAAATAAACAAGTAATAGAAACAATGCCGCAATAAGTAAATTAATAAATGACAGAAACAATATCTACAAACAGAAATAAGAATAACTTTACTTGCGATTTAAAATTAGAAGACAGTACACAGAAAAAATATGTGATTTACCTGAAATATCTATGCAAATAGAAGTATAAGAATGGCAGTTTTCCCTGTCTGTGATCCAAAACCTTAAGTGTCAAGCATGTAACTAGAACACCACTAAAAATTATAACAATTTAATTATAAACATGACACTTTATGGTGTATTTTGAAATTCATTAGTTAAGCATTTGTAACTAAATATCTGATCATATACAAGACAGAAAAAAAACTTTAAAATTAACGGTAAAAATACTATAAATTTTTTGTTTTGATATGCATGTTACTAGAACACAACTAAAAATTACAGCAATTTAATTACAAACACAACGCTTCATGGTGTATTTTAAATTTTATTAGTCAAGCATTTGTAAATAAATATGATATCATACACAAAAGAGAAGACAGACTTAAAAATTAATAGTAAAAATAGTACATATTTTTTGTTTTGTTGTTTGTTATACATTTTTTGTTACATTATTCTTCAATTGTTTTTCTGCAAAAACCAGGTGGGGTACTAACTTTTTAATGCATGAAAAAATATCTAATAAATGCTGGCATTAAATGATAACCCCATTGTATGATTTTATTTTATAATGATGTATTCTATACTTACCAATAAAACTTAAGAAAATTTTAAAACTTTTCTGCTTTGAATGTAATACAATAGCATAACAATAACATTCTTTATATATATATATACAGTCGAACCTCCATATATCGAAGTAGCAAAATGCCGGCAAAAAATTCGATATATAGAATTGATCTTAGTTTTATCATAATTCTCCTAAAACATTAAAATTAAAGCTAAGTTTTGTATACAAATATCAATTTCCAATTTAGATGTGAATAACATTAAATGAAATTTAACTAAAAAATGAATTAATGTGAAAGATTTATTGAGTACTATATGCCTTTAAAAAAACAATAATCCAGACAGTGGTTACAGTGATCACAGTTACATTCTTTTAAAAAAAACTACGAATATCTTGCTGAACAGCCAGTTTTGCGGAAAGTTCAAAGAAATGCTTGCATTTATTCAGTCCATTAAAAACTTTATCAGGGGTCCACGAAGTATTGTTTCAAACACCAAAAATTGGGAGATTTTTTTCTAAAGTGGAATTAAATCTACCAATATGTCGTGAAAAAAATTTCGATATATAGAGATTTTTTCGATATATAGAAACAGTTTTTCTATGTAATGAACATGGAGATTTGCTAAGAGTTCGATATATAGAAAATTTCGATATAGGGAAGTTCGATATATGGAGGTTCGACTGTATATATATATATATATATATATATATTGATATTGATTGTGTGTGTGTGTAAATAAATAAATTAATAATGATGAACTTACTCTGAAATTTGTATAAAAGCATAGAGTAGAGTGATAAAATGGGACAAAACTTACCAGGCTGTTAATAACTTTTAGTTTAAAATAAAATATTATTGAATTTGAAGACTAAGTTTTATTTTCCAAGACATGAAGTAAAAAATCTTTTACAAAACATGCTATAAAATTAACAAAATATTAAAATATATATAAATATATTTTATAATAATATTATATTTATTATATATAAATATATTTTTAGTAAACAAAAAAATATATAATCTAATTAAATATAAAAAACTCCAATAATTTTGATTATTTAAACACTTAAATGATCTCCACCTTACAAATATGGATATTTTTATGATAAAGGGAGAGAAGTATTTTCTTTTTTTTTTTCAAATCAAAACTTTTTAGTTCAAAATGTTTGATAGATTCTTAGACTGTACAAAATTTTTTGACATCAGCTATCTATTTAACCAGATACTTTACTGTAAGTCTTAAAAAACTTTTGCTCACATAAATATTTAATACTCACACTATTTCAAATTTCTTAAAGCAATTTCTTATTACTTTGTACATTATAATCAGTGTTTTACTATATAAGGCACATTATTCTAAGAATATGCAATAAATATTGCTTACTAAAAATTGAAAATTTTTGCATGAAAGAAGTATAAAAGATATTATAATTAAAAGAAATTTTTAAAAAGAAATACATAAAATGTAACAAAGCATATAATTTTAACATTTTTAAATGTCAAACCTAATAACGTAAAATGTATCAACAGCTAAAGTTCCATTAGCAAATATTTGAGAAAGAAAATCTTTTGGAGCTTGAAGAGCAGCTCCTGGGTTCCCTAAAAAGAAATGAAAAACAAACATGCATAAGACTATAAAATTATAGATATGAATCAAATGTAATGAATTTTAATAACTAAACCCTATTTCATTATGCCTATATCATAAACTACTAAAAGTATTATAGTGCAAAACATAAATATTGGATCATAATCATAAATATGTGATTATATGCCTTTGGATGTACAAGTTGTTTTTTACAAGTTAAAATATATAACTACAAAATGTATTATTTTATTAAAATAACAATTAATGTATTTAAACTAATGCATATTTTGTTAGACACTGATCAAATAGAACAAGCCTATGGTAAATTACACTTCAAACTGCAGCAAAAATTTACCAAAAGTTTGGTTTTTATCTTTTATATAATAATAAAAGATACTTTGATGAAATGAACTAAATAAAAAAAAATCAGCCAAAAACCAATATATGCATGTATACAGAAGGTTGTTCGCACTTTATGGAAAAGATTTCGTAATTTATTTTTGTTGTTTGCATTTTGAGATAAAAATTTAGCAACTTCAGAATAATCGTCTGCTACTGTTTTGTTTTGATTAGAATGTAAAATAAAAGATTTATTTTGAAAACTGCTCCTAAAATTGATAGATGGCTCAAAGGTTACGTAACTGTGCTTTCCGAGGAGAAATATTCGTATCAACAAAATATAACGCGGTTTAAAAATCATGGTTAAGGCATTTCAACAAAGGTATTTATAATATATTAAATTTGAAAGAAAAAAATCTGAAAGCAAAAATGAGAACATGACCACGAAACCTCATCCTAAGATTGTTTGAATGCAGATAAATATGAAAGAAGAGATGTCTCTGATTCTAAAAGAAAATCCGCTAACTCAAAGATCCATTGCTTCAAAACTAGAAATGTCTCCTAGCACTGTAAGTAAAATCATTTCATAAATATTTGAGGTTAAAAAAGATGTTTAAACCTAAACTTCACCTGCTTTTGCCAAAGCATATTGCTGAAAGAAAAACAAATTGTAAAAATTTACATGAAAAACACCTACTTACTGAAAAATGGAAATTTGTGGTCACACTTGATGAGGCATGGATGTATTTAAGTGACTGAAATAAAAAAAGATCAATTTTCTATTGCTCAACGTACGGGAATAACCATATGAAATGGCTTCGTCAGTGTACAAAAGAGTTCCCAAAGGGATTCATGATAGTTGCAGGATTTTGTTACAACGGCAATTAAAAATAAAAAAATCTCAAGTAAAGGCAAAATTATTTCACTCTACTATCAGCAGAATATTTCAGAGCCAATTTTTGAAGAAGAAATTCCAACCTTATATGGAAAGGACATTGATAAATTTGAGCTTCATATGGACAAAGCCTCTAGTCACACATTTAGCAAAGAAAGAATCAGAAACAGGAATAAAGTGTGTCCCATTTAATGAAATACCTGTAAAATCCCCTGCTGCTTCTCCAATGGACTTTTGCACTTTCAGTTTATAAAAACTAGCCTAAGGAAAATGGCATCCAAGAACACTGAACTGACTTTGGAAAATGATCCAAGAGGAAGGGATAAAATTGACAAGACAGTACTAAGAAAAAGTTTACTTTCATAGAAAATTTGAGCTAGAGCTATTGTCAAGAACCATGGGTATCAGATAGAAGCAAATTGCTGCAAAAAATACAGCATTTATACATAAAACTTAACTATCAAAATCGTTCCCATAAAGTGCAAACAACCTTCTGTATTATTGCATATTAATGAAAATTCATACTTACGGAAAAACAAATTTTGAGTACCAAAACTAAATGTATGTCCTAAAATAATCAAGGTCATACTAAAAAATTTTAGCCCATGGACACCTTGTATACTTTCTCGTCCAACTTCAACAACAAATATCTTTTTTATATTCCTCCTCAGAGAAAAGGCAAGCAAACATTCCATACCTAAATCTACAGAAAGTAAAATATTATAAGAGACTTCTTTAAGTAAACAAGAAATATATCACAAGTTTAAAAAAAAAAAAAAAATCATCAAAAGGTTAGATAATATGAAGTACCAGTGGTGCACCCAGGATGGAGGGAAGGGGCTCTGCCCCCCCCCCCAAAAAAAAAAAAGAAGTAGAAATTGCATTATGAATATTGAATTTGCATTATAAATATTTTTATCCATTCAACTCGGCCTCCCCCAAGATTAAATCCTGGGTGTGCTACTGTAAAGCACTACAACATATTTATTAAAGGTATCTGAAACCTATTTTGTTATCCTATATAGCAATGGAAAAATTTACAGAACTAACAAAATATAAATAAGTAGATTGAAAAAATATTGAAAATCCCATTTTATAGTGGAACAAAAAAAGAAAGAAATAAAAGGTGCTAATATTAAATATTAAATAAATAAACAGCAAAATAATTTTATCAACTTACTGGGGGTTTTTGACTCCACAGTTTCACAGAGCATTTCTCTAGATAAACTTTTTGAATTTTCGATAGCACTACCATTAATCGCAGTTATATACCTGTTATTTTGCTGAATTATATCTGCTACAGTAGCAACAATAGAAATGGAAATAAATATCACAAGAACACATCTGCAAAATAAAAAATTGTATTACAACTTATAAAGTCTTAAATATACCAGCAAATTTAAGCTTAAAAAAGTTTTTTGAGCCACTACAGTGTCATTTGAATAGAGAATGCAATTAAACTATCAAATTTAAACTCAGCATTTTAAAATCTTGTTAGCAATGAAGTCATCTGCAAAAAAATTAAAACTTTACCTCTCCAAATACAGCAGGCAATTATTCTGAAGACGTTTATCCATAAAAACCATGAAATGCTGGTTTCTTTATTATAAGAGTAGCCAATAGATGAACCAACTTACTTTCATGAGAGAGAAGATTTGAACATCCATGCCTTAACAACTGAATCTAGGCATACAGAGTGAAAACTTGATATCCCAACAACCAGACAATGCAGGCAGCAGACAAAAAGCTTTTTCAAACATATTATTTCTTCTGCATAAATTAGATAGATTCAACGACATAGCATTAAACTAAAAGATGCAGAATTGCAAATTCTACGTTACAGTCAAATATGCCTCAGCTATTTCTAATGCAAGCAATATAACAAACTGCTCAAGTCCAAAAAAGCATTTTAAAGGAGAAAAATGAAGAGAAAAAAAATCTGGTTTGAGTTTTAAGGAAACATGTTGACAAGAGATACATTTATTAAATATGAAAAAAAAGACAAAAATTCTGTTACTTAATTATCTCAGAGAATTTTCAAAAATTAAAATATACACAAAGCCTCATCTCGACATCAAGACACAAAGCCTCATCTCAAGGATAGCGCTGTAATACTGCCACCTTTTAGCCTTGAGTTAAATCTATCACTACTATGAATAAGTCCATTGTGGCTTTACCAGATTCCCTTTCTAGGGTTTTATTTATTTATTTTTTCAGTTACGTAGGAGAAATCTCTATTATGGAAGTGATTTTTTACCTCTCCCCTTCTCATGTGGTAGTACCACAAATTCTGAGCTTTAGCTGTACAAAATTCATTAAAAAATCTCATATATTTATCAAGATATTTTGTATATTGCATTAATAATGAAAGTTAATCCAAACTAGTCAGAGTGTATCTAAGAAGAACTGCCATATTTAAATTCAGCTAAATACAATTCAAATTAATTAAGTTTAAATGGTTGTTTATAAATTAATTTGTAACTGTAATAATACAAATTGCATACTCAGTTTATTTTTTTATTTGGAACATAAAAGAGTAATAACAATATATAAAATATGTTTAAAGGATAAACCATAAATATGCACCACTAAAACCATTATATTAACACATTGTTGACCAGTCCCAAGTGAACTCATGTTTTTACACACAAAGACAAAAGTGTACACTCAAGTTTTGTTTAAAGACTTGCAATTTTACACAAAATAAAAGTTTACTCTGGACTGGTCAATAATGTGTTCAGATTAACAGATTTACTTTCCCCTGAAATTTAGCAATTTTAATCAAATCTAGTTAAACTGTAATTTATGAATCAAATTGGTATTTTTTTTAAATATTTTTTCTTAAAGCATGCCAGATTGTAAAAACTGTAATTCCAAAATTTGGCAACCATTCCCTAATTACAATTTAACCCAAATCTATGCAGATAATATAATTTTGAAAATTTTCACATTTAAAGCATTCATAAAAGTTTTGATGAACAAACACAAAGATAAATACATGCTATTTTAAATATACAGTTAACATATAACTGTATATTTAAAACCCCTTTATAAGTTAATAGATTTTTGACTATGCAGTTAACATATAACTGTATATTTTAACCCCTTTATCAGTTAATAGATTTTTGACTATGCATAACTTAAGAAATTTCAGGAAAAATATCAATTTATTAAAAAACATTTGAGTAGTGTATTATTTTTATTTATTTATTTATTTATTCAACACAGAGATAAATCTTTTTTAATTACAAAAATCAAGAGATAATCTGGCTAATTTCTGTTCAGATAATACATATAAATCTTTATGGGTTTAGATCAATTTGTTTAAGAGTTGAATTATTTAAAGAGACAGGAAATGATCAAATGAGTCCTCACACATGTAAACATCTAAAAGGCTATTTTGACAACAACAAAAATCCTGAAAATTTCAAACTTTCAAAAAATTTAACTTAATAATCACTAAGTAAAATGAGTGTAATATCCACTTTTAAAATCAGGTGAACTATAAAAAATATCTAAAAATTGCATTTAGTTAGATATATCAATGACTGATTGCAAATTTTCATGACCAATTTCAAATTTTAATATTAATAGTTAACAAAAAGCAAATATCACAATAACTGTTTGTCATCAATTAATAATAGATTCTGTATCCACTCTTGATAAAAGAACTATCAATTTTACAGTAATAATAAGAAAAAAAAACAACCATAGATAAAGCTATATATACATACGCAATTTTAAATCAAATTTATACTTAAGTTCAAACTTTTAATGATATATTCATACTTAAATTAAGCTTTACACTTAAATAAAGCAACTTAAATTTTGAATAAAATGTAAATTGTCATTACTACACAACTAAAAACATTCTCTAGAAGCCTACTCTAAATAGATATATTTGAAAAAACTCCCTCTCTACTGATATGTAAGAAACAAACTTTCAAAAGTCTAATGATTCAAAACAAACATTATGCTTTTACCAAGTAAAGATGCTATAAAGTAAAATAAATTATTTGAACATAATTCTTAACATTAATTAAATCACTTACAAAATGATTAAAGCTCCAACATCTCTTGAAAACCCACTAGGATCTCTATGGCATACTGAAACATTACTTATAACATTTTCAAAATTATGTTCCAGACCTACAGGAGAAATAAATACAGCCCATCACGATCAAAACAGTTAAAAATGATTTTGATGGTTCATATTAAAAGACTTTTCTCTCTTATTGATACAGTGCATAAGGTTTAAAGTAAATTTCATATTACAAGTTCTGTATAAATAAACTATAACAAAATGTTCTGCAAAACATCTTTATGATACTACATGAAATTACCACTTATTTCTAAGTTATATTTAAAATCTAACGTGAGAGATAAAAACATGCTTTAAGAATTCATTATGCCTTAATGACTTTTCATTTTCAATTTATATATACTAGGAATCCATTTATAGAAACAAATTCTATGTTTATATAATTGTAAATATTATATAATAAATTAATTTATTAAAAAATAGTGTTTAAAACATCTCTTACTTGATAATACTGATATGCTGAGATCTGTCTTGGAACATGATGAAGGAATACAAATACCAACTGTAGGTGGTTTCTGACTTTGATTTAGGACGAACCAAGATGCTTCAGGTATAATCTAGAAAATTAAAAATATATATATACATAAAAAATATCAAAAATGACTTATATATATACATGTGTGTAAATTATCCCACAAAATTACTGTTGAACAGAAAAATATTGTTAACATACACTTCAAAAAGATATAAAAGATGCAATATTTAATTTGTCCACACATTTTATTATAAATAACACATGTTTGTGTCATTACAAGCATTTTATAATGCAGCTCAATAAATATGGATCTCTATATAAGATACAGGAAAAAAATATCAATTTGTTATTTATAAAGGACTGTCATTAATGAGTTAAAATTATGAAATATTAAATTTTCTGTCTCGTGATTAAAATTGAATGTCTCTAAAAAACTTAAATGTCTGCACAGTAAGGTGAAAAATACAAGTCAATAATAAAGTAAATAAATCCCATATTTATAGCAATTGCAATAAGCCCCCCCCCCCAAAAAAAAAAAAAAAAAAAACTTTATGACAATCTAATTAAAAAGAGCTCAAAAGCAATTTTGCAGATACTGATGGCAGATATGTGACTAAAGAATCAATGTACAGTGCTAATTAGATTTTTCTATATCAGAAAGCAATCAGTAAACAGTTCGCTTGTTATAACGGACATTTTAATTACTTACTCTGTCCAAATTAAAGCTCAAGAACCCACAAATTAAATGTGCCAATACTGCACAGAAACTGGAAATTTCAGAACCTAGAATAGTTATATCCTATGAGTGAAGGATTTGTCCCATTTATTTTAAGTGATGAATAATTGAGAAAAGCTTTAAATAAATGTGTGTCTACAGAAAGACACTTTAAAAAAAATTTTTTTTGATCATTTTCCTGCAAGTATATTTTTCTTATATTGTAAGAGTGAGCTAAGAGCCTATCTTCCCATGGGAGCCCAATACAAATTAGTCCTGGAAGGCAAGCTTTTGGTAATAAAATGGTAGTTGGCTAAACCAGTCCAAAGTGATCAAAGTCTGTAGATTCCTTTGAAGTACAAAGGAGATAGTTTGGGAGGTAGTTACACCAATGTAGTACAGATTGCCTTCTAGAATATAACGTATTTTTTCAAAACAGATACTGGACTAACCAATATGCACACATACATATATCTATTTTAAGAATTCTTTCATCTCAAATACATGAATGAAATTAATTAAAAAGATCATTTATTTCTTATCTGTTATAATTGTGTGTGTCTCTTTATAATAACTTGACAGCATAAACACAATACTTTAATAAGGATAAGATATTTAACACTTCTAATATTAAAACATTAAAAAAAAACCAAATTTATGAAGTAAATTTAAGAAATATTTTTAGCAAAAAAACTAATCAAACCTTTTGATGATCATGGCCATGAAATTTTAGATTAACTAGACAATATTGTCCTTCAACATTCTGAGCACTACTTGAATTACCTATATTTACAACAGAATTTACACATTCAGAGTAAAATCCTATAAAAAAAACTCCTCCTTCCAAAATACCGCTTGACGGTTTTCCAGTAGCATCCAAAACTGAAATTAAAAAAAAAAAAAACATAAAATAAATATAATGTTAAATAAGTATAAAGGCTAAGAGTTACATTGCTTAGTTTTACAAATGAATAAATAAAAGAATACAGTTATATATCAAATATTTTAATGACCTCCATTTATCAAACATCAAAGATCCTTATAATTAGGGTTTTTACTTTTTATTAGCCTTAGCTGAATCAGGGGAATAAATCTGTTTTATATATTAGTGATAATTTATATTGACAATGTGCATCAAACAAACAGGGTAAACCAAACAGACAGGAATAATATTGTCTTGTTTCATAAACTGATCTGCTTCATTTTGATTTGGCCTCATCATTTGATTTAGCCACGTCAGAAAATTTCATTTCCCGAAATAATGAAGGTTTATATTGTATCCTTTAGTCCTAAGAATGCCTACATATGTTTAAAAAGTCATTTTATGACTGAGACTAATAAAATAACAAATTTAATAGGGATATACCGTTTACGATTTAACCCATTAATAAGTGTCAGATTAAATCCATGTATTTCAATTATTGAAAGATGTTGAATGTTTGATAAATATCGAAGAGCAAAGGATATTTGGATTTAAATTGTGTGGCAGTGTTTATTATATTCAATAACGCCAAACACCTTTGTTTTGGATGTATAGCACTAAACGATAAATCACACCCAATTTGCACCGAACATTTATAGGTGGAACAATACAAGCATAGTGTTTTTTTAGTTTTCGGATTAAACAACATCATGCCCTCTCAAGAGAATTTTAAAACATTAGAGATGATGAACTGTCATTTGGTTCGCATAACGAGTGCTCTCTTAGCAAATTTTAACTTTTCTATCCAAAAGAGATAACAAATAATAATAACTAAACACGCTTAGAAAGTCGCTTAGAAGAATCGCAAAATTTTTTATTGTTATACTGTTCCACCTAGTAATCTAATTGTATTTTGCCATAATTTATAATTAATTGTAACATATTATACTAGTGCTGCCATCTATACATCTCCGTTAGATATATTTTTATGCTAATTTCAGCAGTTTCGTTTATCAATTATTCAAAACACCGAAATATAGTTATAAAAAGGAATTGATATTGTGTTTTTTAGGGTCAGAGGCCTTTTATAACATAGTAATCCCTTAAAGCCCCCAAAACCTAGTTTTTACATTCCTTAATAAAATAAATGAATCAATAAATATTGAAAAAATAATTGTAAATTATAACACGATATAAATAAATATATTCTCAAAAATGAATGATTCCTTATAATCCTTACAGTAAATTTTTCTGTGACTTTATACGTAAAAGTTAATTTGATTATGTTTCAATTTTTCCTGCAGTTTGTATATGGTAAAATTATGGGCATTTTAACATTTTTACTGAATTACTACAGTTCGAAACTGGTTCATTTAAAAAATCCTTTCAGAGTTTTTTCCCTAAATAGAATGTTAATTTGATCATGTTCCCACGCAATAATAACAATCGAAATGAAAGATGTGGCTAAATTATTAACTATTTAAAAGACGCATGAACTTTAAAATATTTAGAACATTTATAAACGAATGGTATGCAAATTACAAAACAGCAAAAGTGATCTAAAAGAAATCAGGAAAGATTAAAAAAAAAAAGGTTTATGGCATTAGGATCAAGGTTAGTTTATGACATTATGATCAAGGTTATCATTTACTCACATTTTAAGGAGTTGACATCTCCGCTTCTGGCTTTCTTTAAAATTTCTCGTGATTCCAGTCTGCATTTTTCAGAGACATTCAAACTAGAACTTAGATAACTATATGTATCGTCTAAAAAGGATATATATACTGTAAGATTAGAAAACGCGGATAGACTATGAAAATCCGCGCTCTGAGAGTCATGATGCTTAGAATCAATTTCATTTTCCGCGCGACACTTGAATAGTAGCAGCGTGGTAGCAAGAATAATGAATACTTTTTTTTTCGCCGATTGTGCCATTCCGATTGGCTAAGAGTTGTTTCGTTTTAAGAAAAAAGTCCTGTTTAGTTATAAAGCAATCATTTGAAACTTTAAGATGATGTTAAACATAAAACCGAAATTTTAACATGTCTGCATTCTTTTTATCACATTTAAGTTAAATTGAATAAATTTTCCTATTCCTCTTTTTTTCCAAAGACTCACGTCCGATAGCGCACTTCTGCACTAACTGTAGAAATCCGCCCCGTAACAGCGATTGCGAGAATTTCTTGGCGCGATGCCATGCGTGTGAGCTTTTAAAGTGGGCATGTTCAACATTATTATGCAGGTATTTTCGTTTTACGCAATACCAACTCGGCAGGGAAAATTTAATACGCTGTTAAGAAAAGTATAATAATTATCATGGAGATGCTTAGTATACTTGATAATGTCTAATAATCAAAATGTTCAATGAATACCGCTATAAATTGCTTCCTTGTACAGCTGTCGAAAGTAAGACAACGGAAGGTTTTTTTTTTGTTTGTTTGTTTGTTCTCTTTTCTCCCGAGGTTTATTATGATTCACTGTATGTAGTGCTGTGATTAAAGGAAGTATATTTCTGCAGTGTTAAAGTACGATTCAGGTTAGAAAGTGTTTTTGTGTTCTACATGTCCGTCCTTATTCTTCATAATAAATAGTTATTAGTTTTTCCCCTTATTTTTTTATTAAGAGAGACCTTATGAAAATAAATGTGCCAGGTGAACTCGTCTTATCGAGTTCATTGTTAAGAATAGCTTTTTTTTCTAATTATTGACATTCGTCAATGATTCTATCATTATTTTTCCAAGTAGGACCGTGCAAATAATAGTTAAGAATTCACATCCTCCAAAATTTCTTTTAAATGATAAGAAAACTTTCCTCGAGCTAAAGGATTTAATTCGAAAGCCCCATTGATGACTCTCTTAATTTGACAAGCTCGTAGTCTTCAAAGTTGCATGTCTCCTTTTTTTCCCCTTTTTTTGCTTTTTTAAAATTAATAAAAAATTTAATTTATTTTATACTGATACAATGAATCTACTGGTCAACCTTCGACGATATTCGAAGCAGTTGAACGGGCATTCAGCTTGCGTTTGCATTTGGGTTAACTTTTGTGAGTTAATATTCAAACACATTATAACAAATATAAAAGATTTGAAACTATGTACATATGTATTTACAGAGAGAGCCAACAGTGACCAATTCCATGAATATCCGATCTCGAAATGCGCACTTCCGAACTCACACCAGCAAGCAAAGGAAAAATTAGTTTCGTTTGTCCACATAACTCTGTGGCGCAATATATGCCCACGACAGCTAGGCGCCATATAGACAGAAAAACGTGGGAGTAGTTATAATAACGGGAAAGACCATATTAAATGTAGAGAATCACTAGAATAAAATTAAAACTGGTATGGCTTTATTATAATAGGATAATTAATATTGGCGGGGCGTTATTGTTATATATATAAAAATATATTCACAATAGTACGTGAGTTACCGAAAAGTAAAGCATAAAATTATTTTAAGTTTGCAATTAAATTTTCTGTGTGACTGACTGACTGACAGATAACGCACAGACTAAACCGCTGGACCTAAAGAGCTGAAATTTTGTATGGCGATTCTTCTTATAGTGTAGGGGTGCACTAAGAAAGAGTTTTGAAAATATCTTCTTAGATTTTTAAAATTAAATTTTGAAGCTGTTTTTGTAACATTCTTTAAAGCTTACATTAAAAATAATAATCTGAGGGTTATAAAATTTATATCACGAGAAAGATCATAACAATTCCTTTAAAATGAAATCTTTTTCGAATATTTACCCCATTTTCGGATTTTTGGTGAATTTTTAAAGATTAATTTATAGAGTTTAATTTATTAAATGCTGATCACGTGGTTTCTTTTCTTTTTGTGATACTTTAAATTAATTTTGCGTCACGTGCATAAAAAGAATTAAATTGATAAAAAATTATTAAAATATGGTTAAAAGATAAAATTTTACCACTAGACCAATTGAGATGGAAGTTTTTTAAGAATTTATTTCAAATTAGTATGTTTTATGGATATTAAACATACAAATTAATTGCATACATTGACCGTTGTTGAATATTTTCTTCTACATTATTTTGTCAATGAAAATATCTGTTACGATTTTTTATAAATATTTTTTTTTTTTTTAGCATTAATTGCATACATTGACCGTTGTATTTAATTTGAACGTACTCCGTAGCGAAGCACGGGTATTCAGCTAGTTTAGTATAAAAATTAAACAAACATGCATAAATATTCGCACTGTTATTTAAATTTTTCTCCCTTTACGGGGGTGCTACTAAAATCCAAAGATAATTTTGGCGAGAGATATAACTGCCTCGTGCAAGATTCTCAGTCTTATTCTCAGAGTAATATTCTAGTTTATTAAATTACGTTCTTCGATTACATTCAGCAATGTTAAATATTTATGTTTTTCCAGAGCAGGGGTCGACAACCTTTTTTACTAGGAGGGCATATTTCAGAAATGCGAGTGTTCGGCGGGCACCGCTCGATGAAGAGGAGGGGGGGGGGGGTTAATATTAAACATGAAAATATTAATGCGACATAAATTTTTAATACATATATTCCAATTTTTAATATAAACAAAATATTCTTAAAATTGATAATTAATGTGATAATTAATTTGATATTGCAAATGTGCGGTCAACTCGTTGTAACGTGGTACCTAAGTCGAAATCCCAGTTCTCAGGCAATTGTCTAAATGGGTGTCAGTGAGGCTTGATCGGTACTTTGATTTTAAGTATTTCATATTGAAAAACAAAGATTCACAAGTATTTGTCGACGCGCAAAGAGAGTTCTATTTCGGAGCACATTTTCTCAACAATGGGAAGCTATTTCCATTCACTAAATTCCAGAATTTTTCTTCGTTATGATGTAATTTTAATTCATTTTCATTTCTTATATATATAATTTCCAATTCTCAGTCCTCCGTATTGGAAATATCAAAATATGTTGCGATTTTATGAGTCACATCGTCCCCTGTATGAGAGAAAGGATTAATATAAAACGTCAAGAATACCTCCAATTCGTAGAATTCTTCAAATCTGGTATTAAATTCTTCCAATCAGGAATCAAAATGTTTGGCAAATTGATAGGTGGCATTACCATTATAATAATTTTCTATCACCATTTTTAAATTTGGGAAATGTGATAAATTATATTTTCCATATGCTATTTCCAGAGCGCCAATTTAGCTTTAAATGCATTTATCGTATTACTTTTTTTTTTTTTAAATTTTATTTATTTCCAATGCAGCAGGCGATACAGACAATCGTACTTGTCATAGAAGCAATATATGATGATTTCTACCCTGTAGTTTCAAATTTAGTTCCTTCAATTTTACAGTTAAATCAGTTAGAAAAACTAGCTCAATTAACCAAGGTTCTAAACAAATTTCAGTCCTGGACAATAGAAATTCTTTCACCTGTGAAAATAAATTTAAAAACCACTGTACTCACCTCTCTCAATCAAATATCTAAACTCAAATAATCAAAAATATCTAAAATCAAATATCTAAACTCAAATACCTAAAATTTAAATATTTGAGCGGCGGGCACTTTAAAATTGCTTCGCGAGCACCGCGTTGCCGACCCCTGTTCCAGAGTATAGACCAGTGGTTCTCAACCTAGGGGGCGTTGGGGGGAGGGGATATTCAGGGGGAGCGGGGGAGCGGATGGTTAGCAAAAAGCATGTGTAAATTTTCTGTAAAATATTTATTATATATTTATTTGTATATTTTTCATATGATACGATATTGTTATATAAAAATATATGATATGATATTGTTATATAAGGTGTCAAACAGTCTTGCAAGGCTTTATATACTTCCGTTGCTTCCATTTACCTATTCTTTGTGAGAATGGCTTTTCAGAATGAGTTGCTATAGAAACCCTACAACGATCGAGATTAATCCGGAAGGATGATACGAGAGCAGCACTCTAAAATACTTCAATAAATATTGAATAAATATTATTGAAGGTTCAGGCTCACCCATGCCATTCATTTTTTCTATTTTAGTTTTATATAAATAAATGCGGTTTATAATTTTCAATGTTTTAATATGAAGCTTGTAATTTCGAAACATGCTCTTTTACCTAAATGAAATACAAATGTAGTACAGGTATCCCTCCTATAACACGGTAGATAGGTTCCTAGAAAATGCCGTGTTGTGTGAAACCGTGTTATAGGAGACCTGAAGACAGTTCAAAAAGAGGGGTTACGTTCTGAAAACTTATTAAAAACAAACTTTTTTTTTTTAAAATTCCATATAAGCAACTGAATTTTTATTAAAAATATAAATGTATGTATAACACAAAACGAAAAGAAACAAAAAATATTATTTTCATTTAATGCCACCTTCATTTATAAATATCTTCCTCGTCACTGCGCAGTACAATCAAACGAGAACGTTTTTTCGATTGAACGATATCACCTTCACTTTCGGAACCTTTTTCTTCATTTAGATTTTTGTACCTTCTATCCTCTTTAAAAATCTGTAATTTTGGTTTATTTGCTGGTTCTTACAAGGTCATTGCAGATTTCACGGTATGGAGATAGACAATTTTGCAGCTCCATTTTGAAATTTAGGCTTCTCTAGGCGGAAGGGTCTGCATTCAGGAAAAATGATTCAAGATTTTCAGCTTGTAATTTTATAGAGTTCATTATTCCTTCCCGTCATTATTTTAAGGTAATTTAGTTTTTAAATGTGTTAAACAAAAATCATGCTATCTAGTGCTATAAAAGTACAGTGTTATACAAAGGTTTTCGCAATTTTTTTTATCGTGTTAGAGCGAAACCGCGTTACAGGTTGCAGTGTTATACAAGGGTTCCCGCAATTTATCTTATCGTGTTAGAGCGAAACCGTGTTGTAAGATGCCGTGCTATAGGAGGGCTACCTGTATATTGTTACGAGTTTGGGGCCAACTTGGCGTATTTTCGCCAGCATGCGATGTTTTGGCGTCCACGATAAATAAAAACAATGGTTTAGCACGTTCACGCGTGTACCATGGAGTAAGTAATAAATCCTGCTCTTGGGTCTATTGTTGGAAAATAGTTTGGTTGAGCGGTGTGGCAACACGAGTTTTGTTTACTAGGTGAATAAGAGTCTGGAATAAAAAGTTCAGTTCTAAAGTTGGTTTTGATGCGATCGGTTGAGTGTTTTCAACAGGTGATATTCTTCTTGTGAAAAGTTTTTAGTCTCGGCAGGTTTAAGACGAGTTCCTTAGAAGGAGGAAAATTTAAGGTCGTATGCTACTTGTTAATAATTGTTATACTGTAATTAATTATTGTATCTGAATTCCTCCTTGTTAAAGAAAAGTTCTTAGGTGCTGGAATTGTTAGCTTCCAGCGAAGACTCAACGTTTTTATCTTGTCTACTCTTCTGCAAATTTCGAGAAAGTGTACTGAAGATTTAATGTCATATAAATTTCTTTTACTGAATTAGCGGTAACTGGCATATTTATTTCTGTATTTGAAATTCACTTTTTGGAATATCTTCCCGTCGCTCGGTTTTGGTACAATTTTATTATTTCAAAAAGAAGTTTTGGTTACATGAGATACGACACAAGCAAGTGTAGAAGGTAAGCGAGACATTCTTTTTTTAAATTGTGTTGCGTCTTGGCGCTCCTAGGGGCCGAACGCTCCCCGCGCGATCACGTGATAGGCATCTGTTGCTATCCCCTATCACTAGGGATACGTAAATTTCGCACAAAAAATATCGAAATTTCGCAACAAAAAAATACAATACATAAAATTTCGCATTTATTCGCAAAAAAATATAAATTCAAAAACTTCGCGTTTATTAAAAAAAAATTACAATTTTACTTACTTTGATAAGTAAGTATCAAAATCCTTAGTTGAAAGCTAACATTGTAGTTGTCTGCATATTACATTACTTAAGTTTTTGCCTTCTGTCCTTAATTACTATGCGGTACATACTAAAATAGGTCAGTATCTACTCTGTTGACGGGATTATAGAAGCTTTATATAACTGCCTTTGCAAAGTTAAGGTAGCAGCATTTCGTTGCAATTAAAATCTGTATAACATGAACAGGAGTCTCTTGGTAGACTATTGTAAGTAGCTGAAATACCCGTGATTTTGGTGCTCAAGAGAGGTTCTTAAATCTATTAAATTGCGCCACAAAACTTGATGGTTAAATTTTACAGTTAGATTTTTAGATTGGACTCCGGTAAGGACAAACTGTCCGGGTGAAATTCGGAGAAAATCATAAGGAGAGTGAGATTTCTCAGTTATAGACCTCGAATGGTCTTAGTTAAGCAATTGCGTTAGTAAATTATTACTATTATTACCTAATTTCGCTTAAAAGGCCGTTTATAACCGAGTGTTCGCCGTAAAATAGTAAAGGAATAATTTTCGCATTTATTCGCTCATATCAGCAAATTTTGCATTTATTCGCATCTAGTTCGTAAATACGAAAATTACGTATCCCTACCTATCACTATACTAGTAGTAGCTCGCCGACCACAGGCAGAGGTTGCCGTCACTTAGTTATAGTCTGTGTTAAATAATTGTGCATCGCAGTAGGGTCTGCGTTGGTCTTGCCATAGGGCAAAAGACCATTTAGTTGTTATCAGTGGCGTAACTAGACTATTTGGGTCCCGGGGCGGATTTATTTTTGAGCCCCCCCCCCCCCCCCCCCCCCAAAAAAAAAAAAATAAGAAGGCCATTTTTAACTTTTTCTAATGACAGCTAGTTTTCCTTTGCTTTAATCAGACCATCTCCACATGATATCTACCTGTGCAGGGAGAAAATAGACAGAATTAGGGAGCGAACTCGTGCAGTATACGAGGTGATCAATGATCATTACTGTTTAAGTGTTAAATTGATAAAAAGTCTTACGTCAAAGCCCGGGTCCGAGCAATCGAGCCAACGACGTTCCGCACGGCGCAGCTCCGCGACCAACGTTATAACCGCCTGAGCCATGAATTCGCTAACTTACTGTTCGGTAGAAGATTAAAATCAACTGTACGGCGCTGGTTTACGTTCTATGAATTTTTCCTCTGGCCAAGGTGGACTGCAAAAAGGCTTGGTCATTTGATTAATTAAAACAATACTAGTTAAAGACAAAATTCACACATTAAAAAGAAAAGGAGCCATTTTGGCACCAATGCTTATTTATAATATTCCGGTAGCTTCAAGGAAAACCAAAGAAATACTTTACTTTGATCTACATTAACTTTATTGGTAATTCAACTTAAAAATTTTTTACTTTTCACGAGACGATATACATTTACAGTATCAGTATGAAAAAAATAGAATGGGGATACATCAAAAACTTTTCGTGTTGAAGTTACCACAGTAGAAGTTTATTTGGAACAAAAATAGAATAATAATAGCTTTTTTCAAAATAAAACATTTGTAAAGTCAAGTCTAACAAAGTATCTTTTACGCATATATATATATATATATATATATATATATATATGACAGGCGTCGTATTACGCCCGTTCACTAATTACAGTTCGTGGCATCGAAGTCATGACAAATCCTTGATTCTTTAGCAATGTAGTGGAAGGCATTTAATTCTTACGAGACACAATGTAATCCAAATAAATATTTTTATTTCCTTCAATTTCTAGAAAACCACCTTTCCAAGATCGCGCCCATCGTAGCGCTCGCCATTTTACAAAACCGGCGGACCTGGCTAGCGCATGTCCGCTTTCAACGACTTAATCCCATTTATTTTACGTTTTTGTAGGATGTTATGTATTTCCGCCGAATTATATGTTACTTTAAACTCTTCAATTAATAATTTCTTTAGTTTGTCAAAAGAATTGACTGAAGTTTCACTACGAATGAACAGAAGTGCGTTTCCTCTAAGACAACGTTTTGCGAATAAAAATTTATGAAACTCAGATAAGGAGAATAATGCAGCATGATTTTCAAAAGTTTCAAACCATTGTACGATATTTTCATGTTTTTCTCCCTTAAAGAGAGGAATCACTGCCTCAATGTCAGAGAAGTTTACCATAATTTTTGTTTCTCCCATGTTTGACAATTTTGAATTTTTATCGACATTTTCGATTTTAGAATAACTGTTTTCCTCATCATTACTGCTTTTGATTTCATGTTCTCTACTTGTATTATTTTTCATTTTGACTCCAAACGTTTCGGTTTGGGTATCATTTTCGTTATTACTTATAAGGTTTTCGGTTTGAGTAGTATTTGCGGTAATATCTGTAAGTTGTACCCCACCTGTTTCGGTTTGAGTACTATTTTCATTATTGACTTTATTTGTGGATCCGGACTGAAATTCAGCATGTTCTGTTTCGAGACTAATTTCGTCTTCCGAAATGTCCTCTGCAATTATCGAATTTTTAAGAAATTCGAAATTAGATAAGCACGAAATAATATGTTTAGCAATTTCCTCTTTTTCACCTTCTCCCGAAATATTTAAAATATCACAAATCTTAATCAATTCCACTAACTTAAACTGTTCTGAAATTTCATTCACTTTAGCTAAAATCTCTTTATCTCCAACTTCATATTTAAAGCCACAAAAATTTAAAACTCTATTACGATCTAATCTCGTGTTTCCATTTTGAAAAACGAGTTTATCTAATAACTTGACCGTTGAAGCTTTTTGCTTCTTCAAAGCTTTACAAATTACGTCAATATCCCTAAGTAACATGGTTACAATATTAATATACAAATTCCAAAATATTTACACAGAAAGCAGATTCAGTTATAAACCATTATAAAACTACACCATATTGAGATATAAACCATTTGTTAAAATTATTCATTATTCAATTCAAAAAAAAAATTCCTATCCACATTTATTTATGACTTAATAAAGAAAGAAAAATTACTCACGTAATGATTCACCACTTCCTTGAACGAAAAAAAAAATAATAAAAAAAAATTTACTCCTTATGTACAGTTTTTGTTCATATTTCACTGGAATCGTCATGCACGAAACGAAAAAAAAATCGGCTTAGATTGTTCACTTTCGTGTATTTTAATCCTGGAAGCATTGGACTCGCACTGTTCTTTGATTAATCCACAGGTAGCACTCAAATAGGAAAGTATCCAGGCTTTGGGATCCAGTTCGAACAGAAGGTTGGTCCTTTTCAAAACAAGTGTATTCACACGCAAAAACATTATTGATGTCGCAGTGGCCGTAGGAATACTGCATCGGAACTAACACCTCTTAAAACGCTGTCTGTCATCCTCCATCTGTATTCCAGCTTCCGTTTCGGTTTAACAGGGAAGTTCGCGGGTAGACACAACACATTCCTCCAAGAACGGCGGAGGAGCCCTGCTCCACTCATAAACTTTAGCCCTCGCCTGCGTCCCACAAAATTTAATCGTTTTGTCTAGCCCCCTTTATTGTCCTGGCGGCTTGTAATATCATAGCAATAGGCATCGTTGGAACAGCTATAAAAGAATTCTTGGGACGCAGTAAACAGTCGAATGATTTAAAATAGTTTTATTGTTGTTCATATGGAGTTCCCCATAGGGAGGGAGCTAGACCGTGTGACATATTCTATGTACAATCATTATAAAGAAGAGCCCGGCTTCATGCCGTGTTCACTTTTTATATCGGGAACATACAGAAGACTTGGTGTAAGCAATAATCCCTATGACGCTATGCTACGTCATGGACTAGGGCGTGTCCGATGATTCTTATCGGTTCAGTCTCCCTAGACAGAGGCTGTTCTAAGTCTATCAGGATATTTCTCTGTCTATAGGGGAACGAAGGGATTAACTACTGCAAACTTTAAGAGCTATTATATCATCATTAGAAATGGAATAAATTATGTTTTATAGGAATATAGACAAGTCAGATAATTAATATAAAAATTATTTTTATATTACATATATATATATATATATATATATATATATGACAGGCGTCGTATTACGCCCGTTCACTAATTACAGTTCGTGGCATCGAAGTCATGACAAATCCTTGATTCTTTAGCAATGTAGTGGAAGGCATTTAATTCTTACGAGACACAATGTAATCCAAATAAATATTTTTATTTCCTTCAATTTCTAGAAAACCACCTTTCCAAGATCGCGCCCATCGTAGCGCTCGCCATTTTACAAAACCGGCGGACCTGGCTAGCGCATGTTCGCTTTCAACGACTTAATCCCATCGGTCTGCCGAAACTCTATTGTTCATCGAGGCGTCTAACCTTATCGCGCATGCTCATTATGACGTCTGCCGAATATTCCAGAAGCATCTTTGCTTAGTCTGCAATTAATTTTCGCGCGAAACCCAGTCTAAACTCCATAAACAACTCCCCACGCAATGATAGCTGCGATTCTCCTCTCTTGATTCCTCCCAAGGCCATTCAATTCTATTAATAACTCCTATAGCTTATAGATTTGTAGACGCGTGTAATCTGATTGACTATAAATAATCAGTGGCGTACCTAGACCATTTGGGGCCCGAATCGGGTTTATTTTTGGGGGCCCCCCAAAAAATGGTAATTTTTAACTTTTTCCAATGACATCTAGCCTTTCTTTGCCTTAATCAGACAGTCTCCTCAGGCTATTGACCTGTGCAGACAGTGGCGTGCTCGGGATTTTGTTCTGGGGGAGTCAAGGCCTCCATGTGCTAGGGGTCGTCCATTTCCCTGACGCCCTATTATCAGGGTGGACTAGAAGGGGGTGTCTTTCGGGGGGTCTGGGGGTATGGAATACCCCCAGTCGAAGGGGGGTCCTCCCCCGGAAAATTTTGAAAATTAGGTGTTAAATAGTGCCATTTTAGGCTATCTAGAGTACTAGATGCCACTTCTTAAAAATCATACATCTATGAATTCGGATAAAATATTTAAAGCGACGTCCCCGTCATTATTGGAATGAAAATCTAACAAGAAGTGCTTTTTAAAGCAGATACGCGACGAAACAGTGCGTGCGTGCCCTGTTGAAAAAAAGACGCCTTCAATACTTTGATAGGCAAGGGTTCGGTTCACTCTCGCGGTTCGCGGATAGTACTGTAGAAGTGTATAAACAGCGCTCGGTACTTGGCTTTAGAAATACTGTTTCTGGCACTGTATAGCGCTAAAATTGTAACAATAAAAATCGCTAAAAATGTAAGTGCAATAAAGATCGTAATGGTAAAGAATAAATAACACAATACTATTAGGCCTATACGAAATATTTTTCCATTATTTTGTAAATTTTAAAAATTTATTTTAGCTCTGTGTGTGTGTGTGTGGGGGGGGGTCCTGTCCCGCTTCCCCCCCCGTCGGCACGCCCCTGTGTACAGAGAAAAAATTGACAGAATAAGGGAGCGAACTCGAGCGTTTGAGCAATCAAACCAATGACGTACCGCACGGCACAGCTCCGAGACCAACGTTCTAACCGCCTGAGCCATGAGCTCGCTAACTTACTGTTCGGTACAAGGTTAAAATCAATTGTATGGCGCTGGTTTTCGTTGTATGAATTTTTCGTCAGGCCAAGGTTAATGGTAAAAGGCTTGGCCGTTTGATTAATAAAAGCGATAATAGTTAAAGACAAAATTCATATTAAAAAGAAAAGGAGCCATTTTGACGCCAATACTTACTTATAATATTCAGGTAGCTTCAAGGAAGACCAAAGAAATACCTCACTTTGATCTACGTTAACTTTATTGGTAATTCCACTTTAAAAATTTTTACTTTTCACAAGGCAATACACATTCACAGTATCAGTATGAAAAAAATAGAATGGGAATACATCACCTAGAAAATGCCGTGTTGTGTGAAACCATGTTATATGAGACCCAGGAACATTTCCAAAAAGGGGGGGGGGTTGCGTTCTGAAAACTTATTAAAAACAAACATTTTTTTAAAAATTCCATATAAGCAAGTTAAATTAAGAATTCTGTATTAATTTCAAATAGGTAAAAGCCTCCTTTTAAAATTGTCTTTTTCTAACTTCTGCATCTGAAAATTGTCTAATTGTCTCATGAAAGTTTATTTTCATTGCCAACTTGTTCTCGATGGATAATATTGCTAGGCCATTTAGTCTGATTTGACTCATTGGTGAGCGCAAATAGTTTTTGATGATTTTCAATTTCGAAAAACTTCTTTCACAAGTTGCGACTGAAATGCAAATCGTCAAAAACAACTTTAGTGTTAAACACAAGTTTGGTACTGACTCTTGAAATTCCATACCAAGAATGAACTGCAAAACTTGAAGAGCTGACCACTTTTTGACTTCCTCTGTATTAATATTTGAAGGTTATCATCATGGAATGGAATAATATATCTCCTAATGAAACATTCAAACTTATTCTATCTATGCAGAAACGATTGATGGAGGTCCTTAAACGTAAGGGCTTATCCGATTAGTTACGTCTTAGTCTTTTTTTTTCTGGCAAAACCTCGTCCTTAGGAAATTCGTCGTAACTTTCAGTTAGACGAGAAATAAGTTCTGGCAATTTCTCATCTGGAGCTTTGTTCAAATTAACCGACTGCAAGACTTCAAATTTGTTATGAATGTTCTCCATGGATTTTGTTCTTGTTAGGAGTTCCAAATACAACCTATCTACACATTGGAACATGGACCTCCTTAGTTCTTCTTGTAAAGATAAACCCTCATCTTTAGCTTTTTCACCCGGCATCATCTTTTTCGATCTTTTTCTGCCTCTCCTTTCAATAGCAATTCCCATTTCTTCACATTTTTGGGAAGCGAAGTCCAAAGCATCACTAACTAAAGATTCTCTGATTTCCTTAATAAAAAGTTCCAATGCTCTTAGTTTATTTAAAGCCTTGTCCAAGGAAATCCCCTGAATTTGCAGGTGGTGTTGAGTGTGGTTGATTTCCTCCAAAATGTCTGACCACAGGCGTAGAAACGCTATAAACTTAAAATCGCAAACATTTGCCATTATAATCTGAGCTGATCCTCTTGTATCTAGGTTTTCAGACTCGTCGCACAGCTTCTCCACTGCATCGATCAATTTTCCAAATTTTCCAAAACACACAGCATTATTCAAATTTTTTCGCCAAAGCCAGAATCTGACACAAAGAATCGGCTTACCTGTAATTTCCAGGCTCATCGCCGTCATCCGTCAGTCTTTAATCAACCTAATGCTTAAATCAGGACTTCTGACACCAGAAAACTAACCAGTCTATAACAGGGCACAATTTAGAAAATTCTTGACTTTAGGCACAACTCGGGATGGGGCGATGGGGGCCCCCTAACAGTGATGTGGGCGTAAAATTTCCAAAATTGACACACACAAAAAATAATCATGAATCATTGTGAAAGTATCATTTTACCGAGAATTGGCTATTTGAAGCGTAGAAGCCTGGAGCATTATCAAATAACAAAAAGCAATACAGCATATTAACTTCTTCATTAAATTAAAACACCAATACAATGCAACCAAAACAACTTAGTAATCCCTCATATGCACTATAACATACACATGAACTATACATATAACTGTACATATGATGAACCAATAAATCAAATTTGAAAGGATATATAAAAAAAATTTATATTGAAAAAGGTAAAATAAAAAAAAACTGAATTGGAAATTTTCTTTTTTTTTTCTTTTAAAATAAAAGTTTTTTGGGGCCCCCAACATTCGGGGTCCCCTAGGCCCGGGCCTGCCGGGCCTAACGGAAAATCAGGACCTGGTCTATAAGGACTTTGCCTAAAATAAAGACTATCAGCCTATTTAATGATTTTCATGCGTTTATTGCACTTCTAGGATAAATACGGTTACGTACAAAATTTTAAAATTCATCAATAAAAGTTTGTGGGTTCTAGAATATGGCGAAGAATGCCGGGCGATTCTCAGCAATTCAGCGTCAGCTCTATGGCATCTCTCAGCACCATAGGTGTAGCGTGCTTCTAACTTTTTTTGGGGGGAGGGGCACAAATTGAATTCAGTTAGGGCCCTCCTCAGCGCTTTGACTACTGGACGGTCCTTAAAATATGAAATATTGGGATTTTTTGAAATTGAATAAAAATAGAATTGATGTTTGAGTAGTTAGTTATACAATGAGAAAAATAAATAAAATATTAATATAATCAGAAAAAAAATATAGCATCGAATTTATGCTTTGGATCATATCATTGTTAAAATCTATGTTAAGGCTAAAGACATAATCGGAATCTTCAGTTTCACAGTTTGAAAAGGCGGCAAAGAACCCAGCTTTCTTAAAAGTTTTCTCCAATTTTATGGTTTTAACTGAACTTCTATTAACGTTTTAATTTATTTCAAGTTAAGTGGGAGGGGGGGGGGGCACGTGAAATGTTGGAAGTCACTAAAATATGCAAGTGTAATATTTTATACAAACAATAACGTTCTTGTCTGATTTTTTTTAATTAAAAATGTAATTTTTTGTATTAAAGTTATCATTCAATTTTAAAAACGGCCCCTGTCATGGGGCCCCTTAATAAGTGGGGCCCGGGGCGGACCGCCCCCCCCCCTGGTCCGCCACTGTAAATAATCATGGCTTTTAACGTTAGAAATTAGTTATTTTTGTTGGTTTGTGAGTACATTTGTCTATACCATGTTGGCAACACTGTCCATCATTGTGTGTTAGAAATGGTTGTTCGTTGTGTATGTACAATGTAGTGCACGTGTTAACTTTTATTAAAAAATAAGTAAAAAGGATGTGCATCTATAATTATTTCATCAAGTAACATGTTAGCAGAGTCTATTTAACATGGTTGCAGAGTGTTGTTGAATGTTAGTGAAGGATTGGAGTGTTTGTAAGTTGCTTAAAAAAAAAAAGAAATATCGTGTACAAGAAACAGTGAAATTAGTATACCGCTATTTGACGGTACGGACTATTTCAACTGGAAAATAAGAATGATGAAATTCTTACAGTTTAAAAAGTGTAAAAAAGTGGTTCAAAGTAAAGTTCATGTAAACGACGATAAAGAAAAATGGGACGATAAAGATATACAAGCAACGAACTACTATATTTGCGGTGCAATCACTAACAAGCGATTGGAATACATCCATGAATGTGAGTCTGCTTTTGATATAATAGCCAAATTTGATACGATGTATTTGAAAACTTCCACGTCATTGCAAATCATATGTAGAAACAACTTAGAAAATGTTAAGCTGAAAAATTACTCAGATTTATGTTTATTTTTCGATGATTTTGAGAAGTCTGTGAACGAGCTTAAACAGGCCGGTGCAACCGTGACTGAACAAGGAAAACTGAATTACATGTTAAGAGCATTACCATCAAACTACAGTCATATTGGTGATTTCATTGATGTTTTACCGGAGAAGGACAGAACAGTTGATTATTTGAAAAGCAAAATCAAGTCAAAATCGCTCGAAGAGAAAAATGATTGTGAAGACAGTGCACCAATAGAAAAATCGAATGCATTTAAAATTTAAACACAAAAATCAGGCCCACAAAGGAATATGTGTTTTAATTGTGATAAATCTGGACACGTGAAAAGGTACTGTTGGTATGGCCGTGGTCAAGTGAACTATCGTGGCAGTGGTTCTACTAATTATCGTGGTCGAAGCCTTCCAAATAATCAGGAGCGTAGTCGTGGTTTTGGTAAACATCGCGGACGTGGAGCAAACTCCAACAAGAGAGTAAACTATAGCCAGCCAGGAAAAAGTTTTCATACTACAATAATTGAAAGTAACATGTCAAAATCAAATGAAAATAGTATGACAAATAAAAATTAAATTAATTGGTTGCTGGACAGCGGGTGTACAGACCATATAATTAATAGTGATGAATACTTTGAAGACCAAGTAACATTGAAGAACCCGATTAAGGTAAAAGTTGGTGATGGAAGGATGTTGGATGCGACGAAGGTTGGTAATATTATAGTCTCTTTTCCTGTTTATGACACTGAATCCATAGTAACTTTGAAAAATGTATTTTACGTTAAAGAAATGAAGGCAAATTTATTAAGTTATTCGAAGATCACTGACAATCATAAAATAGTATCAAAAGGGCAGTTCTCAAGAATTTATGAATTAGATGGTACATTATTAGCAATAGCGAAAAAAGATGAAAGATTATATAAAGTAACAAGTTATGTTTCAAATTGTGAAGTACTTGCAAATATGTCCAATAATACATTAACATTAAAAGAAAAACTGCATAGTACACTTGGACATGTAAATTTTAAATATCTAGATATTATGTGTAAAAATCAGTTACTAGAAGGGATACCTAAATAAATAGAATCAGATTATATGAAGTGTGCTATATGTATTGAGAACAAGATGCATAATATCCCCTTTAAGGAAAATAGAAGAAGAGCAGAAGATATACTGGAGATTGTTCATACAGATGTAAATGGACCTCATAGAACAACTGGATGTAATGGTGAAAAATGCTTTGTGAGTTTTATTGATGATTATAGCAAATTAGCAAAAGTTTGTCAAGTCTTTGATTGTTTTATGGAATATGTAAATGAAATTCAAAATTTAACCGGGAAGATGATAAAAGAACTAAGATGTGATAATGCTAAAGAATATATGAATAGCAAGATATATAAATTTGCAAGAGAAAAAGGTATAAAGATAAAGTCGTGTCCACCACATGTACATGAATTGAATGGTACTGCAGAGAGGTATAATAGAACAATAATGGATATGGCTAGATGTCTTCTAGCAGAATCAAAAGTTGACAGACGTTATTGGCCTGAAGTGATTAAAGCAGCAGCTTATCTGAAAAACAGGACATTGGCAAATACTGTAGTGAGGAATACTGTAGTGATGAAATATTTTTTAATAAGAAACCATCCGCAAATGAATTAAAATTGTATGGAAGTAGAGTTTATGTTAGAATACCAGAAGAAAAGAGAAGATCAAAGTGGGATAAAAAGGCTGAATTTGGAATTTTACTTGGATATACAGAAGTTGGATATAGAGTTTTGGTGAACAACAGAATATTAGTTGCCAGGCATGTTGACATTATTGAAGAAGACATTATCTGTGTAGGTTGTGATGATGAAGATGAAAAACATGATACAAATGAGAAGAAGGAATCTGAAGAAGTGTCAAATGATTCAAGTAATGATGAAAATTCCAAGGATGATGTGAAAGATGATGGAATGAGACCAAGAAGGCAAATCAAACCACCAGTTCGATTTGATGAAGAATTTGGATACTATTGTGTTAGTGCAAATTTTTGTGATGCTACGATTGCAGGTAACTTCAAGGAGGCGACAACATGTAATGAGGCTGAACGATGGAAAGATTTAATGGACTGTGAGATGAACAGTCTTGTCAAAAATAATACTTGGACACTAGTGAGTAAACCAGAGGATAAAGCAGTTCTAGATGTGAAATCGGTATACAAAAGAAAACCAGGTGATGTTTTTAAAGCCAGGTTAGTGGTTCGAGGTTTTCAGCAGAAAGACAATATTGATGATACATACTCCCCTGTTGTTAAAATGCAAACTTTAAAGTTATTACTTTCTTATTCTTGTCAGTATAGTTTAAACATACATCAAATGGATGTTGAGACAGCTTTTTAAATGGTAAAGTATTATCTGAAGTTTATGTAAAACAGCCACAAGGCTATAATGATGTTTCTAATAGAGTTTATAAATTAAACAAAGCATTGTATGGTTTAAAAGAGAGCCCACGTGCTTGGTATGAATGTTTTAATGATTATATTGAAAGTCTGGGTTTTCGTAGAAGTAAGTATGATTATTGTCTTTATGTTAAAGCTGAAAATAATATAACTGTATATATCCTTTTATTTGTTGATGATTTGTTAATATGTTGCAAAGATATTCAAGTAATTAATGATATTAAAAATCAACTACATGATAAATTTAAAATAAAGGATTTAAATAAAGTTAAAAGCTATATTGGAATTGATATTGAATATGATTATGAGAAATGTAGTAATACCTTAACATTGAGCCAGGAAAATTATATAGAATCGCTAGCTAAACTATATAATATTGAAAACTCAAAACTGTATAATACACCAATGGAGACTAATCTTAAACTGAGTCAATCAAATTTAAATGAGAATGTTAAATACAGAAATTTAATAGGAGCACACTTGTATATTAGTCATGGTACTAGACCAGACATATCTTTCAGTGTTAATTATTTAAGTAGATTTCAAAATTGTTATGATGAGACACATTTCAAATATGCATTGCGAGTTCTAAAGTACTTGTATTTAACCAAAGATCTCAAGTTAACATAAAACAAAAGTAATAAAGCTGATATTATAAATTGTTATGTTGATGCTGACTGGGCAGGAGATATTGTTGATAGAAAGTCAACTACTGGGTTTGTAATTGAATTATTTGGAAATCCTATTTATTGGAAATCAAAAAAAACAAAATTGTGTTACTAAGTCATCTACCTTTGCAGAATATATTGCATTATCCGAAGCTGTGACAGAAATAAATTTCTTAAGAAATGTTGTAAATGATGTTTTTGTTAAAATTGTTCAACCTATTAAAGTTTATGAAGATAATTCTGGTGCTCTTGCTATAGCTAAATATGGAAACTTTACAAAAAATTCTAAGCATATAGAAGTACAATATCATTATGTTAATGAAAATGTTAAAAGTAGAATTATTGAGATTGTTAAAATTGATTCAGATTCAAACATTGCAGATATTTTTACCAAGTCCTTAGGAAAAATTAAATTCACTAAATTCAGGGAAATGTTAAAATTGATATAAATTTTGTTTGTCAGAAAATTGAGTAAGCTACATAGCATTTAAATTTTTTGTTTAATATTTAAGTTAATGAAATAATTTTTGAAGTGTTGTTTTGTGTTAAAGGTTGTATCTGATTAATGCTTATTCCTGTTATGCTTGAAATTGGTAAAGATAAATGTAAGGAGGCGTGTTGGTTTGTGAGTACATTTGTCTTTACCATGTTGGCAACACTGTCCATCATTGTGTGTTAGAAATGGTTGTTCGTTGTGTATGTACAATGTAGTGCACGTGTTAACTTTCAATAAAAAATAAGTAAAAAGGATGTGCATCTATAATTATTTCATCAAGTAACATGTTAGCAGAGTCTATTTAACAATTTTGAAGCCCTCTATAAATTGTCTCAATTAAGGTTTAACTAACACACACACACACACACATCACATATATATATATATATGTGTGTGTGTGTGTGTAGGACGGCGTCTACATGTTGCATTCTCTGGCCGGGTCGATGCACAATTTCGTAATCATAATTTTCCAACAGTAGTGCCCATCTCGCTATACGAGTAACTAAATCTTTTTTGTCCATAGTCTTTTGAAAAGCTGAACAGTCCGTTATGATTTTGAAATTTTGCCCTAGAAGGTAGATTCGAAATTTCTTTAAAGCGGTGACAACAGCAAGAACTTCCAGTTCATAACTTTTGTATTTCTCCTCGGCTGGAGTAGTTTTCTGCGACATGTATTGAACAGGGTGTAATTTTCCGTCATCCGCTTCCTGGAGCAAAACAGCGCCATATCCTTGTTGGCTTGCATCGGTGTGTAGTTCGGTCCTTTTCCCTTGCTGAAAAATGCTTAAAACGGGACTTTCAGTTAATAGTTTCTTGAGCTTTTCGAATGCTTCAATTTGGGCTTGTTCGAATACAAATGGATTGTCTTTCCTTCCTAGATCACTCAGAGGTTTCGCTATTATAGAGTACTCGGGAATAAATTTTCGAAAGTAGCCGGTTAATCCTAAAAAACTCTGGATCTGCTTGACCGTTGTTGGCACTGGGAACTTCTTGACGGCTATCGTCTTCGCAACTGACGGGCGTATTGTTCCGTTTTCGAAGACGTGACTCAAAAATTCGACTTTCCTACTTAGGAATCGACATTTCTCAAACTTCATTTCTAAGCCATACTTCGAGGCAACTTCAAACACTTTCTTTAGTTTTTCTAAACCTTCTTCTTCATCTTTTGCCGGAATTATCAAATCGTCCATGTAAATTACTACAATACCTTTTCGCATTAGTTCTCGAAAAATACTGTACACATATCTTTGGATACGCTGGGACTAGTGCTTAGGCCGAAAGGTACTTTATTGAACTCGAATTGTCCGTCTGGAACAACGAAAGAGGTGAGGTGTTTGCAGTCTTCATTGACATCGACATGGAAAAATAAATTTCTCAAATCTAACGTAGTGTACACCTTGGCTTCTTGGAGTTTATCTAACACGTCTTCTATCAACGGCAATGGAAAACGATCCTTGACCAGTTTCCGATTCAACTTTCTGTAGTCCACACACAATCTAGTGGTGCCATCTTTTTCTTGACTAGCACAATTGGACTCGCATATTCGGATGAGCTTTGTCTTATAATTCCTTGTTCAAGCCATTCGTCGACTTGCTTGTTGACTGCTTGGTCCTCGGTAAAGGATAAGCGACGTGCAGGCTGGTAAACCGGCATGTCATCTTTCAAAATAATCCTCATGGACACGTTTGTCGTTTCGGTCTTATTTGGCTCATAGTTGGAGATCAATTCAAGCAGTTCTTTTCTTATTCGTGGATTGCTAACATGTTTGACTTCAATTTCGTCTTCAGTTTTCTATTCGTATACTTGCGTGTGCATGAACCAAATTTTATCTTCATGTTTACGGAACTGAACACTTTCTTTGTCGAAGAAGACGGAGGCTTGTTCCAAAATATCTGATCCGATTTCTGCCTGAAATTCTAAACACGGCGTAGGTACGATGTGCCACGTGAGGGAATATTCTTTTCCATCCAATTCAATTTTCCGTTGGAACGACCCTTTTGTTTTGACTTCGTACTTCCCTAATCCAGATAACACTACTATGTCTTTCGAGAGTTCTGAGGGTTCGATTATTCCTTCGCACATATCTTCACGAATGAGTGTCGCTGAACTGCCGGTATCGATGAGAGCTTCAAAAGTCTTGTTACCCATTGTTATTTTCTTTGTTTTAACTCTTTCTTGAGAGATTCATGAGCAGACTTGAACCGGAGAGCTTGCAGGTTTATTAATGTTTGGGTTTTTGGGTCGCTTTGTACAATCTACGGCATAATGACCCGGTCCTTTGCAGTAGCTACAGATTAGTTGCTTATTTCTTCCGACGTAAGGAGTTCCGTTCGATTGAAAGTATTTTTTTCATGCCTATTGTTCCCAATTTGGAAATGTTCAGGTCTTCGAGAATAAGTATCGTTAGATCCTCTGGCTTCATATTTTCCTTTCGCGAATGAGTTGGATGACTTCGGTTTTAATGTTCTTCGGACATCTTCATATTCTTCAAATTTTTTAGCTAGTTCGGCAGGTGAGTTAATAGTAGTCTAGAAAATGTTGCTGAAACTCGTAAGGTGCTTTCTTCTTAATTTGATCGGCTATAATTAACTCTCGTAGTTGATCGAAGGTTTCCATTTTCAAACCGGAAGTCCATCCGTCGAAATACGTCTGCAGTTCGTAGTGAAAATCTTGCCATGTTCGCTCATCAGATTTTTGGTGAGATACAAATAGTTGACGAAGTTTTTCCGGAGACAACTTAAATCTTTTCAATAGTAAATCCTTGACGTGGTCGTAATCATTACATTTATCCGTTGGTTCTCTTGCGATCAGATGAGCAACGTCAATGGGTATCAATCCTATCAGTTTCTGTACCCAATCTTTCTTCGGCAAAAATATCAATTCTGCGTGCCGTTCAAATAAGGTGAGGTTCAAGCTGATGTCATCCTTGATATTAAACTTATGGAAAGTTTCGTGAATCGGTTTATTCGGCGCTTGGGCGTTTTCGGCGTTATTCGTCGTATTGACACTCTGTTGAGCCCGTATTCGTAATTTCTCGAGTTCATGTCCTCGCTCTTCTCGCCTCTGTTCAATTTCTCTATTTTCTGCTTCTCGGCGTAATTTCTCTTCTTTTTCTTCTGTTTCTCGGCGTAATTTCTCTTCTTTTTCTTCTGCTTTTAGGCGTATTTTCTCTTCTTTTTCTTCTGCTTCTCGGCGTACGCATTCCTCAACTATGCTATCGATCAGTATTATGACATCTTCCTCTACGTAATTTGGACTTTTCACGATCAGTTCTGTTATCCGAAGTTTAGTTGAACCCTCTTGGATACTTAACGATAATTCTGCGGCAAGTTCTATCAGGTCTTCCCTTTTCTTAGAGAGAAGAAATGCCATTTCGTATCAAAATAAATCGGAGTGGTAACCCGGAGAACAAATTTAATTTAAAACTTAGTTCAATATTTCTTCAAAACTTATTCTCAATGTGAGAAATTTATTTAGTCACTTAAAAAAAAGTTTTCTCAACCAGGAAGAGAGATAAAACGTGAACAATAAAATGCAATCTCTTACGATATTCGAATAAAACAAACAAATATTAGAAACTTCTGAAATCCGAAAATGGCACTAAAAAAATATGCATAAACAACTTTTCAATTATTCACAATACCCAATTATTCATAAACAACTTTTAAAACCAGAACAAAAAATATTTTTTTAGTTGACAGCTTCTCGCCATGTATATATCCATGTCATATCCATGTATATATCCATGTATATATCCATGTCATACGCCATGTATATATTGTGACTCTTTCAAGATTAAATTAAATTAAAGCAGTTTACAGAAAACGACTTTCCAGCAAAGGAGACGACCTAAAATTGACCCCCAAAACAACCTCTCCACAATCATAAATACAACTTGCTGCCATAGAATTAAACTGAGGGCAAATGAAAAATAACAGTTAAATTCAAATGACCAAAAGAAAAGGCTTGACAATTATATTTTTAAACTTAACAACAATTTATTCAGACCTTACATGATTTAACGTTACAATAATTTTTTTTTACCCTTAAGACTATCCTCATCATAAATTAAATCTGCACTTATCCATTTACTTATATATATATATAATAATCACAATGGTTACACACACATATTACATAAGAACGGATGGCTGGTGACCTGTAGGTTTTTAACACTTTATATGAGCTCAATATAATTATAATAGAATTAAATTTAATATTACCTCAGTCGACTGTAGGCTAAAAAAATTTGAGAGGGAAATGTAAGGAAAGGAAGAAAATAAAACAAAAAATCGAAATTGCAGGCTCCATAGCTGCTTCAATGACCAGGGAATACTTCAATTTTCCGGGATCGGACGGAGAGACGCTGAAGGGGTAAAACGGCCAAACGCTCCGAAGTCACGACAGTACTCCCTCCGTTTTTCTACACCACCCCCTCCGAAGAAAAAACCCGCGAAGGGGAAAATTTTTTTTTTTTTTTTTTTTTTTTTTTTTACACCCCTCGCCTGCGCGTAGGAATGAAAGACGTAAAATAGTTCTTTTCGGCTCCTTGCGTTACGGGCATACAACCACCTTAACTCTGGAATGCCCTGGCCCTTCTTGGATGTTAGAGGCTGAATTATTTTTTTCATGCATTGGTACTTGGCTGTTTTTCCTTTATTAATAAGCTGCGGAGGAACTCGCCTTCTTCAGGTGTTGTATCCCACCGCGGAAGAAAAAAACTCCTCCTCGAGCCGGCCTGAGTGCAGAATCACTTAACATTCCTTTGGGCTGTGTTTTTGGTACGAAGCTAGATGGACACTCCGAGATCCCACGGGGTCCAGCGAAAGCGTAAGACAAAAATGGCAAGGAAGGAGGTATAGAGTTACCGTGGCATAGATTTTGAAAAGAAAAAGGTAACTCTAAGGAAAACCGAGTTTAGGGAAAGAAAAGGGGTTTTACCAAATATCTAATTTTATATTATTAAATTAAATTTTACAAAACAACCTTATACAGCCATCCAATAGAATAATCCAGCCACCTTACATTATATCTATAAATATACATATATCATAACAGAGAAAGACGTGATATTATAAATAAAACATACAGTCTTACATTAACCATAACAACATCCCTCTTGTACGAAAAAAAAATTTTTTAACGAAGGGAAAAAATTTTTTTTCACTCTCCCCTTACAGAGACAAAAATAATTTAAAAAACTTAAAGAAGTCATGTTGGGTATTCGTACACATATGTTGTAAAAAACAAATGGAACACTAACATAAGATACACACTTCGATTGTCTAAGACTTAAAAACTTTTACATCTGAGAGAAAGTTCTTTACAACCAAAGTTTCCAACTGAAACAGTAGCTTACTCGTTAGCCTGCCTGAACTAGGAACAACCTAGCTGAAGAGGCAACAACCTGATCACGCAAGCCACTAACTGCGATTGATTTTACTTAAAAAATTTACACATTACGTTTCCAAAATACAAAAAAAAACTACACATTACATTTTAATTACAACAAAAAATACGTTACCACAAGGCGCAGAAGAAGAGTGTCCTTAAACGTGCAAATATATACACCTCAAACAGCTTTCACTCTTGGGACTAGCGTGGAGTGCGTGGACATGACGTTATGAAGTTCCCAAAGGGAAAAAAGAAGACAAGATCGGGACTTTACAGTACATGCAGGGTGACTTGGCAAGCATGCATTGCCTTACAAAGGATGATACAATAAATTTGTGCAAATATGTTGGTAGCTGGACACATTCTTCTTCTTCTTCTTTTTTTAAGATGGAACAGCCAGCGAATCTTTATTTATTTATTTATTTATTTTTCGCTGCATACACAACTGCTATTTAATAGTCCTTATCCTATCTTGTGTGTATTAGCTGACCGCTGAGTCTTTTCGTTGTCACGGCTGAATTCGCATCCGCACGGATTACATTTCATCCAGTTTTTTTTTTACAATTCACTGGGGAAAACACAATGCAAACTATAAACAAAATTTTCTATAGAATACTTTACACAAAAAAAACCTTTGTTCTATCAAAAGACCAAGTGGAGACACCTTGACATGTGGTAACATACACAACAATTCACTTTTACTATTATTTTTTTTTTCGGATAATTGTACAAAAATAAGTGATATATATACGCGACCGTAATTCTATTAAGCACGAAAAGCAAATTGCCAGAGCCTAGTTTCCAGATGGGCTCTGCCTAGTCTGAGACCTGGTCCTCATGTTAGAAGGGGGAAGGTTATCCCACCTAGAACTCCTGACCTGCACACGCTGAGAACTACCTTGCTGAGTAGGCGAATCCTTAGAGCCAACCCTAAGAGAGCCCCGCGGACAGTAATTTTCACCCCGGCTCAGTCCCACCGCTCTAGCCTGGGGACGGCTCCCACTCCTAGCCGTGTTTATGAAAAAACGGGTCCTCTGCTTAGAAAACCTAAGAGGAGGATTAAAATTTTCTGCATCACAATTCCTGGGCTGGGTAACCTTATCCTCAGCTGCCACAACAACCTCCTCTTTCTCAGGCCAAGCGGGAAAAATTTTCCTGTCGGGGACTTTGGACAACCTATCAACATGTACTACCTCCGAATGGGATGTATCGGCAACTAATTGAATATTAAAGTTAACTTTAGATGTTTGTGCAACTACGCGAAAAGGGCCTTTATTCAATTTGGAAAACTTTTTACACAAACCGGGCTTAATTGCCGGGGAATACAGCATTACCAAATCACCAATTTTAATGTTTTTATCTATTGCAAATTTCTTTCTATAGTTTTCTTGTGATTCGGCTGAATTTTCTAGATGGGCTTTAACTTGTTTAAAAACGTTAAGAAGGGAGGGTATTAAATTTTGACAATAACTAGGGGCATCACAATAAGAAAATTTACTTTCCCCTGCTAAAATATTATAAGGGAGAACCAAATCTCTACCATAAGTTACAAAGGAGGGGGATTCATTAGTGGACAAATGGACTGCAGTACGGATTGCCAAAAGCGCAAATTTTAATTTTACATCCCAGTCGGTGTGACTCTGATTTACCAGATGGGCTAAAGCTGAAGAAATTGTGGCATGCTGACGCTCAATTTTAGCATTCCCTGATGGATGAAACGCCGACGTGCTGATATGCCTAATATTTAAATCCTTATACACTCTAGAAATAGCTTCCCCAATTAAGTTTGCACCTTTGTCTGTTACGATGACTTTGGGACACCCATGGCGAGAAATAAACTCAGCTAAAGTATCAGCGATGGCGTCAGAAGTTATGTTAGAAACAGGATACACCTCAGGCCACTTAGAAAAAGCGCAAACATACGCCACGATATATTTGTTTCCCTGAAAAGTTTGCGGATACGGGCCTGAAATGTCTAAATGAACTGTCTGCATAGGGGCATCCTGAATCTTCAGACGCTGTAACTCAGCCAAACCACCTGGTTTATGAGCACGGCGCTCCAAACATTGCATACAAGATTTAATTAAATTTTGGACATGCGCACTTAGCCCCGGGCAAAAGAAAAATTGTTTAAGTCGATTATAGGTCTTAAAATGTCCCATATGGCAAGCTATTAAGGATTCGTGCGCTAAAGAAAAAACTTTGGTTAACAGGCTGAGCGGAAGCACCACCTTCTCTTGGGAATCTCTTCGGGACTTACCCCTCAAATCAATACATTTTAAAACATTATTCTGGGAAATAAAAAAATTCATGTAGACAGGTCTCACCTGGAGTCCCTTTTTCACTAATTTTAAAACTTTACTACAAAATGGATCTTTCTCCTGAGCTGCCCTAACTTCTTTTAAAAAAATTTGGTCTTCGATGACATTAAACGATACCTGATCAGGAGGGATTGCATAGCACTGTTCACCATTTACAGGTTCGCTTACATAGTTTACCTCTTCAGAAATTTCAAAATTTATATACCTAGACAAAAAATCGGCCGTGGAGTTGCATTTACCTTTTATGAATCGCGTTTCAAAATCAAAATCTGCTAAGGAACATAGCCAACGGGCAATACGGGAGGTGGGGTCTTTAAGTTTCAAGGCATGAGTAAGGACAGCATGATCAGTAAACAATAAAAATTTTGAATTAAAAAGATAACATTTGAAATAATTGACTGCCCAAACTACCGCTAAAAGCTCGCGCTCTGTCGTCGAATACCGCGTTTCTACCTCTTTTAATTTACGGCTTGCAAACGCCACAGGGCGAGGAAAATTATCCTCATCCAACTGTGCTAACACTGCACCTGAGGCAAAACCCGAAGAATCAGTGTAAAGAATAAATGGCTTGTCTAGCTCGGGAAGTTTTAAAGTAGGGATAGCCGCAAGACCCGCACGTAAATCGTCAAATTCCGCCTGCGCTTCTCTAGTCCAAAAAAATTTTCCTCTATCTTTAGTTAAATTAGTTAAGTGGAGGGCTCTTTTAGAAAAATCCGGCAAAAACTTCCTGTAGAAATTCAAAGTGCCTAAAAAGCTGCGAACCTGCTTACGGGAAGTAGGAATTTTAAATTTCTTAATTACACTAACATTCCTATCGGTAGGAGAAATCTGACCATTCTGAACTTTAAATCCTAGAAAAGTAATAGATGTTTTAAAAAAAGAACACTTACTGGGTTTTAATTTTAAATTATGCTGCCTTAACCTATCAAAAAGAAGTTGAAGTTTCTCAAAATGGGACGGAATATCTTTTGAAGCGACGGCAATGTCGTCTATGTAAATTTGAATGGAGAGGTCATTTAAATCGCCTAAAACCACGTTCATTAGCCTTTGAAAGGCGTTGGGACTTGTCGCAAGCCCAAAGGGACTACGGGTAAAATTAAAGAGACCTTTATGGGTCGAAATGGCCAGTTTGAATTGATCTTCCTCTTTGATTATCTGTTGAAAAAAACCAGAGGTCAAATCCAAAGTTGAAAAAAAATTTGCACCCGATAAAGAGTCAATCGTCTCATTAATATTGGGAATGGGGAAAGAATCTTTAATTAACTTCTTATTTAATTTTCTAAAGTCGACCGCTAGCCGATAACCACCATCAGCTTTTTTAACGAGCATAACCGGCGCTGCAAACTCCGACGTTGAGGGGACTAAAATTCCACTTTCTAATAAAATATTTAACTGATCGTTCATCTCATTTCTTAAATGATACGGCACTCTATATGGCTTAGACTTAACGGCCACATCATCAATTAAATTAATATTATGGGGAACCGTTGAACACCCAGGAAGATCTAAAACTGAGGCAGCAAAAACATCAGAGTTGTGATTTAAAAAATTTTGAACTTTAAGTTTTAAAGGGGAAGACAAATGGTTAAGGTCGAATTTAGTGTCCCAAGTTAAATCAGCATGGTCCAAGGTAGCAATATCATTTTGCTCAACATAATTTACATAATCCATTTTATTTACACTAAAAAGAGGTTCCACATAACCTAACTCTGATCCTTTATTTATATGTACGTGTTCTGCACCAAAATTTGCAATCCGAACAAAAAGAGACTGCTCTTCATTTTTACAAATGGCGTTAGCGACCAAAACATTCGAAATACTAGTATTAGGGATAATTAGAATTAAATCGGAATCAGATGGAAGGGTTGATTTCACTTTAGCCGGTATAATAATCTGCTTCCCTGGGGGTAAGATTACTTTACTTCTAGAAACAATTTTAATTTTGGGATCTTCTATACTAACAGCATTGACCTCCCTATCTACAGCAACATTAAAAGGGATACTCGTGGAATCGGGGCACAAAATTTGATTATTTCTAAAATCAATAACAATGTTATACTTCGTTAGGAAAGGAATCCACAAAATTAAGTCAAAATTCTTGGAAATGGGACCCTGAGTTACATTAAAAACCTCACAACATTTAAAATTAGCAAAATCAAAAAACAACTGAGCTTGAGAGGCAATTTTCACGGCATGCCCCGAAACAGTTCTAAGAGGAATACTACACTTCTTGACACTTAATGATTTAAAATGATCACTTGTCTGGGTACCAATTAAATTTACCGAGCTACCCGAATCCAACAGTGCCACAAAAATATTATCAGAGGTATAAATATTGACAATGGGCAGATTAAAAAACTGAGGGCTAACCATGGTGAAAAAATTCTCAGCGTGTGGCCAGTCTGAAGGCCCCTTTCTATCACTAAGCTGGCTACTTAATGAGGGCTCTAGTAGTTTAAATTCCGTTGATTAAAATTTGTGCCATTTCCCCTGAAATTCCCTCGCCCTCTAAAATTATTAACTTGTTGTGAATTTTCTTCTTCAAAATGGACCCATCTTTGTTGACCCTGAAAATTCGGCTGGGGAGTGAAGTTTTGGTTATAAACAGTTCGGCTACCTCTGAATTGAGGACTAGGGGACCTGCCATAATAGCCCCTCTCCCGCCTCGGTGCCCTATACGAATTTCCCCTCGCGAACTGATCGCTCTCCCTGCTAGGGGACGGCTCAAAATTTCGCCACCCGCGGCTGGGAGACCTGGCAAAATTTTGCGGGGACTGATGTCTCGGACTAGGCTGACCCCGGAACGCGGAACCCCTCTCAGAATTACGCTCGCGCTGGGGACACTGATTTCTTCGGTGACCCAGCTGCTTACAGAGGAAACACCTGCCTTGAGGCGGAGCCTGCAGAGGTGGGGTAATCGCTAGATTTTCCAACTTTGTGGAAAGAAGGCTGACCGAATCCTGGAGCTTTACTACTATATTCTCCAACTTTGTTTGCCTATCCTCGCTGAAAGCACCTTTTTCCTGACCAATGGCATACACCACCGCTGGTGGCTCCGGCTCTAGCATAGCACCCACCTCCTTCATAGCCCTTTCTTCCAGACATGCTATGTCTATTAATTCCTGCAGCTTTTCGGGATTCCTAGCTATGACCGCTCTACGTATGGGGGGTAACAAGTTTTTTAACAACATGGCCATTAGCCACTGCTCCTCCATCTCTTTTCTCGTCGCATCCGGTAAATTATGGGTTTTGATAAGTACTTTCACTTTCGACCTCGCTATAGCCAAAAATTCTTTGACTGGGGTATGCTTATCTTGTTTAAATGCCCAAAATTCTGCCAATAGGGTAGCCGGGTCCTTTTCGTTTTCGAATCTCTCTCCCAAAATCCTGAATAGGTCTTTTACAGAACAAATTTCCTCCCTAAAGTTTGCAAAAACCGTTTGGGCTTGCCCAGCAAGCCGCTGCTGAACAGCAAAAAATTGGTCTTCTGGGGACCACTGTAAAAATTTCGCTATTTCCTCAAATTTATTTTTAAATCGAGAAAAGTGGAAATGTGGATCCGCACCAGTAAAGGTCGGAATTAACTCTAAGTGATTTAGCAGAAGATCACGCCTCTGGAAAGTTATAGCCCCTAAAACCTGCTGTGCCTCATCACTAGCTACATCACCCCTCTCACTACCGGCAGTACACTGCTCGGAACCAACTGAGTCAGGCATTACTACAAGAACAACTTATCCCCCAAACAGAAAAATAGCATCCAAACCTTTCTCTCACAATTACACTATAAAGAAATCATCCCCCAAAATTTTTTCACATACAACATGATTAAAATACACATTTTAAACAATTACACACTTTAAATAATACAACAAAATAAATAAAATAAATTCCCCAAGTACACATAAGAACACTTGAATACATTCATTAAACATATCATCATCATAATCAATTAAAATTTAACTAAATTTCAATTATCTTCTTCCTTTAACATTTTCTTTATTAAACAAAAAAAAATTTCTCCTTTAAGTTTAATTTTTTTTTTTACTGAGAGTCAACATCAACATTGTGTTAAACCCAGAAAGGTCAACGGCACCATTTTATTGTGACTCTTTCAAGATTAAATTAAATTAAAGCAGTTTACAGAAAACGACTTTCCAGCAAAGGAGACGACCTAAAATTGACCCCCAAAACAACCTCTCCACAATCATAAATACAACTTGCTGCCATAGAATTAAACTGAGGGCAAATGAAAAATAACACTTAAATTCAAATGACCAAAAGAAAAGGCTTGACAATTATATTTTTAAACTTAACAACAATTTATTCAGACCTTACATGATTTAACATTACAATAATTTTTTTTTTACCCTTAAGACTATCCTCATCATAAATTAAATCTGCACTTATCCATTTACTTATATATATATATAATAATCACAATGGTTACACACACATATTACATAAGAACGGATGGCTGGTGACCTGTAGGTTTTTAACACTTTATATGAGCTCAATATAATTATAATAGAATTAAATTTAATATTACCTCAGTCGACTGTAGGCTAAAAAAATTTGAGAGGGAAATGTAAGGAAAGGAAGAAAAGAAAACAAAAAATCGAAATTGCAGGCTCCATAGCTGCTTCAATGACCAGGGAATACTTCAATTTTCCGGGATCGGACGGAGAGACGCTGAAGGGGTAAAACGGCCAAACGCTCCGAAGTCACGACAGTACTCCCTCCGTTTTTTCTACACCACCCCCTCCGAAGAAAAAACCCGCGAAGGGGAAAACTTTTTTTTTTTTTTTTTTTTTTTACACCCCTCGCCTGCGCGTAGGAATGAAAGACGTAAAATAGTTCTTTTCGGCTCCTTGCGTTACGGGCATACAACCACCTTAACTCTGGAATGCCCTGGCCCTTCTTGGATGTTAGAGGCTGAATTATTTTTTTTCATGCATTGGTACTTGGCTGTTTTTCCTTTATTAATAAGCTGCGGAGGAACTCGCCTTCTTCAGGTGTTGTATCCCACCGCGGAAGAAAAAAACTCCTCCTCGAGCCGGCCTGAGTGCAGAATCACTTAACATTCCTTTGGGCTGTGTTTTTGGTACGAAGCTAGATGGACACTCCGAGATCCCACGGGGTCCAGCGAAAGCGTAAGACAAAAAATGGCAAGGAAGGAGGTATAGAGTTACCGTGGCATAGATTTTGAAAAGAAAAAGGTAACTCTAAGGAAAACCGAGTTTAGGGAAAGAAAAGGGGTTTTACCAAATATCTAATTTTATATTATTAAATTAAATTTTACAAAACAACCTTATACAACCATCCAATAGAATAATCCAGCCACCTTACATTATATCTATAAATATACATATATCATAACAGAGAAAGACGTGATATTATAAATAAAACATACAGTCTTACATTAACCATAACATATATATCTCGCCATATATATATATATATATATATATATATATATATATATATATATATATATATAGAGAGAGAGAGAGAGAGAGAGAGAGAGATATTGATGTATCCTATTTTACTATACACAATCTCATGTGAAGACAAAACTAAGAGAAAAACAATTCTGTATTAATTCCGAATAGGTAAAAGTTTCCTTTTAAAATTGTCTTTTTCTAACTCTCACATCAGAAAATTGTCTAATTGTCTCATGAAAGTTTATTTTCATAGCCAACTTGTTTTCGATGGATAACGTTGCTAGTCCATTTAGTCTGATTTGGCTCATCATTAAAGGCAAATAGTTTTTGACGATTTTCAGTTTTGAAAAACTTCTATCACAAGTTGCGACTGAAATGCAAATCGTCAAAAGCAACTTTAGTGCTAAATACAAGTTTGGTACTGACTCTTGAAAGTCCAAACCAACAATGAACTGCAAAACTTGAGCTGACCATTTTTTGACTTCCTCTGTATTAATATTTGAAGCTTGCATATAAAGTCTTTTTATTTCTGGCAAAACCTCATCCTTAGAAAATTCGTCGTAACTTTCAGTTAGACGAGAAATAAGTTATGGCAATTTCTCATCTGAAGTTTTGATCAAATTTATCGACTGCAAGACTTCAAATTTGTTATGAATGTTCTCCATGCATTTTATTCTTGTTTGGAGTTCCAAATTCAACCTATCTACATATTGGAAGATGGACCTCCTTAGCTCTTCTAGTAAATAAAAACCTTCATCTTTAGCTTTTACACCCGGCATCATTTTTGGAACGAAGTTCTTTTACGCGGTTTACCGTACAGTGAACTAGCAGAAATCGTCACGTAAGGAAAACACGTTATGCCCCTTCCAGGCGACCTTCCTTAGCTTGCTATTGCTGGCTTGTGGCGTTCGCTTTTTTTTAATCTTTTTCTGCCACTCTTTTCAATATCAATTCCCATTTCTTCACATTTCTGGGAAGCGAAGTCCAAAGAATTAGTAACTAAAGATTCTCTACTTTCCTCAATAGAAAGTTCCAATTCCCTTAGTTTATTTAAAGCCTTGTCCAAGGAAATCCCCTCAGTTTTCAGGTAGCATTGAGTGTGGTTGATTTCCGCCAAAATGTCTGACCACAGGCGTAGAAACGCTAAAAACGTAAATCCGCAAACATTTGCCATTATAATCTGAGCTGATCCTCTTTTATCTGGGTTTTCAGACTCGTCACACAGCTTCTCCACCGCATCGATCAATTTTCCAAAATTGTTCATTACTGGTTTCACGGCTGCTTACTGTGCACTCCACCTTGTACCGGACAGCCTTTTAACCGTTACTCCCACAACGACAGTCAAAATTTCCCATCTGTTAGTTGAGCCCGAGAAGAAGTTGTAAAAGTTTTCAAGTGTGCCGAAAAATGTCACACTGGTTGGAGTGCAACTAAAAGCGTGCGTCCCACGCAAACTGAATGAGTGATTGGCACCTACCACGAAGAGGATTTAGTTCTCGAATCCTTGCTTGCACACTTGTGTGTATGCCAGCCATGGTCGATGTGTTGTCGTAGCCTTGACTTCTGCAAAGCGTGATATCCAAGCCATCACTTTCTAGAGCCTTTAAAATTTCCCCTGTCACTTCATTTGCCTTTTTCCCGCTGAGAATAAAAAATCCCAAAAAAAGATTCTTTGATCTGAACTTTGTCATTCTCAATATGCACATACCTGATTACCTCACTCATTTGATCTTTGTGAGATACATCAGGTGTATTATCAAATAGTATACCATACTACCAAGCTTCTTGTATTTCCTTTAAAATTACACCTTTCACTCTCTTTCCTAGAAAGAAAATTAACTCATTCTGAATTTTTGAGGATAAATAAGTCAGCCTTCCCAGACGACTTCAGCTGTTGGATTCTTAAAATATGTTCTTTCAAAACAGGGTCGTAATGAGAGATAAGCTCTACAAGTTCCAGAAAGTTCTGTTTTCAGATTATTCATCTTCTATGTGGCCTCTAAAGGGCACATTTTGCTTAGCCATAAACAATGTAATATCTAACAAACGATGCAAAATATCGTTCCATTTAATCCTGTCTTCTACTTCAACTTGTTGCGTAGAATCAATAGTCTTGTTTAGTCTCAGTCTGGCACTTAAAGATTTCCATTTTTTCAAGTTCTCCAAATGCTTGTCAGAATTTTTATGTTGAGCTACTTTTGCATTCAATTTCCATCAAGATTGAAATCCTGTTATGAATTTGGATGTTGCTGCCTCTTCTGTATAACTGGAAAATAGCTTACAACAAAAATACAAATAGGATAATGCACACATCCCATTTTCTGAGATTACTTGAAATTAAAGTTATCCTGTTAAATTTTATCTATTTTCTCATTCACCTCTCAAAATTATTTTTTTCAAGATAATTTTTCTTAGTGCGTGCTTCTTATCATCTATAACATGCACCTTCTTACGTCTTTTACCAATTCTGTTTTAGGTATCCAGGTGTAACAAATTTGACGTTATCTTTTTTTTGTTGTTTTTGCCTGTTTTGCCATCATACGATGATTAATGGTTTCAGTTTTGAGGGCTTGGTTTTGGTTTTGGTTTGGGGCGCTGCGGTCATTTTTTGCTACACGAGGGCTAAGTCAGTTCTGAGAGGATTTGTGTATTTTGCTGTGATTCTATTAACTTATAAAAAAACTTTCTCTCCGCCCGCAGAAGACTGGGATAAAATAGTTTAATGGGTTATAAAGTTTCATAAGATTTCATATTTGGGATTATCGAATCCATCTTTGATATTATGTAACAAATACCGAAATTCTGGAATATTTCTGTAAGAGGGAGATATATCACGATTCAGTGGAAATGATCTCCTCTTGTACCATTTTACATTCAAACAAAAAGTAATGTCACTGTAAGCTGTATTTATTCTATTAAACTGTCTTATTGTATTTAAATTATGCTTATAATGGGAAGTAAATATTAATTTTTTTGTTATATTTTTTAGTTACAGGGGAAAAACCCGGATTTTGAGATACTTTTGAAAAAAAAAATTCATAAACTCATATGGTCATAGGAAAACCTAAATCTGGGAGCCCTGATTCAAACGTGTACCTCCATATGCAAAACATGCAATTCAAAAAGATGCATCTGTAATTTGCGATTAGAAAAATATCGAGAGGAAAATTCTCCCTTAGCTTATCATTGGAACTGATGCCCTGCGATGTAAACCGATACTCCGGCTAAGATTAAAATTAGATTTCGTGAGTCAAATTGATTCCCCTTGATTTGTATGTTTGTATGTGTGTGTGTGTGCCAGCTTTCCAGCAATCACATGCCTATCAATATCATCACTCTTATCAAATGCTTTGCTACAACTATTGTATTTTTGAGCAGGCATTTGATAACAATTATCAGCAGCGATTACATAGTTTTATTACTTTTTCTTTTTTTTTTTTACGGAAGAAAAGGATATTAACAAAGAAAAACGAATATGCTGATATCTCGCTCACTTTTTCATGTTCATGTTATTATTATTTGGCTAAAATTAAATAATGCCATCCGCTCACTGAAATAATGTTATCAGAAACAAGGGGGGGGGGAAAGTTCTGATTTCGATGTTGTTTTGTTTCACTTACATTTCTTAAAGCTTAGCTACCGCCAAGAAAAAAATTGAGCCGTAAGACATAGCTTTGAAACTGTCCATAGAATTAATTACCTTTAAAAAGTCAAAAGAGGATAAAAAAGGTGAACTTTTACTCGGAAATCGATACGTCTGTTAGATTTTGAGTCCGTCTTCAAACGAGATATGCTCTTCCGATACTGAATACAGTACTCAGAAACTAGGAAAGCAAGTAGACAAATGCTTAATGGTTCTTTGATCCGCTTCGTTCTTTTTCTCTTTATTAAAATAATCGCGAAAAACAGGGCTACGTTTTAGCGCAATGAACCTGTGAGGAATGGGAGTTTCAACATAAGATTTCCTTTCATAGCCTGGATGGACTGAAGTTGAGGAAATGGTCCTTCAAATCACACTCCAGGGACGTTAATTTCGACGGGCCACGATGTTAACGCAATGGATTTTTAGAGCAGGGTTTCTCAATCTTATTACGACAGCGACACCCTTGGGAATGAGATTAGAAACTCGGGACACCCTAGCTAGAATTTTAGTTTATTTTAAATTTTTTAAATATTAAATCAAAGCGGAATATATATCAGGAACGTGTCAAATTTAAGTTCAAATAAATACTTACTCCATTGCTAAATTTATTTATTTATTGAAAAGTATAAGTAACAAACACCAAAATTGAATACATTTGTTTTGGTTTGGAGCCCTACGGTCAATTTTTACTACACAACGGATAATTAGACCGGTACCTACTTCTTAAAGCCGATTCCGAACGGCTACAAACGTCCATGCCAACAGTAGGACTCGAACCCACAGACTTTGGTATACATTTTTAAAACTAGACATGGGATTTAGTATAGTTTTACACTAGAGAACTACAATGGACATCGCCAATAATAGTTTTGTTTGCGACTGATTCTTAAAGCACAAATGTTTGATATCAACTTTAAGTGGACCCTACTAATATTTTTAACGTAGGATTTAGACGTTAAGGACGGATCTAGAATTTCTAATCTCATTCCTTCCTTGAGATGGATCCTTGGGACGGATCTAGAGTTTCTAATCTCATTCCGAAGGTGCCGCAGTCGTAAAAAGGTTGAGAATCCCTGCTCTAACGTTCCGCTATAACGGTCCTTTGGATAGCAAAATTTCGGCTGTCCTGCGTCACGAGTTCTGCGTCAAACCCAGTCTGTATCGCTTGGGCAAGCAGTAAACAGTTAAACAGAAAGTACCAAAATGCGTTAAAATTTTGGTACGTAGAGAAATATATATATATATATATATATATATATATATATATATATATATATATATATATATTTATTTATTTATATATAGATAGATAGATAGATAGATATTTACATGGCACATACATATATACATACAAAAGAGGTAAGCAACGATAAGTAATCCTACGTTATTAACCCGAGGTAGTTTCGTTAGAAGAGAATACCTGAACTTTTTTTGTCTGTTTGCTTATACCCCAAAAATTCTCGCGGCACGCCTGGCCGATTTTGCGGCACCCTAAAATGCCGCGGCACACTGGTAGGGAATCACTGACAGTATCTGAACAGTGAGAAACGTTATTTAACCGTCGAATGAATTTTATTATGCATTTGAATATCAAGACGTTATTTCCCCAAAAAGGGAGTGTAGGAATTATTGCTTTTAAGAAATTCGTATCCTTCTAAATAATCTTGTCTCTGGGATATGTTTAATATTTAAAACTGTTTTCTGTATTTTTGTGAAACGCGATATTCGCGTATCCCGCAAATTATAAGTTAATAGATCAATAATATTTCCTTTTTTCCGTTTATTTTGATTATTATTTTTCTTTTGTATTACACTGAAAGTCTGCTTACAATAAACCTATACAAGATATAAATTCCGCCCACGATTTTCTACAGGGAAATAGGAAAATCATCCGCTGTTGGAGGGTATATAACCTTTGTCAGAAAAGTTCCAGGACTGACCTCGTTTAAAAAATAATAATAAATAATAATTTATTCAACTTAGCAACTAATGGTCCTAGGTTTTGTTAAAGTAGTCCCCTCGGCTATCTATGCCCCCATTTCTGCAGGTCATGGAAGCAACCTGAGAAAGCTTCAGGATGATTCTCAGCACATCTGTCACAGCCGTTTGGATTTCCGCATTATCGCACTTGACGCTTCCTCTTTACACGGCGACAGGTCGGGTGAATATGGAGGCTGTGGTAGAGCAGGTATACACGATGGGCTTTCCCTAGCTTAACGTAGAACTTAATGTAAACTCTCGGCTCGGAATCCGCGCCCACCACGTCACTCGTGTCTTTTCTAATTAAATGCGCCAACAAGCTGAACAGTCGATTGCTCAGCGCAGCCCTGCCACCTAGTGAGTTTAAATGGAAACACTTCCAACGCCATGTCTATTCAAAAGACTCTTATTCCCCCTAATTGTTTGTAACAATAAATTATCAACTAATAACAAACTGCTCATTTACAAATCCTTTCTTAGGCCACTTTTAACTTACGCAGCGCCGGCTTGGGCATATGCAGCAGATACCCATATCAATAAGCTTTTAGCAGCTCAAAACATAACCATTAGACAAATAGTAAACGCGCCGTGGTATTTTAGGAATGCTGAAATACACGAGGAGCTTGGTCTCCTTTCTTTTCCAAATTTTATTCAAAAATTAACTGTAAACTTTCACAATTCATTAGATAATGATCTTCTCTCAAATCTCGCCAATCATGACCCAGCCGACCCTGCGAAGAGAAAACGGCCTAGAGCCGTTCTCTGTAATTAATTTTTATATTTTCCCTTCTTTCTTCTCTTATAATTATCTTAAAAAAAACCTGTTATGTAATCTCCTTGCTCTACTTCTGTAGGCAAATTTACTTTTTATCAAGTTAAATTCTCTCTTTACTTAGCACTGCTCCTTGCAAGCACTGCTTCTCATACTAACATTAAACTTCCTTCTATCTTGCAAAGCTGTTTTGTTTATTCTCCCGGATCCAAATTCAACCTATCTGCTTTCATCTTTCTAACTATTGGTCATTCACTATGCAAGTCTACGTTGGCGGGCGTGGCCCATGTAACGTAGTTGCATCACTTATCCTATTGACGCCATGTCTATTCAGAATACATATCACTTGGCTGAATAACACTAATTCTTTTTTTTTTTAGTTTGAATATCACATGTAAAGAATTAAAAAATCTGACATGAAACTTTTCTGACAAAGGTGTTTTTTTTTTTTTGTCGTCTAATGCTGAGGTATTTGTCGTGAGACATGCATCTTTTGTTATTCACCGATATTTTACTGGCTACTTTATTATGGGAGCACCCTATGGGGGAGCCAGCATTGCTCCTGGGAAGGGGACGACACGGAAACGCCCAAGCCTTATTTGGGATTTCAACTCAAGCCCACTGCGTGGCAGCTCAGAACGCTAACCACTACACCATGTGGGCGGTTTTCTGACAAAGGTTATATGTGTATAGAAGAAATCTTTTTCATAATGCGATACATTCTCATTAATTATAACAACGAAGAAAAAAAACAAGGGCAGTTTAAAATTGTAAAAGAGCAGTATACTAATTGATCGTATGTGAAATACACATTGCTTAACATCTTTCTGTTTGTCTTCTCAAGAAGAGACATACGACTACATTCCATTGATTTGAGAAAAGCTACTGCTTTTGGATTATCCATCTTTTAGCATTAATGGGGTATAATTGATAACGAGCCGTCACACCCAAGGGAGCTATAAAAACACGCGAGTAAGATTCCTGTACACTAGTGCCTGTTAAAAGGATTTATGTTACTTTTCTTTTGTACTTTCGAACAATGAAAGATATTTGTCTTGATCAGCGTTTCTCAACCTGGGAGCAGAGACCATTAGGGGAGGGGGTGACATGTAACGGCCTGTTCACGCTGAATCCGGAGCGTTATGTAGCGTCAGCGTTAAAAATTTTAGCCAATCACAGCGGTCAATTCGTTGAGCACTCGATATGTCAAACTAATCACAGGCCATGACAACAATCTCGCAGCTAGCGTAGTAACTTTTTCGCAAAGCTTCAGTTGCAATGTGAAAATGCCTTAAGGGAACGGTGGACGGCAAAATTTATTTTTTAAACTTTTTATCATAGAAATACGAAATTTTGTACATATATACCTTTAACTATAAATATATAGAATACCTTAAAAGAAATTTCAAATCTCCTTATAATTTTAAGATTTTTTAAAAAAATTTGAAATTTATAAAAAAAAAATTTAAATGCTCCTTGCGAATTAATTTTTGAGATATTTCCCAGATTTTGCATTTTAAACACTTTAAACTGTATAGCAAACAAATCTAGGTATCAATAATTTAATCCCTTGAAGAGTGAATTTTTGAGAGATTTGTTTTTCTGAATTCCATCCCGATTTTCATCAAAATTTTGCCTTTCAATAAGTTATAAATCAAATTTAATTACCTTTATGAAGCCGAATTATAAAATCTATACCCAGTGTCTTGTAAACAGTATCAGGATTATTCCTTATCAATTTCATGAATTTTGAACAAAAATGAAGTCGTATTGAGCGTTTAAAAAATCTAAAAACCTTGAAATATGTATCTGTTTTTATTAAAAAAAACAGATTTAAAGTTTATAACTGCACTTATCCTTTATAAATTACTTCGTAGAAGCTTCATAAATAATTTTTTACTTGAAAAAAACTGTTTTGGTACTATTAACCTACATACATATATATATATATATATATATATATATTATGCAGCTAGGGGCTTCGCCCCTAGGCTTGTTGCACTCGCTCCTCTGTTATGGCTAATAACGAGATACATAGGGGTGATTCTCGGGAAATGTAACAGCTTCCATCCATTTACTGTTGTCACCGTTAATGCGAAGGGCGTTTCATCACTGTTGAATTATCAGCTTTAAAATTAAATTAAAAATCGAAAATTTAAGATATAGACTTGAAATGAGGTTTATATGAATGAGAAAGCTTTCAGATTCCAGATGATGTAAATATTTTCTTTGTAAGATAAAAACTCGAGGAGCATCGATATTACATCCACATAGGAGACAATATTTCTTGAAAAATTGTGTTTCATTTTTTGATGAAAATATTAGTCTGTTTTAAAATATTTTTAAACAAATGAGGTCTAGTTTGAAAGAGAAATGTCTGTAGTCTTAGACTGTAAAAAGATCAAAATTCTACGATCATTTTTTGGCGAGTTATCGTAATCTGAAGATGAAAAAGTCAATATTTTCCCACAAAACAAAAAATTAAAAAAAAACTTAAAGTCCGAAGAAGATGAGACATGTCTTACTTTGGTCCTCCCATTTTTCTGCTTCCATTGGTATCGCTCTCGACCCCATACCCCCAGTGGTTTCGGATGAGATAGCCGGACAAGCTTTTGACAGCGGCAGCGGGAGTTACTTTTTTTTAGAATAGAGCGATAACACAATCAATATTACAATGAAAATATTTGCTCAATTAAAGGTCCACGCTTCCCTGAAGGGGGACCGAGAAAAGGTCGCTATCAAGGCAGCTAAATAGGTTGAACTAGTCGCTCGAGCAGTCATTTATTATTACTGTTACTAAGTTTCGGTTTGGGGCATCGCGAAGTATTCATTTAATTTTTCTTACGTTTGGAGAAGGGGGGGGGGGCAAAAAGGTTGAGAACCGCTGATCTAAATGGACGTAAGGAACTGTTCATGTATGGGAGTGTTAGGTTCAAATCTTTTTTTTTCTCCTACGCCGGGGAAGCGACCACATCGGCCTCTGGCAGCCCAATAAAAACTAGCCTTGTTATGAAAGTTGTCAGGAGGACAGTTAAAAAAAAAAGCGCAGGACAGCTTGTCAAATGAGTAAAATTCATAAGAGCGCCTGAAGAACACATGATACAGTCAGGGCTACTACCTACCACGCCAATACGGCACAGATGATACTGCAAAAAGTCATGGCCAGTAGAAGTCTAAAATTAGTAGTGAAGACCGAGCGAGGAAGGTTCATGGGAAGTGGAGAACACAGCAATGAACTCCAGGCCTTACCCACCACAGCTTCAGCATTGTGATTTCGAAGGGACCTTTGTAATTTATATTTTATTAGTCCACAAATTTGCTAGTAGGACAGAGTAAAGTGTGGCTGCCACAAGTTACATCCGTTTTTTGCAAGGATGTCGGCTTTTTCGTTTCCTGGAATCCCGCAGTGACTTAAAAATCCACTGAAGGACAATTTTCCAGCCTATAGAAATTGCTTGATTAAGAAGCTTCTTAGTTTCTTCCACGTGGTAGGAATCACTTATTGTATGTGAAGTAATAGCCAAAATTGCAGACTGAGAGTCTATAAAGAAAGCAACTTTCCTAAGTGGAATACATAGATTTAGTAAATTTAGAATTGCTCGTTTTATGGCCTCGATTTCAGCATCAAAGTTTGTGGCATTAGAGCTCACAGGATAAAAATTCCTCGAAAAATCCCTTACAGTAAAGACCAGCCCCAGTTGCACTCTCGTTGCGGAACCATCAATATATATATGGAGTCATTCGACACTTGAATATTGTGCAGCGATGATCTCCAAAGAATGGGCCCTGAGAATCTCAGGAATAGCATCACATTTTTGTACAGAGGCACCAATAGTGAGGCAAAAAGCAGGGACCTTTTGATCAGGTTCAAATCTGCCCTACAGGACCTACATATCAATCGGAAAAATTGCAGTTCCAATCATTGTTATTTACTGATTCCTTACCTAAAAGCGATGGATTCTAGTTGTGCGATTGTGGTATAACAAATCTTTCGATAAAATCTTCAGAAGCGTTACTTAAGTTAGTGCTAGATCCATATTGACTTAATACAGAGACTAGTAATATGCGTTTGCGGTGTAAATATAAAAATAAAATAACCGAAAGCTGATACATCGCCATTTATCGGTCTTTTAGCAAGCTCAGATCTATAAAAATAGCAACGTTTTTTTTTGGAGATGTGACCTTCAGCACGCGAAGGGGACCCAGTACTCTCAGTTTGATGGAAAACGATACAATATCGATTTTTTCGTTTTTTCTGACTACAATATACATTTCCTGTAGTGTGCTGCGACGACGTTTAGAGATGATAAATATAAGTATAGAAAAGCGCTTATTAATCTTATGCTGTCTACAGGTTTTTATGCAAGTGGAAATCTCGATGGTGAATTTTCATGGTTTGCATTTTTTTTAAATACGTTCGTATGTATTTATGTACTGAAATTTCAGATTTTTATATGATTTTTAAAAATATTTATTTATCTATTTTTTTCTCCAACGTGGCAGATACTTTGTCCTGAGGACATTGACCCATCCGCACCTCATATTCATAATTTATCAGTCTAGATTAGTGATTCTCAACTACTGTGCCGCGAGATTTTTGAAATGTGCCTCCGCTGTGAATACCCATACATAAGCGACGTCAGACAAGTAGTTCAATCAGTTCTACCTTCCTAGCTGGGACTGGCTGAACCAATGCGCATGACTATTACAGTTCTGGACTGGTAACTGGTAACTCTGGACTATTACAGTTCTGGACTTTTAAATCTGGATCACGAGATGAGAGTGGCATTATCATTTTTACGTCCAGATACAAATGAAGTTATAAAAAAAGCTCAAATTTCGAATTAAATGTAATACGTAGTTAAACAAACATTTTGTTTACTTTTTAATGCAATTTCATTTTATATATCAATGAAAATTATTTCATATGCTATTTTTACAAAATATATTACAGGTACATCAAACAGCTATCCAAGTAAAATTCTTTTAAATTTATCTTATTGTTGGTGTGACGCCAAATTTTAAACTTATTAAAAGTGTGCAGGGACGAAAAAAATGTTCAGAATCACTGGTCTAGATCTTTGGAACCTTTTCTCTCAAACACATCTACAGTATCAACTACTCGACCCTCTCGGAAATCAATCCTCTCCTGCTGTCAGGAGATATGCCATCAAGTGCCATTTGCTTTTATTGATTTATAGCACATAAAATTTTCAAAAAAAATTTTATTTATTGCGGGTATAAACAGCAAAAATAGATTGCATTTTATATCATTTAAAATGATGCAATCTAGTCTTCGACTAATTTCTAATGTAGTGGCAAACTGAAAAAGAAAACATAAAATCTTCACAGAGAATTCGTTGACGTCTGTATTTAGAACCCATTTCTTAAATTAACTCATCTTAAATTATACAATATAACTTATCTCACGAGTCCGGTACAAAAGCGTCGATTTCACGATGTCTTCTGTAAATATTAAAAGCAACAAACATATAAAAGGGATCTGAAGAAATAGTAAAAATAGCCTTAGAGTCACTGCGACTAGTTGGTAAATTATTAAAACAGCTGCATAGAAAAGCAGAATATGTTCCAGTCTCCCGATCTTTAGAGCATACAGGACAAATATCAGAAGCTGCAAGGGTGAAGCGATGCAAGTAAGACTCCGTGACAACTTGGCCATTTCTAGCTTTAGCAGTGAAAGTGGACATCCGTTTGGGAACCTTCTCAAAATACAAAAAAGTTTAATAGGTTCTTTCAGGAAATTAAAAAGATTCTTCTGACCATTGGTGTTCCTCCATGAAAATTTAACTGGAATTAAATTTTATATATATATATATATATATATATATATATATATATATATATATACAGAGGCTGTTCGCACATTTTTTAGACGATTTTGGTAAGCGGTAATAAAAAATCGTTTGCTGCAAAAGAAATAATTGCAATTGTACTATGTTTTTAAAAGTCAAAATTATCGTCTGCGGCTTGAAAGTTTTGTTTTTATTAAAAATGGCGTTTTTAACAAAGCAGTGGTTCGAAGGCTACATTTATGCTCTTTCCGAAGAGAAATATGCATACTCCGTTATCCAAAAACGATGTGAGAGTCATGGTTTTGTGATATCTAAAGCATCGATAGGTAATATCGTCAACAAGAAAAGAAAAAAACGTCAAATTGGAGCCTCAAGTGGGACAAAAATTCCAAACAAGTATCCAAGGAAAAAACGGACATCTTCGACTATTGCAAAGGTACGTTGTTTAATGTTAAAAGAAAATTCTCCTAGTCAAAGGACAGTTGCAAAATAATTAAAATGCTCGGTGTCCACTGTAAACAAAATGATAAACGTTGATTTAAATCTTAAGAAAGCGAAAAAAACGCAGTGTGCATCGTCTTCTTCCAAATCATATCGCTGAACGCAGGACACGCTGCAGAATTCTATATGAGAAACACTTATCCAAAGAAAAATGGAAAACAATTGTCACAATTGATGAATCATGGGTGTATTTAAATGATTGCAACAAAAAAAGATCCATTTATTATCATAAAAGGGGAGAAAAAAATTTAAGTACATGGTTCAAAGAATCGAAAGAAAGTTTTTCTAAGGGATTCATGATTGTTGCTGGTTTTACTTATAATGGCAAGTTAAAAATAAAGAGAGTGGGAAAAAATGTCAAGATTAATTCCAAATACTATTAGGAACATATTTTATCGCCAATTTTTCTGAATGAAATACCATCGCTTTACCCACAGTGCCATCAATCTGTGAGACTCCATCAGGACAAAGCTAGCAGTCACACATCAAAATTCACTGTAAATTTCCTAAAAGAAATGGAACAAAAAACTGGTATCAAGGCCATACCCTTCACTGATATCCCTAATAAATCTCCCGATGTATCACCTATGGATTTTTGTGCTTTCGGACTTTTAAAATCTGCATTATCCAAACGTCGTCCCAAAACCCTTACAGGACTCTGGAAAGCTGTTCAGGAGGAATGGGATAGAATACCTCTTCTGACACTTCAAAAGGCATTATTATCCTGGAAATTACGGTGTCGAAAGATAGTTCAGAATAAGGGATGTCAAATAGAACATTTAAAACACAAGAATTTTATGTAATTTAGTTTTGTGAATACAATATACATAACTCTAAAAAATGTGTGAACAGCCGTGAATGAAACGTCTAAAAAATGTGTGAACAGCCACTGTATATATACACTGAAGTGCCACTGAATTAGGGATAGCAAAGCCTATGCAAATTGTGTAGCGCTGTGCATCATGTATGCGCAAGGGAGGGCGCTGTGGTAACTGCATATATAGCGCGTACTGTGGTTGTTCTGAATTAGTTGTTGGAATTGCCAGTATGGGTAAACTGCCTGATTTAGACGCCTTCGATCGCGGACAAATCGTAGGTGCGCGACACATGGGCCATTCAATTTCCGAAATCGTCGGACAGCTAGGATTTTCAAGGTCGACAGTGTCAAGAGTATACCAAGAATACATGGATGGTGGAGAAAAAACTACCGATCGGGCAAAATGCAAAGGACAATTAGACTTGACAGTGCGTAGTGAGAGACGGCTCAGGCGTATTGTACGTAGCCAGCGAAGCCAAACATTAGCTCAAATTACAACCCAGTTTAATGACGGTGCCAGTCGTACAGTCAGTAAACGGACTGTGCAGCGCTCGCTTCACCGTATGGGTTTCGAGAGCCATCGGTCTACGAGAGTACCATTGCTCTATACTCGCCATCGGGCTGCACGTCTTGCCTGCGCAAGAGAGCACAGAGACTGGAGTGTAGAGGACTGGAAACGAGTAGCATGGATTGATGAGTCTCGATTCCGACTACTTAACGCCGACGGGAGGCTGCGAATATGGCGTCAGGCTCATGAAGCCATGGATCCTGCATGCCTGGCTGGAACTGTACAAGGGCATGGTGGCTCAGTCATGTTCTGAGGTGTTTTTTCGAGGCACAGTTTGGGATCTTTGGTGCGTGTACCAACCTCCCTCAATGCAATTCGGCACGTAGAGTTGCTGGGTGATCACCTCCATCCGTTTATGCTGTTCTGTTATCCGCACGGTAATGGAGTTTTCCAGCAAGACAACTGTACCTCTCACAAGTCCCGGTTGGCTACTGGCTGGTTGGATGAGCATTCCCCTGACTTCTCTGTCATGAATTGGCCACCTAGAAGCCCAGACTTAAATCTTATTGAGCATCTTTGGGATGTTTTGGAACAAGGCGTGAAAGGCCATCATACAGCACCAAAGAACCTTACAGAATTATGGACAGCTTTAGCCAATATTTGGCAAGCCATTCCGGTGGAACGTTTCCAGAAACTTGTTGAATCTATGCCTCGTCGTGTGGCAGCCGTTATCAAGGCCAGAAGAGGCCCAACTCGTTACTAGGTAGGTATCCCTAATTCAGTGGCACTTCAGTGTATATATATATATATACATTTTTACTTACGCAATGAACTAAATTATTTACATTATAAATAAGCATAGTTTTTTTTTTCATTAATATATAGGGAACACATTTCTAGGTTCATGTATTATTCAAACCCTGGTGATACCCAGGTAACCAGTTCTGGAAAAAAAATTTCAGGTAGTCTCTTTAAACGGAACTATCGCGAGTTTATATCGTTGGATTACTTATCATTGCTTACCTCTTTTATAAGTATATATGTATGTATGTGCTATGTATATATGTACCTATATAGATGTACGTATGTATAAATATATATATATATATATATATATATATATATATATATATATATATATATATATATATATATATATATATACATATATATACGCTTGTCTAAGCGATACAGACTGGGTTTGCTGCCAAAATTATAATTAGCGAGGTACGGACAGACGTTTTTAGCGTCTGAAATTTTCCTTTACGGAGGACCGTTAAGGAGAAACGTAATTTTACGTTAAAATTGAGAAAACTGAATTTTTCGTCCGTTTCTGCAATCCCTAGATTCAAGAACGAGAAAGTGTGAGAGCAACAATTTTTTTTGTATAGCAGCTTTTTTATTTTATTTTACCAAGCAAACTTCTTAAACACATGTTTTGTATTTATAATTTTGCTTTGATCCCAGATCAGTGAAATGCTCTCCGACCGTGGCCTTCACTATGCCGGCGACCTCGTTCAATCAATGAACCCTCCTTATCTGCATTTAATATCACATTTTAGATACACTCTCGTTGTTGTTAGTTTAGTTTGATCACAACTCTTTCTGTGCTTAGTAAGGCGCGTGTGAAGGCCATCGTGTTTTTTATAATCTTTTCAACACCTAAAAGAAGACAATAATCTTGAAAGCATAAGAGCGAAGAAACAGCAGAAATAAATTTACTGGTCGGTGGACGTATAAATTACTTTCTCTTTCGAGACTGATTGAATTTTAGTTACACATCAGTATGGTCGTGATTTACGTCAATGGCGTGACCAGATTCCGTTTGGAGGGATGGTACCGGATCTTGGGGTTGGGAGCGGGTAAGAAATAACAGCGGAATTACTGCAAAAAGAAATAGAAATAGACCTTGGAATGTTTTGTTTATCAACTTTTTAGCTCCTGAAAGAGAGGGGGTAGGAACTGAATGTCCCTGGTTATGTCACTCATTTATGATTTCAGAGCAGCACTTTATGTAATTTCTGAGATCCAGGGAAACCAGTCTTTTGTTTTCCTTATCGAATAGTATAAAGCGTGAAATCAAATGACGCAAAACTCTGATAACACAACACCCAAGAGTTCGCGAAAAAGGATTCGATGTATCTGTCAGTGTGACAGGTACTATGTAATCAAGTTTTAGTAGTTAATACCGATTAATTTTGAAATTAAGGTTTAGAATTCACTTTCTTATGATTCAGTACAGGATGAAAAAATATTATGATGTTATTTTAAGAATATGTTCAATTTGTAAAGAATAGTTACATGTATTAAGCAATTCGTTTGTGTACGGAAAATCTTTTATTAACAAGTTATATTTTGTTGTTGTTGTGTCTAATGCCCCCTGGCCGGAAGTTCCATAGTCCATATAGGCTTCGAGCTGAGTAGTGCGGCTCTGGTTTATAATTAACGCTAAAATCAGCACTCTGGTCGCCATGGTGCTGCGGATAAAAAACTAGAAACCAAATACTTGACTAATGCAAATTTAGTATCTTTTACCTATGCTTCTGGAACTGTGTATACAGTCTGCAATTGCAGTGAATATTCCCCTTTCACACACATTTCAGCTAGACAGTCATCAGTGGTTCTGGTGTTTTTAGAAAAACTTTTTTGCTGGCCGTACGAAGTGCTGGGAACGAACGCCCTCTTGCGGTCTATACGATATATTGTTTATTTATTTATGGTTAGTTCCGTTATAGTAATAGCACCACAAGAGTCGGAGTCCGCCTTGGTTAGGTGCCACCACAATTTTTACCCGGTACCCCCCAGGGGCGACATCTGGGGGGGGGGGATTCCTCACCATCTAACCTCAAAGAAGGACTTTCCGGTCTACGGGTTTAACGTGCCCTTATCCGGCCTATACGCGAAACAAGTTATATCTTTAATTAACAAGTTATAGCGACTAATTTTGAAAATAAAGTTAAAAATTCACTTACATAAGATTCACTACAGAATTAAAAAAAATTTATGATGTTATCATCAGGATATATTCAATTAGTAAAGAATTATTACATTTAGTAAGCAATTCATTTGTGTACGGAAAAGCTTTTATCAACATGCTATATCGCTGAGTTATATAGCTGAAGGTCTAATTGGTAAATCCCAATCCAAAGTTTATCCGCCAGTGGCTCACAAATTTTGTTTCGATCGAAACAGGAGTGGAATTTAACCTCGACAATTTTATGATGCTCACAGATACCTGACATATCAGTAAAGTTGTTGAGAGCGAGCGCACTAGTTGTTACGAGTGCATTGTATGTTTCTTTCCTTGCAACAAGTGTGTGATGACCAAGAAACAAACATCCCGTTAATTCGGTGCTTTCAGGGGTGACATATAACAACCCAGCGAACAGTACGTAGAAAGTTCGTGAGAACTTTTGTCTTATTCAAACCCGCACAACAATTTTACAAAAATTGAGTTGGTGAGTAAAAACTTATGATTATGATTGCTTATAATTGATACACAGAAGTATAAGTCCAAGGATAAAATTCCAAATCTGTGAAAAATTAAATGAGCATATCCATCAATAATTTTCACTAAATATTCCATATTTAGCGAATGATCCTAATTTAACCAGCAAACTGGATTAATTAGTAAATATTTTGAAAATCATCCTACTTTTTAATGGCGAAAAACAACTGACTCGTATTGTCAAATAATTATCAAACAATGTACGATTATCCCACGGCAGCCATCGATTAGTCTTAGAAAGAAATAATTTCACGAAATATTAAATTTTTTGTTTTATTAATGTATTAGCCTTCTGTAAACGTTTTAAGCACAATCGTTCATCGCGATCAGTAATGACAGTCGTGAAACATGTTTCCTCTTCTCTCTTCCACGTGCTATGAAGTTTCAACGCCACCAGTTAGACGCATCAAGGTACTTTCTGTTTCATGCTTTTGTTTCCGTGCCGTTTGTTTCCTGGAGATGAAATGAGAAAAACATCCTTTATGAAAAGAAGGAAATAAACAATCTAGTCACTACAGCTAGTTATAAAAACTATGTGATTCTTAAATAACTTTTACTTGCATAAAATGTGGTATAAACAATAACAACTCACTACTTAAATTGCAATTATTAAATCTGATTTAAAGACTTCAAAAATGAATAAATAAAAATTGAAGTTTCTTGTGAAAATAAATTATATGTAACATATATATATTATTTCTAAAAGTTTTTTTTTTAAATTTAGTTTTATCCCTTTTTCTCCCTTCATATTTAACCAAAATCGATAAATGAGGTACTATTTTAAAGATTAAGTTCTCCGCTTCGTGCAAATTGTTAATTTAGAATTACACATCTTATCGTTTGTTTAAAAATCAATATATAAAATTATAAAAATATTTTCTTCCACTAGATGGCGTGCGCTAGCTTTTTTTATTTTACCATTATCAATCGCACTGAACTTTTAAATTTAAAAATCGTTTGCTTTTATTTTCATTCTGTGATTTCATTAATAAGTTTCTTTATTGGCAACATCCGCGTAGGTGTACATTATTCTGTTTGCATGGAAAAACCATACATATTATTTCTAGAAGGTGATTTTTTGTGACGGTTCCTTTTTCTCCCTTCATACTTAGCCAAAATCGATAAATGAGGTACCATTTTAAAGATTAAGTTCTCCGCTTCTGACGAATTATTAATTCAGAATGATGCCTTATATTGTTTGTTTAAAACTCGATGTGAAAATTTGACTTTTGGCCCTAAATTTTTTCCTTGGATGCGTCAAAACGGCACAGTCAAATAGTGTGCACAAAGAGGTTTTGTAATGTAAATATCACATTTTCCACGAGTTTGTGTCATATTTAACTTTTAATATTGTCCACAAAGGTGTTTTGACGTGTACATATCTCATATTCCCTTGTTTAGTTTTATGCTTCACCTCCAATATTGTGGCCAAAGGGGTTTTGTAATTTGTTTTGTATTATCCTTGCGCACCATTGTTATTTGACAAATAAACAATTGCTACAAATGAACTGGTTCTTCTTTCATTTTACTACAAACCACCAACCTCGCTATATAATTAATAGTATTTCAATCGCATGCGAAGGGGTCGCACAGGCCACCTAGTATTTAGAATAGAAGATTAGAAAGGATACTGCAATCCAAAAAGCTTAAATATAGTAAATTTCTGTGAAATTCTTACATAAAATCGAATAAAAGAATCAAGATTTAATCATCGATAACCTCTTTACAATACACATGAACTGCTGTAAAATGTGTATGTTGTAGTTAAATAGATATCGCAAAACGTATAGTATTATCACCCTTATACTAATGCTGTTAAATGGCGATACTATGGCTAGTGGTCATAATATTACTGTAATAGTACAACAGTTATGTTGCGGATGAATGGATATTTTATCACCTCACACCATTTCTATACACACAAAATAACAAATATTGAAATCCATAAATTTATCGTACGGCAACTTGCTTAAAGAATATACGGTTAGGAAAACTTTATCATATTGCTACGGCAAATTTCAATGTCACACTATCAATGGGAATAAAAACGCAAAACTTCTTAAAATCCACAATGTTGTTGTGTAATTGTTGTGGCTTATGCCCCTTGACAGACAGTACATCGGGTCAAGTCCATAACGGCTATTGGACAGAAAGGTGCGCTCCGGTTTTGAATAGCACCACAAGGGTCGGAGTCCGACTTGGCTAAAGGACCGGTCCCGAAATTTTGAACCGAGTCAAGTGACGAGACCGGTGCACTTGACCCCGCACCTCCAGAGGAAAAATTTGAGAACTTTGAGGAAATTGCAACCACGACAGATTTTTCGTGCACCAGCCGCCATTAAAATCCACAGTAAAAATGTCCATTGACGAACAGTTTTGATAAAATAATTATAGTTCTTCATGAACACAGGGGAACATTTGGCATGATTGTCTCTGGATAAAGATCACAAATGGCATTTGAACCACACCTAATAATCTCCGGCCTCTGATGAAAAACTACAATTATTAATACAATTATAAGCTTCAACAATTCATTTTCCCCGTGGGTTTTAGGAGGCTGTGAATTTTTGGTTAACGTCTTCCGCGAGTTTCATGTGAGTAATAATATCGTGAAGTTTATTAGTATTATGTCCGCTGAGGAACAAAGAATTCGTCTCGTAGAGACTGAAGTCGGTACTCTCTAAACAAAAATATTCAAGCGTCATTATTATTAACGAACTACGCTCTTGTGCGACTTACGTAGCGATGAGAGGTTCGTTAACTGGCTAGGATGTCCTTCGCAGCGGGTATTATACTTTCCTCAAACTCTCTCATCTCTTCGTCAGAAACAAAGAAAAATCCTTGAAACTCAGACTTGCGTAAATAACTTAAATGTCGATGACTGATTAAATATTTTCAACAATGGAATGGCAGAGTCCCTTTTTAGAAGACTCGCGTGTTAACGACGCGTGATGCTAAAACTTTAGTACAATTGTGTGCTTTAATACGAACATTTACTACCTTATCATGTTTTTTTTTTCTTCCATAATCTAAACAGAGCAGTACAGTGATATTGAAAATCGTTGTTACAGGCTGTTAAGAATGAGACGGATAAGCTTTTGTCGCAGTCGGATATATTAGGTTGGCCCAAAAAGTTCGTTCGGTTTTTTCAAGTAAAAATGAAAGATACACTTTTGATTTTCACCTATAACTTTGCTGAACAACGTGCGCACTGTTTTGTTCCGCTATCTTCTGCCATTTTTTTTTCAGGCAACTTCATAATTCCACCTTCCCAAAACATTACACTGCACAAATCTTTTCTTGCATTTTAGTTGCGCGTTTACCTTTCTTGAAATAATAAATCGTAATATGCCGAAAATGATGCTATTTTTCTCTCAGTTTCAATACTAAAGTGTCTACATAGAAATTCACCAACTTTGATGAGATTTTGTTTTAAAGGCACCCTAATGTGACAGCTGTCACAACATAATCTAGCAAAATTGTTTCGAATGACGTTGATTACAACTACACTAAAAATACAAAAGGTTTCTTCACGTTAAAAATAGCTATCTGTTTCAGAGCGTAATGTTTCTAGGTAGCAGGTTTTTTCTTTCTAACCAACCCAATATTTATACTCTTAATAATCTCGCATAATAAAATTTAAACAAAACTACCTTAGCTCTGATAATAACAAAGGTTTGTATAATACGATTTCTAATCATATTTCTTTGTATCATTCGCGGTTCTTCAGAATATTTTTACGCTCAAAGGGGCTAATTTTCAACTAATACATATAGACAACGATATCGTAAACGCGCTTACAATTTTTGAAGTTGGTGTTTAATCAATGTTTTTATGTACTTTACCTCATATGCGTATTCGATTAACTTTGATGACAAAGAGCAAAATGTAACGACCAACGGTTGTGGCCAAGAGAGGGTTTCAAATCTTTTATCGTCATCACGATTGCATTACAGTCAGTACAAGGATCCGTAGTGCAAATAATTCATGAATATTAAAGCATATTTATATGGTGCCCTGTATGAAGGGCTTAATTCAAAAAAAGTGATTTTTAGATATTTGTTAGTATTGATAAAAAAGATAAAAATATTTTGACTTCTATAAAAGGCTTAAGTCTATCACTTTGTATACAAAAGTACATTTCTTTGTACAAATGACTCAAGTCGAAATTATATTTCTGCGATTGGTATAAAAGTCAATAACTTGGTATATTCAAATCACTGATTTTGACTTAAGCCCTTTATACCGGACACCATAGATTTATAATATCCGCCACCGAATTCCTTATATGATACTTGACATAATACTATGTCGACATTCGAATTAATCTTGTAGGAACGTGTATCATACAATAATCAATATCAGCTAAAGATAAGAATACGATTTCACTGACTCCAATAGTATATAGTCTAAAAAATGAACTGAAAGTCTGAAGATTGAATATCAGGTGAATACCGTTAGGAGCATTTTGAAAAACATTTCAGCTGCATAAATGTACGTAAAACAGCTTCCTGCTGAATATTTATTTCATCAAGTTATATCTTTGTACTAGTTTATCGGTAACATAGGTAGATATACTTTTTAAAAATTTGTCATCCTGCAATTAGTGCAAGACAGCTTTCATAAACAGAGTGACCAGCAGTAGAGTAACCAAAAGATCTGCGATAAAATACCCCCCCTCCCCTAAAAAAATAGGCTTTGACATAAAACGAACATCTTTTTTTTCCAATATTTTAAATTCGAATATAATTGAAATAAATTTGAATTTACTTAAACAACTTAAAACGATTTTAACTTTATTTCTTCCATTGTGACAGAGAAGAGATATTTAATGTCATACAGAAAATTAAAAACTTAAAATCCTGTACAATATCTAGGGAAAGACTGAAAGGATTAACGAAATGACACATCAATTTTGATACAGCACAGAGTTGAATTCTTAAAAAAGAAATGTAATAGAGATTTTCAAAACGGAAAATCGGAATGTATTTTTATTAAAGTAAATGATGAACATGGCTTTTTTAATTTACTTTTTTTTTTAAATTTACATTTTTAAACATTTACTTAAACATTTTTTTTTTGTTCTTTTAAGGGGCTAGATTTTAATGACTAGACTCGTGAGAAGATATGGAATGCCTGGCAAATTGTTAGCTATTTCCTTTAAATTCTATATTTACCGGCAAATAAGCTAGAAAATGTTAAGTGTTTGCCGACGAAAATTCAGTTTTCTTGATTGGCTCAAAAGCCCAGTGGCGCACCCAGGGGGGGGGGGGGGGGGGAGAGGCCGTGCTCTCCCCAAAGAAATAGAAATTGCATTATGAATATTGATTTTGCATTGTAAATATTTTTATCCGTTCATCTCGCCTCCCCCCCCCCCCCCCCCCAAGAAAAAATCCTAGGAGCGCCACTAACCATAAATAAGAAACTTTGAAAAAGTTTTTTAAAACGTACATGCCAGCCTATCAGATGGATCGCAGGTAGAGACTGCAAACCTATGACCCGCGGGTCACTTTCAAGTCCCGCTCACCTTGAGAAAATAAAGGAAAATACGAACGAAACATTTTTAGCACCACCCTATGCAACTTGCGCAACGAGAGGTGGGTCTGCAAATCTCAAATTTTGAGACGACATACAGCAAAATAAAGGGTTGTCGACCCTTGCTCTCTATTATCCTCTGTATGTTTGTGAAAGAAAAAAAAATAGCAAGTTAGGTTAGGATGCGCAATAAAATTATTATCACTATTCTGTCCAAAATGATTAACTGTCCTTGAAATGAATCGATTAAAATAGCGGGGTGAAAGAATCCAGGCGTTAAAAACTCCTAACAATAGTACTCCAAGTTTTAGATGATTGCCTTTGAATAGCGAGTGAATCATATGCTGTGGAGAAACAACTTCTGAAATAAGGTATACTAGCAATTAATCTAATCGCTATTGATTAATAAATCTTGGGTGGAGTTGAGAGTTCTTTATTTCGAACCGTTAGATAGGCTAACTCGTTTTCTGTTTTCTTCGTTCATATTGGAGATTGCAGAACCGGACTAAAAATTCAGAACCGGGTTTCAGTTCTCAAATTTTTCCAGAACCGGGTATTGCCCGGGTTTGAATAAAACATGAACCACGAAACATTTGCCCTAGATATTAGTGAAAAAACTACATTTATTTACAATGTTAAGAATTTTAGTTTGTACCATAAGTGAAAAATATATTTATTTTTAATTTATTTTAATTTCAGTTAATTGAAGGAAATGGGTTCTAAAACCCGAAATGACCGAATTCCTTGCGAAGATTTTAGATTTTTATTTTTAATTTGTCATTGGATTAGAAATTCGTCGCAGACTAAATTACATAATTTTAAATAACATAAAATGCAATAAATAAAATTTCTTTCAAAAATTTTATATGAAATAAAATCAATTTTATATGAATATAATATAATATTTATATAAAATTCATTTTATAATTGATTTTATATATAATATCCATAGGTCGTAGACTAAATTACATAATTCTAAATAATATAAAATGCAATAAATAACATTTCTTTCGAAAATTTTATATGAAATAAAATCAATTTTATATAAATATAATATAATATTTATATAAAATTGATTTTATAATTGATTTTATATATAATATCCATAGGTCGTAGACTCAATTACATAATTTTGAATAATATAAAATGCAATAAATAACATTTCTTTCAAAAATTTTATATGAAATAAAATCAATTTTATGTAAATAATATAATATTTACATAAATTTGATATTATAATTGATTTTATATATAATATCCGTAGGTCATAGACTAAATTACATAATTTTAAATAATATAAAATGCAATAAATAACATTTCTTTCTAAATTTTATATGAAACAAAATCAATTTTATATAAATATAATATAATATTTATATAACATGGATTCTATAATCGATTTTATATATAATATCCATAGGTCGTAGACTAAATTACATAGTTTTAAATAATATAAAATGCAATAAATAAAATTTCTTTCGAAAATTTTGTATGAAATAAAATCAATATTATATAAAATCAACAAGAGGAAATGACACTTGATGACATATCTTCCGGCAGCAGGAGGGGATTGACTTCTGAGAGGATGGAGGAGGATCTATTTGTTAATACCGTGGATGCGCTTAAGGCTGCTGTGTACTAATCATATTGGTTTTGCTCACCTCAGTGTTAACCTACGGAGAAAATGTGCCCAAGGATTACTCACTTGGATTGAAATATTTTTATTTTTTTAATTGTACTCCGTAATAGAGAAAGAAATTTTACACCCTGGGGCATTTTTCGTTTTAAAAAAATGCATATAATATTGTAAAATTTAAATTATTCGGGAAAAAATCTGGTATAGTGTGTTTTGAACTCTCATAAATTCCTTTGGTGGGCGCAGTTTATAAGATGGATCTTGTCGCAAGGTGCAGAAATGTTCAGGCTATCTGAAAATATAATTTTTATTGGATTATCGGCATTTATGTAGCTGTCAATAGTAGAACCATTTTCTCCATAGGTTAACATTGAGGGGAGCGAATCCAATAGCGTTAGTACACAGGGTTAGTACAAGTCAAAGGGTTCCGAAGATCTAGATCAATGGTTCCCAACCCGTAGAAGTCTGCGGACTACTAAGCCAGAAATTGAACCATGTGCGGACCCCCCACCTCACCCCACCCACCGATTTGATGGAGGGGTGGAACTTCCGGGGGTATGAGGGGTATAGAATATCCCTCAGGCAAAAGGGATACAGGATTAACGTACTCACATTCTTATGTATCATATTCTAATAATAAAATAATTATGCTAAACTTTTAAGAAATTTCGATTCAACACTTGATAGTCATCGGATATATTCGGCCCATCTAGTTCAATGAACATTGCTTTCAAAATCCCCATTTATTTGGCAACTTTTTTATATGGTGACGGACCACTCCCGAGGCTCTCGAGGACCACCGGTTGGGAACCACTGATCTAGATAGTAATAAACCGTGAAGCATGGTTAGACTGATTATCCCCAATGAAATGTTTTTTAGACCAAATATTTACTAATTTTGAATATCCATTTCTACAACCATTGGAAATGAGTTTTCGGTTTCAATAATTAACCCCGAGTACCCGGATACCCGGTTCTCGAGTACTCGGTTCTGCAATCCCTAGTTTATATGCATCAGGTACCAAAAGTCAAGTTTGGAAATTCGACTCATTAACAAACTATGGTCATCGGCTCAAAAAAATTATGTGATTAGATAGACACAAGATAAAAATTTCAATTATTCACAAACAGAAGCTCATTTAAACTAAATTTATACAAATTTTTATACAGGAAAAGATTTTTTTTAAATAAAAATGATATAACTTTCTAAATTTCTTGTTTGTCGGAGGTATCAAAATTATTCAACATAGAAAATGTAACCAAAGTTGCAAATTTATATGAAGATCAACCAACTGCTGACGTGTTAAACTTTTTAATTAAAGGAGAGGAGTAATTATACAGGATTAAACCTCACTGTAACTGAATCTAATGATTCTTAAATCAGAGAGTAAAAGTGATTAGGTAATACTGTTAGATCAAAACTAAGCCTATTTATGGTTTGATCATAAATTAGCAATATTGGTAATATTATTTATATGTAATAATCATACTTCCTCAAAGGTCAAATTTATCAGAGGCAGATCCATCTGCTGTTTGGAGAAGGCTATTGGTTAAAATAGTTTCAAAGTAGTATTAAAGGGAGGAGAGACATTACCATATTATCTATATGCATAAAACAGTTACGTGACTGACTGACTGACAGATACGCTCAGACCAAACCGCTGGACTTAAAGGGCTGAAATTTTGCATGGCGATTCTTCGTATAGTATAAGGGTGCACTAAGTAAGATTTTTGAAAAATTCTTCTTAGATTTTTTTAATTAACTTTTTAAGCTGTTTTTGTAATTTTTTTAAGTTTTCATTTAAAATAATAATCTGAGGGTTATAAAATTTATATCACGAGAAAGATCATAAAAATTCCTTTAAAATGAAATCTCTTTCGAATATTTACCTCCATTTTCTGATTTTTGGTGAATTTTAAAAATAATTTTTAGAATTTAATTTATTAAATGCTGATAAATTTTTAGAATTTAATTTATTCAGTGCTGATCACGAGATTTCCTTTCTTTTTGTGATACTTTAAATTAATTTTGCATCACGTGCGTAACAACGAAATAAATTGACAAAAATATATATATTATAATACAGTAAAAGAAATGTTCCTCAAAATGTACTATATATTAACTGTACTGTATTATAATCCTCTAAAAAGCAATTTCATTATTTTTTCATTGTAATTATCCTAAACTGTACTCCGTAGCGAAACACGGGTATTCAGCTTGTGCATTATAAAAACCCATTGTACTTAGGATAATTCTCTAAATGAGAGACCGTAAAATTATTTAAAAGAAATTCAAGATTTTTCTTTATTTGATCATCACTTTGCAACATTGTTAATATTATTATTTGTGTATATTTTATTACTTCCACAAACGGAAAAGTTGAGGACAAAAAACTGATTAAACCTTAACGTCCAAAATGTTTTAGGGAGAGAGAAAGTAGTAAATCAAACTGGAGTTCATGGCCTTAAAACCACAAGAATCAAACTAACTTACATCATGTCTGTTGTTGTTATTACTTATGGCAATTTTGGAACTTAATCCATGACACTTGAATCGGTCATTTTGAAAAGGAGTCATCTCCCTTTTTTAAAACCTTTCACGAGTAGCAAAAAACTATGACTCTCCTTCATGCATTATTAGTTAGAATAAATTTAGTATTCATTATGTTTATAAGGCATCAATCCTGAAGCAAAAATATAATTTGTTAATATTTTTTTAAACCTGGGGGGGGGGGGGCAGAAAAGTTGGAGATGAGTTTTTGAAAAGTGGAGATGACTCCTTTTCAAAATGACCGATTCATTTGCAGCCATGACTGCTGGCCATTTATTTAAAGCGGCACCAGAAAAAAAATCTGTTGTAATAATAGTTTCTTTTCCAGAAATGAGATAAACTTCATTTACCTAATACAGGTCACTTGTAAAGACAAAGTGAAGATGCGTATAAATACTTAATATACTTACTTAAAACATTATACATTACAGTTTCTTAAAAATGTTCCTATTATTAAAGACTATACTTAAATTAATTTTTCAGATTAAACGCATGAAAAGGAGGATATTAGATCTCCGAGAATGAAGGTGTAAGGTTTCCCTGTTTTGTTTTGTTTTTCCTAATGTGGCAGAACAACTGATGAAATTATTTAATAATTTTCAAGTAATTAAAAATTAATTTGCTATGTAGGCCAGTAAGAAATCTAGTTTAACGAAGAATCTAAACGCAATTACAAAGTACTTGAAAATTTTCACCAAATTCAAAGAAAGTTTAGCTTTGCACTTTTCTGTCTCATGGTTTCATTTTTTTTTTCTCTCTCAAACGCTTTTTTTACCCGTACAGCCTTTTGACATAAATATATGAATACACTGAAGAACTCGACATGCCTTTTCAGCAGCGTGACCTAGCGAGAGACAGTTTTCATCTATCCGTAGCAAGTAAATCCGTGGGTCAAGGTTGTCCAGTAGTTGGAACACTCACGCTACCAGTTAACAATCCCGAGAATTTTTTCTCAAGCAACTAGGTTGAGAAAAATGTTTATTTTGAGGCGACTTTTATTCTTGAAGCTTGGGAAGAATTTTTTTAAAAAAAAGTTTGTATTGTAAACGAAAGGTTATTTGAAATCATCAATTATGCGATGAAAGTGTGTCCTAAATTTATAGCTTTTAAATGCTTTTCTTTATAGCTTTTGTTGTACGTAACATATTTAGACTTATTAGAAAAATAACAATACGTGAAAATAACAATTTAATGTAAATAAAGTATAACTGTTTATTTTGAGGCGACTTTAATTCTTGAAGCTTAGGAAGAAGAAAAAAAAAGCTCTTATTGTAACCGAAAAGTTATTTGAAATCATCAATTATGCGACGAAAGTGTGTCCTAAATTTATAGCTTTTAAATGCTTTTCTTTATAGCTTTTGTTGTACGTAACATATTTAGACTTATTAGAAAAATAACAATACGTGAAAATAACATTTTAATGTAAATAAAGTATAACTGTTTATTTTGAGGCGACTTTAATTCTTGAAGCTTAGGAAGAAGAAAAAAAAAGCTCTTATTGTAACCGAAAAGTTATTTGAAATCATCAATTATGCGACGAAAGTGTGTCCTAAATTTATAGCTTTTAAATGCTTTTCTTTATAGCTTTTGTTGTACGTAACATATTTAGACTTATTAGAAAAATAACAATACGTGAAAATAACATTTTAATGTAAATAAAGTATAACTGTTTATTTTGAGGCGACTTTAATTCTTGAAGCTTAGGAAGAAGAAAAAAAAGCTCTTATTGTAACCGAAAAGTTATTTGAAATCATTAATTATGCGACGAAAGTGTTCCCTAGTTTTTAAATGCTTTTTCTTTACAGCTTTCGTTGTACATAACATATTTAGACTAATTAGAAAATAACAATTTAATGTCAATAAATTATACCACGCAATAATAATTATAATGATAAATATCCTATTTCACATGTCAAATGAAGATTCCGATATTGTAATTCTTTTCTAAATAAAGGTTAACAGGCATTTAAATTCGAGAAGTCGTTGGGAATTAGGCTATACCAAGTGATCACAAAGCATATGAATTAGGTATGATTCATTTATAGTCATAATTTTAAAGATGTGTGAAAGAATGAATTGGATATCTTGAGTTAAATCATTACAAAATTGATATCAGATTTTTTTTAATTGAAAATCTCCAAATTTGAGTCAAGGTAAACTTTTAAAAGAAAATTTTGAAAATCTTATTACATTTATTACGTAGCTTTGAGTGTACATTTTAGCGGTATAGACAAAGTGTTATACAGTCATACCGACCGCCCATAATAGCAACCGTTCCAATACAACGACTGGTGCAAAATGCTCCAAATGGAATCCCCTTTAATGATATGTTACATTTAAATTTTCGATACCCCTACCATTCCTTATAACGACATTTTTCTTTGGTACTCAGGGGGTCATTATAGTAAGTGTCGATAACACGGTCTAATAAATTTTAAGGGTCATCAAGGGATGTGAATATCAAACCCGAAAGATTTTGGGGGTTGTCAGACACCATACAACCAAATTTCCTATGAAAAACTTTTTTATGAAGAAAGGGAGGGAAAAACGAATGTAAATAAAATCTATATATATAAAACAGTTCCGTAACTGACTGACTCACTGACTGACTGATTGTGTGACTGACATACAACGCACAGACCAAACCGCTGGACCTAAAGGGTTGAAATTTTGCATGGCGATTCTTCTTATAGTGTAGGGGTGCAATATGAAAGATTTTTGAAAAATTCTCCTTAGATTTTTGAAAACTAAATTTTTAAGCTGTTTTTGTAACTTTTTTTAAGTTTGCATTTAAAATAATCATTTGAGGGTTATAAAATTTATATCACGAGAAAGATCATAAAAATTCCTTTAAAATGAAATCTTTTTCGAATCTTTACCACCATTTTCTGATTTTTGGCGAATTTTTAAAGCATTTTAGAATTTAATTTATTAAATGCTGATCACGTGATTTCTTTTTCTAGTACTTTGGACATAATCCAAAAAAATATTGAAATACAGTAAAAGATATTATGTTCCTCAAACTGTACTATATTAACTGTACTACATTCTTCAGTATGTCTTATTAGATTTAATTTGAATATTTTCTTCTACATTATTTTGTCTATAAAAATATCCCTTACGATTTTTTTATAAATATATATATTTTTTTACATTAATTGTATACATTGATCGTCGTATTTATTATATATATATATATATATTTACATTTTTACATTGACAGTTGTATTTAATTTGAATGTACTCCGTAGCGAAGTGCGGGTTTTCAGCTAGTTAAATATAAAAAAGAAAACGATGATTCGGTATTAACTAAATCGGTTATATGCTATTCTGTCTTGCTTTGTATTATACTTCCGATGTATACGATTCCTAATAAGGTTTATTATTTAAATACCGTATAACTTTGATCCAGTTTGCAATTCACAACTAAAACATTTTAAACCAATTAATTTAGTTTAATATCTGACGATTAGTTTGTTTATTTATCTGCGTTTGTAGAGGGTAAAATGTGAGTAAAATGTGTATTCAAAAGGTTATAAAAAATGATGTACTGCACATTAATGTTTTAGCATCCATTATACATTTTTGCTTCACTTCTCATCAACTTCTAGCCAGTTTTAAAATTCAATAAATATTCATATCAGTTAAAAAAATAATCCAATGATTAGTACCGAAAATAAACACTTAAATTATTCCTAAGCGAGATTTTTAAAAAAATGGAATATAATTAGTCTCTAATTAAATAAATTATATTTCCCCCTTGACATTATTCATGAGTCTGACATAGCACCTTAGGTTACGACCTAGAACAATGGTTACAACTTAAACTAAACAAACTAAACCAACTTTGGGAATGAAAAGTAGGTCTTCAATTGAATACGTAGCTTTCATTGCCTTAAAAAAAATTACTTCCTGTACTTCAGGTGGTTTCAAACTAACAAATCTAATTGCGTTATGTAAGACAGTTTTAATCATTTAATGGGATCGTTTTAGGTTCATTAAAAAAAAAAGAGACCGCTTTCTTATGGCTGCTGTGTACTAACCCTATTGGATTCGCTCACCTCAATGTTAACCTATGGAGGAAATGTGTCTACCATTTACAGCTACATAAATCCTGATAATTCAGTAAAAATGGTATTTTCAGATAGCCTGGACTTTTCTGCACTTTGCAACAGGATTCATTTTATAAATTTCGTCCACCAAAGGGATTTATGAGCGTTAAAAACACTCTAGACCAGATTTTTTCCTCCGAATAATTTAAATTTAAAAATTTTACTTGCATTAAAACAAAACTAAACAAACAAAAAAAGAAAAAGAAGAAGGGGAAAAAATGAAAAATGCCCCAATGTGTAAAATTTCTTTCTCTATTACGGAATACAATTTTTAAAATAATCTTTCAATCCAAGTCGCTAATCCTTGGACGCATTTTCTCCATAGGTTAACACTAAAGGGAGCGAATCCAACAGGATTAGTACACGGCAGCCTTAATGCATACGGATAATAATTGATTCTTTTTAAATAACTAACTGATGGAGACCATTTTCACTAGAGCTGTTCACATTTAACCAAAATTTACTGAATCGTACAAAACTTAATGATTCATATCGAATGATTCATAAAGTTACAATTGTTGAAATACAGCAGGTGGCAAAACACAGGTTTCCAAAACAACGTTTGCGGAAAACATAAAAGACGACCTTCAGTGGGACTCGCGCAGAGGAGAGAATCTTCTAAAAAACGAAAAATGGTCAAGGTTGGCACACAATGAGACATAAAGGGGGGAGGGGAATGTTGACAGATATCAAATTTTTACCTGTTTAGAGTTACAGATGAAAAGAACGAGGGAGAAAAACCCAGACATATTTCAACTTTGTTGTCTGATCTCGAGTACTTTTCTCTCATAAAAAGCTTCTTGTATGCAAGCAAACATTCTCTTCCTAAATTTGCTCTTAAATGGATTCTAACATTTTTGTTAATTAAAGGCTGTTCATAAATTTATGTCTTTTCAGATGGCCCAGGCAGGAATAAAATTCACCAACGTATTGAACCTCTATTATACAAGATGAACCACCGAAACATGCTTATCTTTCTTACCTTCTTTCGTATCAGAGGGAGAGCTGTCTCGAAAATTCTTGCATCCTTTTCTGTTTTGTTACCAAAGATGACTACTGTTTTGTTTCCAAACCTATTCTTATGTTCGCTCGACGTTGTTTATTAATAGCGGACGTCATTTTCCAGTTAATATATGTTTTCGGTTATATATATATATATATATATATATATATATATATATATATATATATCTGTATATATATACAGTGGTACCTCCGAAAAGCGGACAGTCACGGCACCAAAAGTTTTGTCCGTTATTAGGAGGTGCCCGCTATTGGGGAGTATAAGCTTTTTATAAAAAAAGTTTTCGCACTTCTGTTTGACATTTGATTGAAAATTACGGCTTCAATTTTCATTAAAAAGGAAAAATTAATTAAGTAAGAAAAGAATAACTATTTACTACTTTACCTTTCAATTGTGTGCTAATCCTTTTATCTTACATTAAATAATCCCAAAATACAATGTATAGGAGCTAAATTATTTTAATTACTACTGAAAAAAATCTGTTAACAAAGTTTGATTTCTCTTTTTTACACAGCAAACCTGTTTTTCAACTTGAATCTTCATAGGATTTAGCTTTGCTAGTCCCTCTGAATCTTCATTGTTCAGAAAGAACTGTTTTAATTGTTCGCTGTATTTCAGTGCTTTCGAATAATCTTTGATTTTGCAGTCTTCCATTGGCGATTCCTCATCATCATCCTCAGAAAGGGCGAGTGCTTCAGAGGTGTCCCGATGAAGGAAACTGGAAACATGCAGACTTTCTTCCTCAGTGGATAAATCGTCGTCGATTTTGAAATACTCTTCAACGTAGGCAATTGAATCCAAATTGGCTACTAGATCCGCAAATTCTTTTTCGCTTTTTTCAGTAGTATAGTCAGTTGTCAATTCGCTTGTACTCAAAAATCCCGCCTTCTTAAAATATTTTAGCATGCACCCAGGTTCCACCTTTTTAAGGGCTGACGTAGTCCAGGAAATTGCATCCAAAGCAGATATCGATTTTGCCAACTCTTCGCTGGATTTGTAGGAGATAATCTGTGACAGCACATATCTTAGAAGTAGCTTTCTGTATCGTACTTTAAAGCTGTGGATAATTCCCTGATCAAGTGGCTGTAGCATGGAAGTGGTTTTAGGAGGCAAGAAAACTAAATTAATATTTTTGAGGTTTAAATCATCAGGATGGGAAGTAGCATTGTCCATGAACAGAATTGTTTTTCTTTTTTGTTTTTTTTCATTTTGTTGTCTAACTCCACCAACCAATTGCTCATTAACTCAGTGGTCATCCACACTTTCTTATTTGACTTCCACGAAACAAGTTTTCGCATATCAATGCTCTTGAAACATCTAGGCTTCTTAGCTTTTCCAATAACGACTGGAGTTTCGAAGTCTCCCAGCATGTTACAACACAGCAAAAGAGTGAGCCGCTCTTTTGAAATTTTCCCGCCACTACATTTTTCACCCTTAAAACATAAAGTCTTGTCCGGAAGGACGCGATAAAAGAGGCCAGTCTCGTCGGCATTGAAAATGTCTCTGTCATCATATCCTTTGCACAAATATTTAAGTTATCCAGTCCAATCTGTCATTTTATTTGAATTTACAGATTTTTCTTCGCCTCAAATCTGTTTAAAAGATACGTTGTGACATGTACGGAATTTTTCCAGCCATCCATTTGAGACCCTAAAAGTTTCTAATCCCAAACTTTCACCGACTTCTCTGGCTTTTTCTTGGAGCAAAACACCACTTACAGGAACGTTCTTTGCACGAGCAGAACGGAACCATTTCATCATCACTTCGTCAATTTCGCTTAATTCTGTCTTACGAAACTTAAAATTTTTCAAATTTTCGTTCGAATTCAGGATCCACATTTTTCGAATTCCTTTTTTATCCTTCAGAAGTTCACTAATCTGCGTTTTACCGTCGTGGAAACGTTTAGTAAGGCTACGAACGCTCAGCTTTTCCTTTTCAGCAACTTCCAAAACGTCAATTTTTTCTTTCAAATTCAATATCTTCCTTTTCGACGCCATTTTAACTGTCACATTAAACTGAATAGACAAGTAAAATTTTAGCCTCGGCAGTGGCCAACGGCTAAACCCCCCAAAACAGGTTTCGCGCCTCTAAATTCCAAGAAACACGGGGAGTTTGGGAAGAATAGGTAGAAAGAAAGGGTGAGGAGGGCAGAAGAATGCCATTGTGCACATTTTATGGTCGAATTCCATTGTGGCAAGCACGGAAAAGGGAGTCGGGAAAAGTTCGCAGTAAAGACACATGAGCATATATTTTTAGCTTGCTTGTTAGAATAATTTTGAAATGTTTGCCAAAATGATTGAAAGTTTTTCAAAAATACCTGTCCGCTATTCAGAGGGAATAACATTGATTGTCCTATACAGAAGGACTGGGACTCATAAAAATGTCCGTTAATTTGATATGTCCGCTATTCGGGAGTGTCCGTTAAGGGAGGTACCACTGTATATATATATATATATATATATATATATATATATATATATATATATATATATATATATATATATATATATATATATATATATATATATATGTATACTAGGGGCTTCGTCCGTAGTCTCGCTACGCTCGCTCCTCTGTTAGGATCAAGGACAAGGTAGATTGAGTTTGTTGGAGTACCATGGTCTTACGACTTTACCTCCAGTAGTAAGATATGTGCATCAGAAAATATGTGCTCAGCAGTAAAATAAAAATATAAAAATTAAGCCCTCTTCAGATAAGTAAAATAAAAAATATAATAAGAATTAAAAGAATAAAATTAAAATATTTAGAATAATTAGTAAAAATGAGCGTCCACCGGGACCGAACCGGGGACTATCGCATACGAGAAGCGCGCTCGAGCACAGCGCCAATCATGGCGCAGTAAGTTGAATGAATAAGTTGCTAATAGCAAGATACATAGGGGGGATTTTCGGGCAATGCAACAGCTTCCATCCATTTACTGTTGTCACCCTTATGCGAAGGGGAATCACTGTTGAATCATCACTGTTTCAGCTTTAAAATTCAATTAAAAATTTAAGATATAGACTTGAAATGAGGTTTATATGAATAAGAAAGCTTTCAGCTTTCAGATGATGTAAATATTTTCTTTGTAAGATAAAAATTCGAGGAGCATCGATATTATATCCACTTTGGGGACGATATTTCTTGAAAAACTGTGTTTCATTTTTAATGAAAATATTAGTCTGTTTTAAAATATTTTTAGACAAATGAGGTTTAGTTTGAAAGAGAAATGTCTGTAGTCTTAGACTGTAAAAAGATCAAAATTCTACGATCATATTTTGGTGAGGTATCGCAATCTGAAGATGAAAACGTCAATATTTTCCCACAAAACATAAAATACAAAAAAGCTTAAAGTCCGACGAAGATGAGACATGTCTTACTTTGTTCCCCACATTTTTCTGCATCTATTGGTATCGGTCTCGACTCCATACCCCCAGTGGTTTCGGAGGAGATAGCGTGACAAGCTTTTGACAGCGGTGGCGGCGGCGGCGGTTACTTTTTTAGAATATATATATATATATATATATATATATATATATATATATATATACAGGTGGTTATCAAAATAATGGAAACACTGAGAAACATCATGAAAACCTTTATTAATACTGGTCAGGATCACCTTTGTCATCTAATACCACCTGATTCCCCTTGGAATTGGATTTTACAAGTCGTAAATAGTGGTTAAGAATATATTATACCATTCTTCAGGGAAAAATCATGAAAGTTCCTGTAGAGATGCTGTGGTGGACATCGATACCTTTATCTTATCCGCTTATACAGATCACAGTGGTTGATTTATAGTCGGGGGATTGTACAGGGCAAGATAAGATATTTGACTTTTTTTTCATACTCTTCAAACCAATACTTTATAGATTTAGCTGTATGTATAGAGGGATTATCATACCGGAGAACGCTATCTCCTGCAAGAAAAAATATTTACACCATAGGAGGGACTAGTGAGCTAAAATTTTGCAATAGTCCTTCTCATTCAATCTCCCTTTTTGTGGCTACAATAGGGCCTGACGAAAACCATGAGATGCCATCCCAAACCCTGATAGATCTACCTCCATGATTAACAGTTGAGATGAGACAGCCAGAATCTTACGCTTGTGTAGGTGTTCTCCAGACACAAGCACGTCCAGTTGTGGGGAACAGTGTGAACAATGATTCGTCGGACCAGATGCCGTTTTTCGACATAATACTCGACCAGGATTTGCACTCGTGGGACCATTGTGGGCGGTATTTTGTATTGGCATCTATTACAAGTGGCTTGGAAATAGCTACTCTTCCGCAAATGCTTTGTTTGTGAAGTTCCCATTTACCTCTAATGGTTGATTCCGGGACATACAGATGTCGATTGGGCTCTTCGGTCATTTTGGTTGCAGTTGTTGTCCTTCTTCGTGTCACAATCCGCTTCAATATCTCGTCCGTCTCTTTCACTCAGATCTCCCTTTCGTCCACTATTCTGTTTGGCAAAGGATGTTTTTCCGTGCTGTATGCTATCATGTATGCTTCTGTATGCTATCATGACTTTCGATACCATAGCTTGAAAAACACCCATTAGCCTGGGGGTTGCAGTAACGGATACTCCAATTTAAACGCGCTCCAACAATTTGCCCTTTTCACAAGGTCTGCAAGGTTTGACATTTTACGCTGTTCCTCCCAATAGCACGATACCCTTAGCTTCATTACTGCTACCTGACAGTAGAGTAATACATACAATATATTATATAAAAAAAAAAATACCGGTGACCAGACTTATTTTTTAAGGAATACGAAGCACATTCATAAACACCACTAATAATGATAGGTGTTTCCATTATTTTGATAACCATCTGTATATATAAACGGTTCATTTTCATTAACAATATTTTATGAATAAAATATTTTAATAAAACAATCTAGTAATTTATAGTAAAAAAGAGAGCAGCTCAAAAGTTTGTGGTTTGACAGTTGAACTTGTGAGTGATTACACATGCAAAGTAAAATTTTTCCACAAAAAATCATCTGGGCTCAAGAAAAATTCTATTTTACAGTCAAATTTTTGGGGAAAGTGGTTAACAGTTCCGATTCTACAAAAAGTGTGCTTTCTCATAAATTTATAATAAGTTTTTCAGCTTGTGTAGATTTCCTAGATACCTGTAAGTATTGTTCCCAGACTGGAAATAGAATCGAATTCGAATTTACTCATCTCCAAATGAAGTCTCTACCAGTTAAGCTACCCCAGCATTGCGATGTAAACAACTGAACTAATTTCTGCTCATTATTTTAATATTCCCACTCTCTTTTTCTTCAGAAAAATTGCATAGTGCATAGTTATCCTCACCTTTACGGTATAACATATTTATATAACGTACACCAGGTTTCTATTCGAACGGTCAAGTTTCTATTATTACCCATACGCTTTCCTACTTAATCTATCCCGGCGTTGTGAGGATAGTCTTCGTTAGAAGAATATGACGGAGCCAAAGACTAAGGCTAGAGACTTGGGTGTTTTACTGGCTACTAACCTGAAAGAGTGCGGATCTTCCACTCAGAGTTCTAGATTTTTCATCTACGTCATGGTTTTGGGAACCAAGCATGAAACTTTGGTAATTATTAGATGATATTAAAGGTTTTCCAGATCTTTGAAATCAACAAGCTAAAGCAATCATTGCATGACTTATCTTTGAGCAAAATAATTACCTGCCCTCCTTCCTCCTTTTGCTTGGACGATAAAGTCTCGACGTAAATGGTACTATTGTTATCCTTGCCTTTGATGATCGATTTCTGTACAACATACTTCTTGTCGCCTATTTCCACTTCCTCTTCAGTGGTGTTAGCGTAGGTGCCGTTCAGGAAACGAGCTTCGTTCAAAGTTTGACGGAAGACGCGTCCAAGGGCTTCTGAAAGTTAATAATAAGAAAAAAAGTCAAACGTTTTCTCTGTACACTTTTTGTTTCAATTCTACATATTATATTAAAGGGACAACAAGAAGCAAGTTCAGATAATAGGGGAAACTCTTGTACCTAGGGCCACCATGCTTTATTTAAATAATTATTATTTTAAAGCATTTTTACTCATTGGAGTGAGTGACAACACTGTTTCAAATCATAACAGCCATTTTTAATGAAAGCAAGAAGAAGCTATAGTTAAATAGAAAAGAAAGTTTTGATTTGATGATCAACATTAAATTTTTTCAAATCAATTTGAAGTCTTATTTTGTGAAAGTAAGTGGAAACTTATGTTTTAATGTATAACAGATAATTTTTGTAATCATTAAAGGAAAAAATGAAATACAATCAAAGTTTGGTTTCTGCAGGTCTTTGGCTATGGAAGCCATTTTGCCAAAAACAACAACATCTTGTACCTAGGGCCATAATCTTGTCTTGTACGTAGAGCCATGACCTCTGGTACAAAAGAAGTGGACGAAAACCTGGCAAGTGTAGAATTCTCACTGATACCCCCGAGAAAAATGAAATTCAAGCACAAAAATTGAAAAAAGTAATTGTTAAAAAAAAGTTACGAAATCTGTGTTTGAAACAGAAAATTTATGTGGGTTCATTAAGAAGACAATGGGGAAAAACATACATTAGAAAGTGATGATGAAATAACTGAGGAATCACTTGAAGTGATGGACTCTTCAGATACTGCTAACGACGTACTAGATTCTCTAATAACTAATGAAAGGCCTAGTGATGAACTTGAAAAGGGAGACTTCTGTTTGACGAAATTAGACGGGGGAAAAACTAAAGCATTTTTACATTGCAGAAGTACTTGACGTTACAGATGATCTAAATACCTGAAACGACTCAGGATTCATATAAATTTTTCTATCAGAATGATACAGCTTATGTCATTAACAGAGATAATGTTGTGTTTGAACTGCCTGAACCAAAAACTGTTGGAGGCCCAGAACGCCAGTGCTTGTTACTTACTTTTGGTGTCAGTTTTGTGAATTACAATGTGAAATAATAAACATTTCTTCCTTTAAGACATTGCCTACAAGTAACATTTTCTCCTTACGAAGATTTTATAAATTGTGCATGAAAGAAATAATGCATACAAATTTTTTTTTTATTGTAAACAACAATTCCTGTTTTTGGAAATAACTGGCCCTAGGTACAATAGTGTTTTTGTATCTAGGACCATTTGTAATTTTTTTAAAATTTTCAATATCATTTACAATTTTTTTCTATATTTCAAGTGATTTTTATTTAAAGAGAATAAAAAACTTAATGTATACAAACTATTTTTATTATTGTAAGTTAGTTATAAGTAAAGATACTGCCATTTGAAAATAGCCGGCCCTAGGTACAAGAGTTTCCCCTAAAAGGGGGTTTCATTAAAATCCAACAAAGCTAGTTTTCACTGAGGAAACTACAGGATTCGGCAGAATTGACTCCCACATTTCTGAACGTCACTGGTAAGGGTGTGATGGGGGTAGCACGGCGCGTGGAAACAGATCGGGCGGATTTTCTAGTTGTCAGTAGACACCATATCAGTAGATGCCATGAGTTCATTCCGTGAACATCGAGGTTTTGTTATCGAGGTGCTCTTTAAAAACAACGATTCTGTAACCGCGACACAGAGGACAAATGAAACTGATGCCGTTCCTGGTCGAAAAACAATCCTGCGATGGGTTTCAAACGTGAGAGCAAGTGAGTCTGCATTACCAAGGGAACCAAGGGGTCGTCCTCAGAACATTACAACACCTGAAAATAAGCAACTAGTCCGCGAGGAAGTTACCTCCATTCCCCCAGAGATGGCAAATAGAATGGAACGTTAGAGAACGTCTTCGGCAGAGCATCGCAAATAACGCGCTGAGTGATATTACCGGGTGTCCGAAAAGTATGGCTACATTTTCAAAAATGAATTAAAAATAAACAAACAAAGATTTTCACTTACAGTTTTTTATGTTCCATAAAGAAAATATCAAAGTTTTTTTTTAATGCTTTATTCCACGATTGCTTTATACCACGATTGTTTTATACCACGATTTCAATGTGCGCACCATTAGTCGAGCGCAACACATCGGGTCTATACGAGATTTCTCGCCACGTTCTATGAAGAATTGGAGGATCAACACTCTGAATGGCCGCTGTAATTCAACTTTTCAGTTCATCAGTGTCACAAATTGGAGATTGGTAAACAATGTTTTTCACGTATCCCCATAAGAAGAAGTCCAAAGGTGTTATGTCTGGAGATCTAGGTGGCCACGGTATTGGACCTCCTCTTCCCATCCATCGCCCGGGGAACTTTTTATCTAAAACGTTTCGCACTTCCAAACTCAAGTGTGGTGGTGCCCAATCCTGCTGGAAAATGAAATTGGGTTGCAAGTCCTCTACTTGAGGAAATGCGAACGTCTTCCGCAGAGCATCGCAAATAACGGGCGCTATCTGAGTGATATTATTTTCAACCTAGTGGAAAAAACTACATTTTAAGTACTTTTCGAAAACATAAAGCTTTTTTCTGTAAATTATTTGGTCCATTTTTTATTACCCTTTGAAATGTGCGAGTCCATTCTACCACACCCTGTATCTACGTTAGCTGAAAAAAATTCGCAAAGATGATGAAAATACAATTCTATTTTAAAACTAAAAACCGTACTTCAAACTGGAAAACATTGTCATTGTCATACACAAAATCTTATGAAGACAAATTTTAGACTTTGTAATTTTTTTTAACATAGAAATAAGAAAGTTTCAAACAACCGACTTAGAAACAGAAATAGCATTTTGTTTATTTTAATTTTATTTTATTCCTTACAAATTTAAAGTTAAATTTCAAACCAAATCTTTGACGTAACATGTCATTTAATGGATGTCAGCCGATTAGTATAACACACTCGTTGATTAAATTTATACTGGGATAAAAATGAAAAAGGGACATTTCAACCATCTTTTACCCTAACAGGAATGACCGCACAAAGTTCTATGAAAAATCGTCAAGAGCGACAAAGGCTGAAAAAGTATTATTCCAAACAGATCAATGCAATATTACTCCACTTTCAACAATTTTGTTTTTCAGTTATAAAAGAGCATTAAATATTTACATCTAAATATACGAAATTCGAGTGCCAATATTTTTCGGTTATGCAATTTGGATAAACGAATGCGGTAGAAAATTATAGGTAGGACTTGAATTTAAGACATTGAAATTAATGCAAAGGAGGGTGAAAATATTTCTTTTTGAGCATGTTAAATACCTACACTATACCGGCTGGGATGTTTTATCAACACTCATGCAATTGGGAAAGAACATATAGATGTACTTGTCTGTATGTCATACAGCAAAGTAATATTTTAAATTTTAGGTAGTATTGTCACCGTTCATGAAATCTGAAATTTTAAACCTCACTAATAGGTATCTTTAGAGAAGATTTACAACTGTGAGAACGCCCTATTATGATATTATCATCAAATTTCCTCTTCAATTCGTTAATAGAGAAACAAACGTACGTTTAAAAACGTAGATATTCACGCATACACGACATATTCGTCCGTGAGGAATAACAAAAATTTAATGTGAAAAATATATAAGATACATTTTTAAAAACTCTTCAAGAGTAACCCATTGTTTATTCTTCGCGGAAACCTATGACGCAAGGACCAAATTTCAGAGTACTGCGGTCAGACTCGCAAATAATTCATTACATTCGGCACGTTAGACTGCAACTAAATGAAGGTATCTCCCGTTCACCATAAAAACACAAAGAAAAGTATATGTATGTAGTTACTTACCCTCCAAACGCCGATAGTACTTCCGGGCTTTTTCCATTAAGTTCTTAGGAATGTTAAAGATGTCAAACATGGAACCTTCTCTAGAAAAGAAATCTTTAATTTTATAGGCCCCTTCTAAAACTTTATCAGTCCAACTTGAAGGTACTTTCCCTATTTCATCACCAAGCTCTTCATCTTTGCCAGATTCATCTCCCTCATCGGGGACGGGTATCTCCGGATATTTCTTACCTCCAGACTCACCCCAATCGTTGCCATCGAGTGGTCCGTTGGAACCATCGTCATCCGTGTCGTCATTGTCATTTCCTTTACCAGTGTTTCCATAAATGTCGTTTTCATCTTCTCCGGGATTACTGTCAAAAGTAGAAATTATAACGACTTTTTCGTATTTTTCATTAATAGAGTCAAAATCAAAACATACTAGTTAGATTTAGCAGTCGAAGGGATCTTACGCAAAATTTTATAAATCAAAAATGAAACTGTAGTGATATCAGAATTGCGTTCCTCTCCCAGCGCCTGCTTCGTGTTTCCAGGAACACCGTTAGTGACCCTCTGTAGCGCATTCCTTGTTGGAAGGGGTGCGAGGGAGTAAGTTCAATGACCCTAAGGGGAATTAAGAGTGTGGTCTATAGGCAGAAGGTTTTTAGCCACGAGACGGCTAGGCCGTGTTGGTGTTTTGTCCCGTGCGGAAACAGGCACGGGAGCTATTAGTTGAGATTATTTTAGGGAATCCGTTGTCAGGAAAGTTTAATCGAGGAAAACAAAGAATATTGTGTTGAGGGTTTAATACTCGTAGATATAGATTTTGAAGTTAGAAATCTTACAGTTTGAGCTTCCCACCTTATTTAGTCAGATTAAAGTTTTGTTTTGTGTTTCATCAGTTATTTTTCCAAGTGATTTATTTCTTGCACGAACCAAACAACGAATCTTCCAGGAGAAGGTAGAGGATTCGTTTACAGTGGCGCAGTCGACAGGATCTTTAAAATAAGGTGTCGATCAAGTCTTGGAAACGACAGAAATTCGCATATAAGGTGTATTACCATTATCATACAAGTGTGGTGTTGTGGTGTGCTTCAGTGTTAAAAATGCAAAAGTGGTCTACGTGTTGAACGATCTTTAAGGGTAATTCGTGGGTACTGCATCCGAGACAAAGTAAGAGATTTTATTATTTCCTTTTTTTAAGTGAAAATCTGATTACCAACATGTTAAATGTGAAGGGAATTAAAAAGGAGGATTTGCGAATTGTCGCACAAGAACTTTATAAATCTGTAGAATAGGATTTGAGAGTATCTGAATTACAGGAATTAATAGTTAATAGTGATGATTTTGTTAAGGACCCAGATTTCGTACTGGAATTTCTGACCTCAACGGTAGCTGAAAGGAAGCAGAGGGAAGAACAGGTAAAGATTCAATCGGAATTAGATAAAACTAGGTTAGAACAAGAAGAAAGGGAGAGAGAGCGTCAGCACGAGTTGGAAAGAGCGAGCTTTTCAAAAAAAAAAATGTCCCGGAGGAATCAAAAGCGGAAATATTAATTAATATTTTGGGAGAAAAGGTGAAATATTTTAGTTTATATAACGGGAGAGGAGTTAGAAGATTATAAAAGCGTAAAGAAATTAGTGCTACGAGAGTACGAGCCGTCAGCTCAGTGTTGTTTAGAAAATTTTCGAAAAGCTAAACGCCGAGCGAATGAAACTCATATGCTGTTTATGTCCAGATTAGTAACCACTTGGGAGTACTACTGTGAGTTGCGAAATGTTAAAGATTTTGAAACCTTAAAACAGTTAATAGTTTCAGATAAGATGTTTCAGACGTTAGATTCCGACACCGCTGCACATATAAGCATTCGACAAGGGGAGAGGTGATTTAAACCGATTGATATGGCAAAGGAATCCGATTTATATTTTGAAAGTAAAGGAAAATCGTTAGCCGAAACTCAAAATAATTTACAAAAATTGCAAACTAATCCCAAATTCCAAAATACAGGACAAAAATATATTCCTCCACCAATGAGGCGGGATGGATTCAAAAATGAATTTAATAATAATCAAGGAGTAAGGCGTAGGGAATGTTTTATCTGCAGGTCAACGCAGCATATTTCAAAATTTTGCCCGCAAAAATCAAAAAGGTTTCCTACAAACAATAACCGTACTGAACAACAGCCAACAGATTCAAATCAACACGATGACGCGGTGGTAGCAAAGGTAAAATCGAAGTACTTTGGAAGTAAGAAGGAATTTTGTTTAAGATCAACAATTGATATTCAGCCACTGCAATATGTAACTATAAATATAAACGGTCGAGATATCGAGGCTATTATAGATTCCGGTACTCAAATACCAGTTTTGCACTCTGAAGATATTACTGAGCTAGAAAAGGAAGATTATGGGACGATGATTTTAAGTTCGCATTCGGGGAGGAAACTAGGGCTAAAAACGTTAAAATCCCTATGGCTATCAGAGATCACCGAAACGGGAATTTATTAGCACCTGTAGAAGTAATGGGGGCATTGACCGAGAAGTTGAGGGGTCCTTGTCTCATACCCCCAAAAACTTATAAAATGATGAAAGAAGAGAGCAAAATGTTCACATGTGCTGAAATAGAAATTATTAACAATAACGAAGTAGAAAATGGAATTAGGAATCGGGAAAGTGAAGGAAAGCATGTTACAGTAGAATATGAAGAGGGAGTGGAGGATATGTTTTCGATGGAGGAAATGGGCAACGAGAGTCAGTGTTCTAGCATTAATGTTGAGGGAGTAGATGAAAATTGGCAAAAAGGGGTGGTATATGAAAATTCAAATGCACAAAAATTGAAGAAAGAACAAATGGAATGTAAAACTTTAGAAACCGTTCGCAGGGAATTGTCACAAAATAAGGGTAATTTTGTTTTAGTTGATAATTTAATGTATCACAAAGATAAAATATTGGGAGAGCCAGTTTTTCAATTAGTTTTATCTGAAAATAGGCGTAAAAGAGTTTTAGAATTAGCTCATCAATCAGTATTTGGGGCAGACATGGGGGTAAGAAAAACAAAAGAGCGCATCCGATATTGGCCACTTATATCACAAGATATCGGGGAATTTTGCAAAAGTTGCGGAAGTTGTCAGTTGAGGAGTCCAGAAAAAGTAAGTGACAGGGCACCAATAACTCCGGTTTTGAGGCCAGAACTTCCATTTGAAATTGTAAATATAGACGTAATCGGACCGATAGAACCGCCATCGGGAAGGGGCCATAAATATGTGCTTTGTATCGTGGATCAGCATTCGCGTTGGCCGGAATCAGTTCCCATGCGTTCCCTTAGTGCAAAATCAGCTTGCGAAGCTTTGCTTCAAGTATTCTCCAGAACTGGAATACCAAATATTATCGCCAGTGATCAAGGGACTAATTTCACTTCCTCATTAACGCAGGAATTTGTGAAGCGCATAGGCGCAGCTCCTAGATTCAGCTGTCCAGGATATACTGCGAGTAACGGACTGATTGAAGGATGGAATAAAGTCCTAAAGCAAATGCTTCACCATGTCATTCGAGAAGATCCTAGAAATTGGGATAGACAAATTCCTTTCTTGTTTTTTGCGTACAGGGAAGTACCAAACTGCACAACCGGGGTATCTCCATTTCGACTTCTGTATGGAAGAGAGGCACGAGGACCTCTTGCTATCTTAAAATCTACTTGAGCAGATGAAATTTCACTTCCCCTTAATATGTCTAAATCAGCCATAGACTATCTGCAGGATCTTAAAATTAGGATGGAAACGGCAGCAGAGCAAGCAGCACTGACAGCAAATGATAAACAGAAAGCGTATGCTGAATATTTCAATCGCAGATCTTCAGTAAGAAACTTTGCAGTAGGAGATCAAGTCCTTTTACTTATTCCAGATTCGAGTAACAAAATCTATGCACGGTGGACAGGTTCTGGAGAAATTGTACAATTTTGTCCTCCGCATTCTTACAAAGTTAAATTACCTGAAGGTCGCATAAAGCAAATTCACGTAAATAAAATCAGGAAATATCATCCTAGAGTGAACGCGGTCGGAGTAATTTTTGAACACGAGGAAGAGTTTGGAGAAATACACCCCACTCCGAAATCCATCAAAGATATAAATATCGAAGAAGTGCTCTCGAGTAAACATTTCAATCATCTTAATGATCCTCAGCAAGAAGAAATTAAAAATTTGTTGAGAAAGCACAGGTCCGTGTTCAGTGGAAATGTCCGTGTTGCGAAAGTGGGAGAGCACAAAATTAAACTGATTACAGACCAACTGCGAAAGAAACCCTATGTATACAGAATCCCAGAATCGCTTAAGGGTAAAGTAGATGAACAGATAGAATAACTTTTATCCTTGGGTTTGAATCCTTGGGTTTCCTTGGGTTAACTTTTTCCTTGGATTTTATCCTTGGGTTAACTTTTATCCTTGGGATTGAAGAGAGTTTCGCTGAAATTGCACATCCAGTAGTATCTGTAAGCAAAAAGGATGGAACTATTCGACTATGCATAGACTTTCGTTCTCTTAATTCCGTTACTGTGGCGGATGATTTTCCTATGGAAGTAGCGGTTCAATTAATTAACCACATCGGGAAGGCGAAAGTTATCACTACTCTCGATTTATTGAAAGGTTACTGGGCAATACCAATGGCAGAAGAGAGTAGAGACTTAACATCTTTCAAAACACACAGAGGAGAGTATCGTTTCAAGGTGATGCCATTTGGATTGAAAAACGCTGCTGCAACCTTCCAAAGAGAGATGAATAGAGCCTTATCAAAATATCGAGATTTTGCAAGGGCGTATATAGATGACATAGCCATCTTCTCAGACGATTGGGAAACGCATATGAAACATTTGGCTACTGTCTTTACAGAACTGGAAAGGTTAGGTTTCACCATAAATCTTAAGAAATAAACCATAAATCTTAAGAAAAAAGATTAAGGAAAGGTTAGGTTTCACCATAAATCTTAAGAAATGTTCGTTCGCTAAGTCTGAGATCAAGTACCTCGGACATATGATTGGCTCCGGAAAACGTCGAACGGACCCTGATAAAGTGCAGGCTATTTCACAGCTGCCCAGACCCACGATGAAGAAACGATTGAGAAGTCTCTTGGGTTTATGCAACTATTATATGGAGTACATACCCAACTATTCTGAAGTAGTTTACCCACTTACGGAGCTCACTAAAAAGAAGGTTCCTGAAATGTTGCCCTGGTCAAAATTTCACGACAATGTGTTCCATCTGCTTAAAACAGTGCTAATGGAAGCTCCAGCACTTTATACACCTATATTAGAGCAACCTTTCATAATCCAAACTGATGCGTCACAAATTGGAATTTCTACATGTCTATCTCAGCGGTATCAGGAAAAGATATGTCCAATATCTTTTGCCAGCCAAAAATTGACTACGGCCCAACAGTCTTGGTCAACTATAGAACGTGAAGCCTACGCCGTCGTGTGGGGGTTGAAGAAGTTCGAGACTTGGATTTTTGGTGCGGAAATTGAACTTCACACCGACCACAACCCATTGACATTCTTGACAAAATGTGCTCCACAATCTGCGAGATTACAACTTTGGGCAATCGCGTTGCAAAAATATAATGTCAACGTTAAACACTGCCCTGGTGCTCAGCTGAATAACGCTGATGCTCTTTCCAGACTCTTTTAGGATAAGTGCATAAGACTTTTATTACGTTTATTATTGACTCTTATAATTCTTCCATTATATATTTTTTTAATTTTTAAGGTATCTAATATGGAATACTCGAGTATAAATTTTAGATGAGATGATATGTTTGTAAAATGTGTTTTTCTAATATGCTTCTATTTTACAGTGAATTTATGATCATTATTTGATATGTTATTTTGGATTTGTTATCTGTGAATTTCTAAATGTTATTTTTGTATGTACCTGTTGTATAACTCCTGTGGAAGCTCAATTCTGATATGGTTTCTGTTTAGGTCAGATCCGTGTTTGTGTTATTACCCTAACACTTATCTTGCGCCGGGGGTGTAGTGATATCAGAATTGCGTTCCTCTCCCAGCGCCTGCTTCGTGTTTCCAGGAACACCGTTAGTGACCCTCTGTAGCGCATTCCTTGTTGGAAGGGGTGCGAGGGAGTAAGTTCAACGACCCTAAGGGGAATTAAGAGTGTGGTCTATTGGCAGAAGGTTTTTAGCCACGAGACGGCTAGGCCGTGTTGGTGTTTTGTCCCGTGCGGAAACAGGCACGGGAGCTGTTAGTTGAGATTATTTTAGGGAATCCGTTGTCAGGAAAGTTTAATCGAGGAAAACAAAGAATATTGTGTTGAGGGTTTAATACTCGTAGATATAGATATTGAAGTTAGAAATCTTACAGTTTGAGCTTCCCACCTTATTTAGTCAGATTAAAGTTTTGTTTTGTGTTTCATCAGTTATTTTTCCAAGTGATTTGTTTCTTGCACGAACCAAACAACGAATCTTCCAGGAGAAGGTAGAGGATTCGTTTACAGAAACAAAACTCTATTCTTTAAGCATCTTTAAAGTAAATCCCCGAAATCACCAAATTCGCTTCGGGGAACTCCTATGGGAACTTCCTATCAGTTCAGCCGACACCAAGACCAAGTACTTTTTTTATTTACCCCACTGCTGGATAGGCCTGGGCGATGTTACATTTTTGACATCGCGATATATCGTCAGTCTACAATCGCGATGTGACGATGTATCGCGATGTTAACCACGAATGTAGCCAGCAGGTGGCAGCGTGCCTCCCTAAAAAAAGTAACATAGATTCATACATAAAAATGAGACCAGGTTGTCCTGCAACAGACTAAACTAATTAAACATTCAAATATCTTTTATTTTGAGCCAAGAAAATCTGCATTTATGCATTTTTTTGGAAGCAATGCAGCTCTTTGTCTTGTAATAACACCCCCGCCTGTGCTGAATACTATCTCTGAAGGTAAACTTGAACCTTGAATTGCTAAATATTTTTTAGCAAGTAGTTTAAGTCGTCAGTCTAAGTATTGACGGTGTGTAACCGGAAAATCGTCCCTTCAAGCTAAGCGATGCGATATCGTAAAACCGCGCATGTTTACAAACATCGGACACCGGGAAATCGTCGAGCTTCATGTCGTCGACTAAGCGATGCGACATCGTAACATCGCGCATGCGCACACAGAAACATCGGAACCGTTTGTGTGACATCGGGAAATCGCGCGTAATGTGTACACCGCTAGGTTTGTGACACCGAGAAACCGCGATGTTACGATGTTTTGAAAATTATTAAACAGGTGTGACGATGTCGGCTTCACACCGGTTTTTCATGATGTATCGATACATCGCCCAAGCCTACTGCTGGATAGACCCATCACAGACACACACACAAATGTGTGTGCGTGTGTGTGTGTACGTGTGTTTGTTTATATATATTGTATGGGGGGGTAGGTGATTGATAGTTCATAATATTATAGTAGAGACTGTTGAACAACTGACCCTTTGCTTGATATCTACAGGGTGGCTAATAAATACTGTGACGAATATCGAATCATTTAATTACACACAGATGAAATAGAAAATGGAAAATGCAACAATATTATGAACATTATACATGAAAGTTTACCATGAAATAATTTTACTTGAATCGACTGCCATCTTTATCGATTACAAAAGATAATCTCTTACGCCACTGTCCTATTGCGGCACGAAACATTTTATGAGGTAATTTGTCCCTTCACTCCGTATGGAAGCTTTGAGGGAGTCCAAACTTCTGTGCTGCTTAGCATTTACTTTAGACTCTAAAATCCCCCAAATGCAATAGTCTAAAGGATTTAGATCTGGTGAAGAAGGTGGCCAATCTTCTTGCTTGATAAACTTCGGGCAATTGGCATGGAGCCATTCCTGTGTTGTTTTGGATTGGTGGGACGGTGCAGAATCTTGCTGAAATATCCAATTCTTTTTGGGATACAATCTGTTAGCATGTGGTAATAAACGTGTAGCCAATACTTCCTGTTTGTAATATTCAGCATTGATTTATAACCCTTTATCGATGAATTTCAGAGGCAGTTTTCCATTGTGTGACACTGCAGCCCAAACCATAACAGAATTCTTGTTCTGAAAGCGTTTAACAGTTCGAAGATTTTCAGGTATATCCTCGAAGGTTGCTGAATATACAACATCATTTTTAGCATTATAACTTTGTTCTGTAGAAAACAGCTTCTCGTCAGAGAAAATTATTTTTTCAACACTTTTGCTACCGTGCCGGTTTAGCAATTTCTTACATCTTTGTAACCTTTTTACTATTTGTGCAGTAGTCAAACCTTGAACTTTTCTTTTGCGATAAGGGCGAAAACCCAGGTCTTCATTTATGATAAGTTGCATAGTTCTGCGACTGATGTTCTCTTCTGCAGCCATTTTATTTGCAGAACGTTGTGGATTTCTTCGTATCTTTTCACGAATTCTTTTGATACGTTCTTTTGTACGAACAGTGCGTGGACGACCGGACCTTGGTCGATCTTTACAGCTATTGGTATCCAATAATCGATTTATAGTCCTATATATAAACGTCCTATTAAAACCAAGGCATTTTAATTGCTTAAATATTTTACCTGCAGAAAATCCGCGATCAAAAAGCTGTTTAACCATTAACCTTTTGGCTTCCATCTTTAAAAATATTCTACATGTTTTACTTTAAACAAAAATCGTCTGCGTTTACAAAAAGTTGCCAATCATACAAATAGATAGATAAATTGTTTTTCCAAACGATTAAAATTAACTCTTATTTTTTGGAGTGTTACAGTATTTATTAGCCACCTTGTACAATTACGATGACAGTATGAGAAAATTCTCATATTTCATTATTTTAATCGTGATTCTCAGACCCGCATTATGAAAACAGACTTTACGAAGTTAAGAACCTCACTTGGATTAATTTATTATACTAGTATTTCAGTCTCAGTGATTCGGGTTTTTACATGAAATCGAAGGGCAACAATGTTACGTCTCACTCAGCTCTGAGATAAATAATATGTTGATGCGTTTTATGGATGGTTTGGAATAATAATATGACTGACGCTCCCTTGGATTTGGCCTTCCCGTCTCTACGCCGCTGGAAAGTAGTTCTTTGCTAGTTAAACTGTTTAGTCTGCATTTCAAATCAAATTCTAAACTCGAATAATCTGTAGAGTATCATCTTTATAGTAAAATTAAGTATTACTCAACATTCAGTACAGCGTCGTGTCATTGAACTTAAAAATGTGAAATGATTCCGAGATCAAATATACAATCGTCAAAGGTAAAGTTTGTCTTCGATAAGCGAACACAAACAGACATAACACCAAAGAACCGAACTAAGAGGGAGAACATCTTTGGAACATCGAAGCATGGCTATTGTTGAGCAAATTTTAGTTCGAACTCACATTAACTTCGAAAGGACAATGCCGCGATTACCTAACCCCTAAATGAATATGGTGCCTTCCAAATACTATCTTCTTGAAATTCACGATAGAGTGTAGAAATGACAACCAGTTGCTGTGTTTACAAATATATTCACCTTCTCAAGTTCTTAGTAAGTAATAAAATTAGTGGTAATAACGTATCGATATTAAACATTGAAAATCTGCAATTTCTGAGACTGCTGGAATGAATAATTGATTCTCACGTAGTCTCCTCCATAATCAGAGGCACAATTTAGAAGTTACTTTTTCAAGTATTATGCAAATTATTTATCCCTTGGAGACGGTAGACAGAAAAAAAAAACCATTCCCAATTTGATTATTATTTCCAACTACTTATTGTGTTAATACATAAAATAATATCTCTGGTTTTTTTATATGATGTTAACGTTGTCTTAGTTATTATCGCAGCTAAAGCAGCCTAATGGTGAGAAAAACCCTGTGATAATAGGATGACATCTACAGTACCTTTCCGGTTCTGCTCCGAGTTCGTCTATTTCATCTGAAGTGCCGTCGTCGTCCGTGGGATATGAAGGTCGATAACGACGGTTGATCCCCAAATCATTTGTCCCGAAATTCGAGAACTCTGGATCCGAATGTCCAGAATACCGTCCATCTGAAACACAAACAGAAAATGATTTTTCTGTCATTTCATTCAGCCATTCTTTTGTCTAATGGAAACGTTGTCAAGTTTCTCCTGGATTCTGTTAGCAAATAAGTCATTAGTATGTTTCACGAATTATAGAAAAATGCTTATGTTCTTTTTTTTATAAATATTTAAAACACTTCTTATCATGTAATAATTTTGTGGTGATAATCTCTGAGTTATGCATCTGTTGTTCATTTTTTTCAGACGTAAGAAATTTGAATATACTTTAGATTTCCCACAAACAGTACAATTACTGCTTAAGTTTCAGTCTGAAAATATTCCGTATTGAGAATTAAAATAAGGCGGACCTGGTTGCGCAAAATTTGCTTTGTTACTATCATAAAAGAAAAAAAAATGACTGGAGGACCAGCAGAAGACCACTCAGCTAAGTTAAGTTGGATCCTCCACCATGCTTCATTTCCGGTAGAAGGCAATCCAAATCGTAAACTTCCTCGGGAGCTCTCTGTATATTTTTCTTGAGGCATGGAATTTGAAGGTTGGTACTTCGGACCAAATTATACATTTCCAATCTCTGGCACCATGGTATTTGCGTTTATACATTCAGCTGTGTTACCAGTGGCTAAATAATTCCAGACCTGTCTTGAAATACTCTGTTTATGAAGTTCCTTCCCTGTGGCATTGGTCGAAACGATATTTTTAAGAGGCATATTTAGCTTTGCGAGCTCTGGCAGCTGTGGCTTTCTCATTAAATGGCATACCTTTGTTTAACGCCCCTATCATTCAGTTTACCCTTTATTGCGTTGACAGCAGATGTTTTACCTTTAAATGTGCATGTTAACCCGAATTCAGACACTTTTGGATACATAGTAAAAACTGCCCCTCTTTGTCTTGCATGTTCCAGTTTCAACGATTTTTTTTCAATGTTTGTAAGGTCTGACGCATATCGCAATAAACACACCAGTATAACGTCCTATAACTAATCGATGCCAAATAACAGTTGAACAGAGAACATGCTACCGGGGTAAATACAAAAAAATAGATTGATTGGAAGAAATACGATCATATCTTGCTACATGAAGATAATTTTGACCGGTACCATCTGTTCCATAGGCGTAGCGTGTTTCTAACCTTTGGGGGGGGGGGGGGGGGGTATATGAATTAAATTCAATTAAGGCCCTCCTCAGCGCATTGACTGCCGGACGGTCCTTAAAATTTGAAATATTATGATTTTTAAAAAATTGAATGTCAATAGAATAGTAATATTCAAAAGTTATACAATGATAAAAATAAATATAATATAAATAAAATGAGAAAAAAAATATAGCATCGAAATTTTGTTATAGATCATATCATTGTTAAAAACTATGTTAAGGCTAAAGACATAATCGGAATCTTCAGTTTCACAGTTTGAAAAAGGGGGGAAAAACCAACTTTCTAAAAAGTTTTCTACAATTTTTCGATTTTAACTCAACTTCTATTAACGTTTGAATTTCTTTCAAGTTAAGTTGGGGGGCACGTGACCCCCCCCCCCCCCGCCCTTACACTACGCCTATGATCTGTTCCGAACAATTACAAACGTCTACACCAGCAGCGGAACTCGAACACACGATCTCGGGATCCGATTGCTAGCGCCTAGTCATTCGAAAAGAAAGCCGGAACAAACAGACTTTCATTATACCTTGCTAAAATAAAAATAAATGCACTTCTACACATTTTGTCTACTGTATGAATGTTGAGCGTTTTTATCTATACATTTTAACAGAGATTGCATTTAGAGCAAGAAAATACTTTTTCAATCAAAAGTGCTATTGACCAGCGGTTGGACAATAGTTAACCCAGAATACTTGGAATCATAGTTGCTGAGGTTAGGAGTTCTGATCCCAACGGTAAGTAAGCAATCTTTTCACCATGGTTCTAGTATCAATGAATGCAAATGTAAACCACTTTCTGTTAACTCTAGGTATTATCACATCACCATGATTGCATTCTGCCTAATTCAAATATTGCAAATATACATACGCATACATTTATACTGCAAATATACATCATACAAATATATGAGCCATTCACGAGACAAATCGTTCGAGTCCACTTTTTGAAATTCTAGTGTCAAAACACTCGATTCACTCCGAATTTTTACATTCATAATAAATTTCCGAAATAATTAGGATTAACACCACTCAGTGACAAAATTTCTTTTGGCCATCAAATAATAAGTTACTTTTTTCAGAAGCCAATCCAGTTAATTCAATACTCTAATGTAAATCGTTGAAATAATGCCATTCAAACGCAGATGCAAGTACTTGATGATAACGGCAAGTCGTTTAGTGTTGTTTCATCACCAAAAAAAGTAAAATAAATGTGTCAGTGACAGTCTAACTGCTGCAGAAGTAAGTACTTGGCAATTATTAAACAATTTTTTTTTTTTAATTTTCTGTAGTTAAAAAAAAATTTAAAGATTAATTGTATGTCATTACCTTTTTTTCACTTGCCAAATCGGGTAAGTCACTTAATCCCGCAAAAATTGTAATACCAATGATTACTCTAAGGATATTCTATCGTACAGATTTTATATGTCGTCCGATAAAATTTTCAAAAATACATTCTACAATGTTTATTTGAATTTATATTTCCATAGGAATTTTAAAAAGCAATGTTTATTATATTATCCCTTTCACCCATTTTTTTTTTGTTTTATGGACCGATTTGGCAAGTGAGCGGCTCATATGTGTGTGTATGTACATATATACTCGTACAAGTAAGGTATCCTCTCCCCTGAATGCTTATTACTCTCCTCCCTATCTATTAATTTTTTGTGCAAATCAAAGAAATAATGAAGATTAGAGAAAAAATTTATCTATATACACTATCTACCAATAAGTATTTGAACACCTGTGATAGAAAACAAAAACAAATTTATTCATATTCAATAGTTGGTACAGCCTCCACGAGAGGCAATTACAGCCTCAACCCTCCGGGGCATGATTTCCACAAGTCCTTGTATAACGGCTACTGGTATTTTCTTCCACTCGTCTTGGAGAAGACATGTAAGTTCCTTCACCGATTTTGGACAGTTGTTGCACCCCTTCATTCGGCGATCCAACTCGTCCCAGAGGTTCTCGATAGGGTTCAGGTCTGGGCTCTGGGCAGGCCAGTCCATTCGGATAAGCCCATTGTGACCATACCAATCTATCGTGGACCTCGCTGATCACAGGCTCGCCAGGAGGACAGCTGGCGTTGTCGTCCTGGAAGTAACATGGGTCCAACCCGTAAAACTGCCACAACGTAGGAAGCACACTGTCATCCAAAATAGTGCAGTAGGCGTCGGTGTTGAGCTTACCATGAATTGGGACCAAGGGTCCCAGTCCATAGCAGGAGAAACAACCCTAGACCATAATACCACGTCCGCCGAACTTTACTGAGGGCACAGTGCATTTTGGCAGGAGGCGTTCTCCTGGCAGACGCCAGACCCAGACCCTGCCATCCGAACAGTAGAGGGTGAACCTTGATTTGTCGCTCCAGAGAACCGTTTCCACTGATCTACGGTCCACTTTCGACGTGCTTTGCACCACATTAATCGTGCAGCGCGGTTGGACTTTGTGATCAAAGGCGTATGAGCGGCAGCACGACCATGAAAATGAAGCAGATGTGCTTCCTTCATCGAAACAACACTCCCGGATGCTTGTTGAAACTCCTGGAGTATGTGGGCCATCGGTTGGGTGTAGTTCTTCCGAATTTCTCTGGACAACACCCGTCCGTCTCTGTCTCCCAGTTTCGCGGGTCTGCCGACAAGGCGCACATTCCGACAATCACCGCTCACCTTCCAATTCTGAATCACATAGGCCACTGTTTATTTTGGGTAATTCATCTCGCTAGATATGTCCCTGAAGGATCGGTCATTTCTGCGATACCCGACAATGACACCTTTCTCGAAATCAGATAACTCTACACTTCGTGGCATCTTGCATGCGACTAATGCCAATGTTGTTTCCTAATAGATATATAACGGCGGAGGGCGTGACATATATCAGGACCGCAGATATCGTCATTTTCATGAGTGTCCAAATACTTATTGGTAGACAGTGTATATAAAAGGCAACACTGACTGACTGATCACTGTATCTCCAGAACCGTAAGTCGTAGGAAAGTGAAATTTTGTGTGGAGGTTTCTCTTAGGCTCTAGGTGCTCGCTAAAAAATAATTTTTTAAATATTCGTATTTTATGGGGGAACGAACACACACACACACACTGTATCTCTGGAACCATGAGGCCTAGGGAGCTGAAATTTTGAATGGTGGTTCCTCCTATGTCCTAGGTGCACACTAAGCTATTTTTTTAAATTTTCAAATTTTAAGGGGGTTAAAAGGGACTTAAAATCGTCTCCTCCCTTCTAAAAGGAATCGCTGTATTTCTGGATTCATAAGGCTAAGCTGAAATTTTGAATGGTGGTTCCTCTTAAGCCCTAGGTGCACACTAAGAATTATTTTTAAAAAAATACAAAATTTAAGGGGTTAAAAGGGGCTTAACCCCCTTTCTCCCAAAACAACTTTTTTCATAAAGATATACGTATATTGCTTTATTAAAGTGAATATTAAGCGAGTGATCTCACTCAGCCGTCCAAAATAGTATAATTTAAAACACATTAAGTATGTGAAGCCATGGGTTGGGTTTAACTTACATTCGTAAATATAATATTTTTAAATATCATGTATATTCATGTCATCATAATATTCGTGTTTAAAATGTTTTTAAACAAACTCGTTACTTAGTAATATTGAGGACAGTGGTACACTTTTCTACAGATATACGCATATTTTTTTCATAATCGATTTATCCATATATTTAAGATTTTCCCGTTTTAGACAATCTTGCACAGTGGGCTAAAATTACAATTAGCTCAAATTTTACTACTCAATTCCAATCATTAGTTTTAAAATAAATGATCACAAGTTCTGTAAAGATACTATAACCAAACATTCTTGGTTAATTTCGAAAAATTCCTTACCGAAAAATTCCTTTCGAAAAATGAAAAATGAAAATAAAATTATTATAAAGTATTGGTTAGATAGATGCATAACACTAGCGAATAACACAATTCTTAACTTGACATTCAAAATTTCATAATTTTATTTTGTAAGAAATTTACTACAAGTCAAATAATTTTATTGCATGAAAATATTTAAAAAACAAATTACAAAAAATTAAATTTATTCTGTAAGAGACATAAAAGTAATGTAAAACTACGTTACAGTCAAAATAAAAATTTAAAACACGTAACAAGTATAATTTCATAATAAATCATGAATAAATTAAGAAGCGCAGTTAAAATTGCATTAATTTGGAGCACTCAACTTTCAAAATAAGGGTTTAAAGTTTAAAAAACTATATTTTCCTTAATATGAGAAAAAGAGGAAATAATTCATTTTTATGGGTCAATTGTCATAAATTGGGCAAGCCTTTGATGAAAGAAAAGTGAAACAAAACCACAGGTAAGAAAAATAACTTATTGCCCATTACATAATCTGAACGGTAAGACTTTCGATATACCTTCGAGAGTGAGTGAGCCTCTACGCATTTATTAATGTTGACCTGCTAATTTAACCGCATTTGGAAATCGCAACCATGTTTTGACTTGACATGTTCTTAACTTGACATTCAAAATTTCATAATTTTATTTTGTAAGAAATTTACTACAAGTCAAATAATTTTATTGCATGAAAATATTTAAAAAACAAATTACAAAAAATTAAATTTATTCTGTAAGAGACATAAAAGTAATGTAAAACTACGTTACAGTCAAAATAAAAATTTTAAACACGTAACAAGTATAATTTCATAATAAATCATGAATAAATTAAGAAGCGCAGTTAAAATTGCATTAATTTGGAGCACTCAACTTTCAAAATAAGGGTTTAAAGTTTAAAAAACTATATTTTCCTTAATATGAGAAAAAAAGGAAATAATTCATTTTTATGGGTCAATTGTCATAAATTGGGCAAGCCTTTGATGAAAGAAAAGTGAAACAAAACCACAGGTAAGAAAAATAACTTATTGCCCATTACATAATCTGAACGGTAAGACTTTCGATATACCTTCGAGAGTGAGTGAGCCTCTACGCATTTATTAATGTTGACCTGCTAATTTAACCGCATTTGGAAATCGCAACCATGTTTTGACTACATAAAGTGGCGGCCACGGTTACAAACATCGTTTTTTTTGTTTGTTATTTAAGTTTATGCAGTGAGACATTACGTCAGATTGTTTTTTTATTTTTTCATAGATACTTTTAATATTTTTATTGTTTCATAATGTAAGAATTTATGTAACACTCTTGTAGTGAAAGATTATTTAGCATCCTTTGTTCTAAAAAAAGCAGCAAGGACGAATGACGTAATTTGCGGCAACCCTTTCCAACGTTGAATTCGCAACATAGCAATTATTTGCATTGCATGCTAACGAAGCAAGGAGGAAAATGCTGTTTCTTGTTGGCTGAATTCCTAACATGCACCAGCCTTCTAGCACTGTATAAATAAATAAATAATTCTTGGACTCTCGCTTCAGTCTTAGGAGCAGGATTAAAAATAATGTTTTGATTCAGTAACCTCTGAAGAAGAGAAAAATCAGAGAAATCTTTGAATAATATATATAATATGATACATGTTTTGTATGTCGTAATTCTCGCAAAATTGACGTGTTGAGTTTTGCACCAAAGTAAAGACAATATGAAAAACATTTAAATAGAAACAAAAAAAATCATTATAATTATTAATTTTTCCTTCTCTCCCTACATATTGATATGGCATTCAAAAGTGGTTCTATTGATGACAAAATTTAAAAATTCATCACTAATTCTCGAAAGCGTGTTATGACGTCACATATTGTAGATTCATCAGAAGTTATCTGGTGGCTATTGTACTTCTCTTTATCAGAAGTTGGAAAACATACGAAATAAATTACGTGTCAAAAGCAATCTTATAAAACTGACTTTAAATGCTTGATATTTATTAAATATGAAAAAATTAGTTTTAGTGTTGCTTGTCAGTTATCTATACGTATTGACCTGTGTTTAAGGAAAGAACTTAACCATTATTTGGATACTGGTTATTGTAAATTAAATTAATTTGAAATACATAACTCATTCCGTCTTTTTTGTTTACATAAACATGCTTTCCTTTTGTAACAAGAAGATATTACAAACTTTAATGCATGATTCAGGAAAACCCAGATAACTCACAATGTTCTGATTATTCAAAATGAAAGAAACATATTTCAAAAGTTTTGAACAATTCAGAGAATTATAACTTATTAAGTTTTACACCTACATGAATGCTAACCCAAATTTGGGGCAGTTTTAGATGAATGTCAGGTACATAAACATTTCAAAGAAAACAAACTTCAAGGAGGTTGAACAAGTAATGATTCATACCCAATAACAAAATCTATGAAATAAAAAGTGGGGCAATAATTTTTCATCTTCAGACTTTATTCATACAGCAAACAAGGATGTAGTTTCTAGATTCAAAGCATTAAGTAATTTTGTTTGTGACATATTAATTGCACTGAGTAAATATATCACGCTGAAAATAACTTAGTTTTGCTCGGGGCACTGTTTTAACATATTGTGCTAAATATATAGTATCATTTTAACTATATTTTATCTTGCCTTTCCTCGTATGACAAATTAAATACTGTAAATATATATTGCAATTAACTTGTGTTTTGCTCGGGGCAAAATATTAACATTTTGTTGCATTTATAAAAACATTCCTTTGTACTTGAATATTTTACTTCCTTGTGTGTGGCATATTAATAAATACACCAAGTGAATATGCGTTATAAATAGCTTTTTTTCAGCCTGGGGCATCATATTTACATTTTCTAATGCATATGTAATGATATTTCAGCTATATTTGAATTCTGAATATGAACTTGTTTGTGAACAAAAAGGCTTTCCGAAATCTATTTTATATTCATATCTTCATGAAGAATGTAAACTTGGTGTATTCAAAATAGTTAATGCTCACGTGGATGTAATATGCATGATTTTAAAAATAAGAAGCTATAGTTATCGAAGTTTTAAAAAAATAATAATGATACTGTGATTATCTCAGTTAAAGACAGAAAAATAAGATTATATAATACCTAATGTAGAAGCCTGTGGGGACATATGAGACACCTAAGAGTAAATCTTCACCGACTGTTAATTTATTATGTCTGATTCGTACCCTGTCCTACAATTATTTACGAATCCGTTAACTTCCAAATTTCAAAGTTACATGAAAATACAAGAAAAAAAGCAGTTAGAGAGGGACAAGGGAGAATATATTTTCTTTCAAAAGGATTATTTATATATAAAAGCTTAGTAAAATTATATAGATAATTTTAAATTACATCTAAATTCTAAAAATAAAAAAAAAGTGATTTAGAAGAAATTTAAAAAAAAGTAATGTGTGAATAACTCGCACTAATAACCTTCTTACGAAGTATCCAAAATTTTTAGAACTAATATTTTGGGAAGAAATCTGTCTATAAATTCACAATTCACTTCTTTGATAAAGAAAATTGTCTGTATGTTAAAGGAAAATTAATTATTATTATAGAAACTTAAAGCAAAATCTTTAAGTTAATTTTTATTTATCTATTTATTCATTGATGAAAGGAACAGTACGATGAAATCAAATATTGTAAAAATCAGCATACAGAAAATGTATAATATAAAATATTGTTATAACCTATTTGAAAAATTCTCCTTCCTTGATGAGTTGGAAGGAAGGCAGAATTGTTAGATAAAATTAACTCACTGATACGTGCATATGAATATTGTTAAATTCATTTATATATAAAATCCAAAAATCCAAAAGAGTATAAATTTAATTATATATACTTACGACTTAGTCCCTTTTTTATTAAATTTTGGGGGAAATATCCTCTCCAAAACTAATTTCTGTGTCATCTAACATGTGTCATAAAAAAGTCTGATTTGTTCCATTAAAAATTCTGTAAAATCAATAAGATGTTTTCAATAGTTTTGAGGTGGAGAAGCTTGCTGCTGCTAATTTTGATCGTTTTACTTTACAATAAGTCTATTTTACTGAGTTTAAAAAGCATTCAGCTGGTTCTATCACTAGAATTTCCCCTCGAGCAACTATTTTCTTAATGAACTATTTTCTTAATGCTAGTATTCATAACCTAAAAGCTAATTGCATTCATGAGCTTTGCGAGTTTATGCCTACGTTTAGACATTGAATATAGGGATGTAAAACAGTGAAGCTTTTAAAAAGGAAATTTTTGACACTAATTAGTAAAATTGTTGCAAATTTTAGAATGTAGCATGACAAAAAGGAGACCCTTTGGGTTATAAATGTACAATTTCAAAAACCCAAGTATTTTTGTACTTAAAACAGTTTAATAACGTGTTGTGGACAAAATTAAGCCGAAAGAGAGAATCAAGCTCTGTATTGGGTGCGATGGGAAAAGCTGGCGTGTTGACCCTACTTCAGTTCTAAAATTAGATAAGGTTGCTCAGTACTCTGGTCGTGAACTTCGCCTGGGCCTTACAATACGACCTAAATTTTCAAAACAGGTGGTCTGTTTCAAAAAGCCCAGTTAGTTCGAGAGTTCAAGCAGGTTTATATTTTTTTATTTCTTTTTTTATCAGAAGCAGCTGATCGAGATAAACTTTGTTTTGGTTTTCGGAGGTCTAGTGTTGGGGCTACTTTAGGGGGGTTCAAGTAAGTTCATCGACCTCATGCTTGAAATGAGGAAATGGATATACTTTATCGCGACGGGTCTTGGGGGCAATGACCCTTGTAGGTACTGAGGGATTTCGAATCTTAACTTTTCCCGATTCGAAGAAGAATTTTAGAAAACAAATTGTCAGTCTATAAAAATATGTAAAAATACAAATTGTTTATCGATCAAACGCTTTAGTTTCTCTTAACTACATTTACTTTAGGAATGTACTTTTTAAATAGAAAATTATTTCACTCACAGATGTCATGAAACACATGAGACGTGCTTCATAGTTCAATTTTTCTTTGAAAAACTTAATATAATCAATAATTATTATTTAAATTACTATTATTGATATTTCTGCTTTATGAATATTTAAAAAAGGATTAAACTTTTTCATAAATATTAGTTTGTATTAGACTTGATCATACACGAGACATAAAATCAAATCTAAGGATAAACCTTAAGAGCAAGTTTAAAATGTTACACGATAGATTGGTTTTACAGAGTGCCATTTAACCTATCAAAACCTTCTCAGTAATGACATAATCATTAAAACTTGAGCATAGTTGATATATTTTATTGAAGAATCAGTGCAGTGTACACATGGGCTGTTATAGCGCATCTAAAACTGTGGATATTGTTGACTAATGTCCAAAAACATTCTCCCTCGGATTTCACAAAAGATGACCTACCAAACAACCAACTAACTCCTACCAACCAACAAACTAGCCTGGAATTTTCTATTCCGCATTTATTCATGGCAGTTTTGACTGGCTTCTACAAATTTTGACCCATGTTTTGAAATTCTACTTGTAAATTACTTTTATTGTATAATACATTCATCTGAGTGTGGTAAAGCAAATATATTTTCTTCTAGTTATAAAACCATAATCGCTCCTTTCATATAAAATTTTACATAATTTGTTTAGTTTTGATGACATTCGAGTTAAACTTTCATCCGGGAACACATACTAAATAATTCCGTAATTCAAAATTATTGCTCCTTTAAAATGATATAGAAAATTAAAAGATTGGTAGAGATTGCTTCGGTTTGTTTGGTTCAATTTCATATCTGCATTTTGACAAAAAAAATTAGAAAAGACATAAAAAACATCCCGAAAACGAGAAGGATGTAATCACTACATTATACAAAACGGAGTGTATCTTATTAAAGATTCAAACTTTGAAAATAAAATGTTTCAAGTTTTCTTCTAAAGGATCGAGCTTCTCTTTAGAAAATGTGGTTACACACATGCAACTTCTAAAATAATCTTCCCTTTTAATCGCCAGTTTTGTCAAAAAATCTTCTCTGAGTGAAGAATAGCCTATCAGATAGCTTACTTCGAATATTTCTGAATTACTATAATATTATCGAATTAAAATCACAAATTTCGAATAAAAATCCATCGTTGAGTCTTGTTTATCACTTAATGTTGTACGAAAATACTTTCTCCCCAGCTGATAAAACATTTAAAAGGAGTAAATAGACAACGTAAATGTTTGTCCTATTTAGAAGCAAGATAAAAATGATTCTAATAAATGCAGCGCCATCTCACGGAAATTATAAACATTCAATTCGTGGCAGAAAGCTGAATCGAGTTGCTCCTCTCACCGAGCTTTATTGTGTCTGTGAAAACTTGTTTCTTTTTTTATTATTGTTCTTAGGGCTACGCTGTCATCAATGTCCTGAAACAAGTTCCTGCGGCACACACTTCATTCTGGTTTCGCGGCGTTCATAATTTCATTTCATCTTTGCCTGGAAATTGTCTTTACTTATTAAAAATGTTACTGCTTTTCTAATTTAGAAATCCATTTAATTAATTTAATTCGTTAATTTTAGATTCAACTCCTATCTTTTCGATAAAATGTAGCTTTAACATTTGCAAAAACTATTTCTGAGTTTTCTACACCTTAAATTTCTAAAGTGGGTATTCCGAATTACGCATATTTATATATCCATGTAATACTCTTTTTTAAATTAAACTCTAAAAATATGCATGATTAACAAAGCACACTTTCATAAAGTGTTTCGTTTTCACTATAATTCTGACAAACGATATTTTACGCAGTAAAGCTTTCTACAGATCTATCCTTAGTGGGTTTATAAAATCATTATGTTGTGTATTTTCAAGAGTATGCTTGAAAATAATTAGAACTGGAGTAAAGTATATCAATCGAGGAAAGAGACAATACTTTTAAAGTATATATCTATCTGTTTATGTAGGAAATATATGCTTCCGCTAATTTCTCCATTTTGAACTTTTTTGCCGTATATGAATGAATATGTGTAGAATGAAATTTTCATGCAATGAATGAAAATGAACACGTAATCTTTTTTTCTACAATATGTATCCCGATTATCTTTTTAGTAAAAAGTGTACGTCACGAGGTTTAAAGTGAAAAAAAAAAAAAACTGTGATAAATAAACGCAGCTTAGTTTCTAAAATTAAAGCTAGTTCATATCAATGCAGAATTTGTCAGAATGCAATTATTGCCATAGCATACTACCAATAAATTCTTAAAATATATCTGTAAAGTGATTTTAAATATTGTAACAGCCTCCTCCCCACACAATATATATATATACATACACACACACACAGTGGAATCTCGATCTATCGTTTTCCAAGGGACCGGCTGAACTGAACGATAAATGCGGAAAACGATAGATTCGGGAACATAACAAAGCAATATGATCGTCGGGAACGCGTGAAATAAACGACACATAAGGAAAAACGATGATTCGGGGAACGATCGATCGAGATTCCACTGTATTTCGTTTAAAAATAGACTAACCTATGGCGTGCCAAATTTGTCTCTTTGTACTATCAAAAAACGATTAGTTTAAGAGATTGTATTTCAAATTTCGTTGTGACAGAAAACGTCTCAATGAAATACAATCAGGGAATTACAAAACCAAGAAAACTTGAGTATTAGCTTTAAAAAGCATGGCATGTAAATTTTAATTTTAAAAAATTGTAAATTAAAATTTATATAATAAAAAAAATAATATTTATAAAATTAGCTAAATATCCTAACAATTAATTTTCATTTTAAAATTTCAACTAATAGGGTGTTTTATTAATTAACTTTAGTAATGACCCTCTGCAAAAGACTCGGATTCAAACCTGCGTCTCCTAAACTCGAAGCTGTCGTTATATTAACTGAACTATCCCGGCGATGCGAAGGAGTGTTTATTTAAATGACTTCCCCCTCACGTTTCCTCCCTTCTTAAGAAAAACGACATGATGGTGACTAATATAGACTTAATTATTTATTTTCGATAATACTGACTATTTTCTCCGTCATTTTTGCATATTAGCATCAGGGCCCGATTATGAATGCTGGGGGCCCCTGGGCAGATGCTAGTTGGAAACCCCCTCCCTTGCGAACATTTATAAAAATAAGAACTATCCATGGACTGTACTATTAGAAGTACAAGGTGCATACGCCAAGCGTGTGAGGAAAAGTTGTTAAAAATCAGGATTTAAAAAATCACTTGATTTAAATTTTGATTCAAATAACAATTTAAACCAAACAAACTTGCATGCGAGTCCTATATTTGCTATTACAGTATATGGTTGATAAGATGGAGCATTCATAAACATGTTTCACATCAAATTGAAAATGCCTTTCACCTTCTGCTGTATGTTTGATACAACCTGAGAGTTTAACATTTTTCCTAAAGCAGAAAGCGAAATTAAAAGCTTTCACTTATCTGGCACCCTATCTATTTTAGTGTTGAGAAACATCATTAAAGAAAGTAGATTTGGGGGCCCCTAGCATCAAGGGGCCCTGGGCAAAGTCCCGATTTGCCCATGCGATAAAAAGGCTCTGATTAGCATACCTTTCTACAGTCATTCTTTCTTATGTTCGGGGGTCACTGTAATGACCATCTCTGAAGACAAGCATTTAAAGCCGCCACAAATTACCGTAGCGGATTACTCATCCTGGACGGCTTAGGGGCAAAATTAAATAATAATAATAATAATAATAACACAACCAATAAACATACCTAATCTGTACAATTTAAATATTTATTTCTCGACGAAGCCCCCATTAAAGGTCACGAGAGGTCGTGGGGAGACGGGAGCTGAAAAGGGACCAGTGAAGAACATCAGAGCGTGGGAAAAGGTCGATCTGAGAAGGAGAGGAATGGCGGATTCCGACCTCTTTGTGTCGTATGCGCGGTAAATGTGTAATACAGTTGTAAAAAGTCGTTAATTTGTATATGTTCGTCACTATATGTATTAAAAGTGGTGTGTCTTCAATGATGGTATTCATTTCCCAACCCAAATCAGGAGAGAACCAGGTGTGTCCCGGAACGGACACGATAGCTATGTACGATAGCTATTTACCCGGAACGGATGCTATGTACAAACCTTATTGGATTCGTTCACCTCGATGTTAACCTATGCAGAAAATGTGTCCAAGGATTGCCGACTGGGATTGAAAGATTTTTTTTATTTGTACTCCGTACTAGAGAAAGAGATTTTACATCTTGGGGCATTTTGTACCAAGTAAGGTACAGAAAAAGTTCAGGCTATCTGAAAATACCATTTTTATTGGATTATCAGCATTTATGTAGCTGTCAAAAGTAGACACATTTTCTCCATAGGTTAACACTGAGGTGAGCGAATCCAATAGGGTTAGTACACAGCGGCCTTAAACTCTATTCTTTAGAAGAATAAATGTGAAAGATATAAAGGGGAATGAAAAGTACGAATTCAGTACATCTACAGAATTACACCCATTTCAAAAATTATATTACATATTTCTAACATAGTTTGCAGTGAGGGTTTTCTTGGTTTGAATTTGTTGTTGGGCATCAAAACTGCTTCCACAATCAAAAGTTTGTGCAATATCATACTCCATAAACATTATAGACAAATTCATTAGCTGTGTGTTATTTTAAAAACAGAGTAACTATTTTTCAATATTTTTAAGCACCGAAAAGACAGAAAAACCCACTAGTGTCACTTATAGCCAACAGTGATAATAAAAAAAAGTTTCTACACTATTCTTAGTCATGAATTGAAATTCATGACTAGGAATTAAACCGTAGACGACTGATCGCTTGAACAATGAAACTGTACTATTAATTCTACAGATACATTAGTATCTAAAGGACCTAATTTTCGGAGGTTCCCCCTGGTTTTTGCAACAGGTACACGCTAGCTAAATGCATCCATGCTGTAATCCGTCTCTGTCTAATAAACTCGAGACCGTCAAATCTGAACTACCCCGGCAATGCGGGTGTTATTTCCAATGATTTCCTTTACCATGTTTACCCAATTCTTTTTTAGATAAATGACGCATGATTTTGGATAGGTTTTCCCCCAACCATTCTGAATTTTTTTTTCCCCGTGATGAGTTAAATCACATATTTTCCTCGCCGTCCAATAGCTCTTCTCTACGGCGCTGTAATGACCACACGTCAGTACCATAATTCAGAGACATGGCATCTTCACCCTATATACAGCCCAAAAGATTTCAATTGACTAGAGCCACAGATGTAAGCTTAAAAATAAGATCCAAATAAACGTCGAAATATGCACAAATGAAAACATCCTTTCGAAGCCAAGGGAAGCTGTTGTCACCAGGATGATTTCACACTTTTAATCTTTTTTTTAACGTCATTGCTTTTAACGTGTACTTCTATCCTTTTGTAGATCCGATGTACGTTTAGAACAACAATCTGTTTATTTTCGTGCATTTAAAAGCTTGACATAACGCTTTGGACATTATGACAACCGCCAGTTCGATCAGAAACACTTGGCGGGAAAATTAGATGCTCTAGGCCAAAAGCTGCCAGAACGCGGACAAAGTTCTTATCAGAGAAAGCTGTTTCGACAGATTGTGCAAAATGGTTTGAAATATAAAAGCTGATTCGTCAGACCATCGTAGAAAAGGTCAGCAGAGTTCTGGTATCTGGTAGACACAGAGGGCGGAATATTAAGAAGTGTAATTAATTCTATAGATATATTAGTATTTAAAGGACCTAATTTTCGGAGGTCCCCCCTGGTTTTTGCAACAGATACACGCTAGCTAAATGAATCCATGCTGTAATCCGTCTCTGTCTGATAAACTCGAGACCGTCAATCCTGAACTATCCCGGCAATGCGGGTGTTATTTCCAATGATTTCCCTTACCATGTTTACCCATTTCTTTTTTAGATAAATGACGCATGATTTTGGAATCGTAAATTTCCTAGCTTGAAATGGGAACTCAGCACCACAAGAGATTCATCCCGAAGCCATTAAACAGGAAACATATCCTTCAATACGAACACGTCACTGTACAGCGGCTTATTGACTACTAACAAACGGAATACAATTACATGTTGATTCTACGAGATCAACTACTACTCTCTGGCGATACAAAAGATTTTCAACGAACAACATAGAAACATAACGACTTCATAATGGGTTCATAACGGCTCGACAGAACTCCAGGTGTGTGAGAGAAAAGAAAAAAAGGTCGCGTGGTATAATAAGCAACTGGCATTGGCTGAGCCACGAAATATTCAAACTCGGGCCGTTACAGAAGCATATATTTTGCTGCATCGGTACTGTTGGCACTAGTGACGATGAAACAAGGCCCATATACTTCTATTTATTCATTTCTATCAAATCAGATAAAACGACAGTTTTCTCTATTCTCTTTAAGAACGTTTCTTACATATAGCATTTTTAAGATAAATTGTCCGTTAAAATTACTTAAATAGTGCAAAATTATTGAAGTCCACAATTGATAAAGAAAAGAAACATTTTATTCAAATTCGTTTCAACATGGAGGCTATAAATCAGCGCTTCGTGCAACTTCTTTTTACAAATCTTAGAACAATTCTGTTTGTTAGTAAATGAAGGCAGCCGAATATGGTACTCAATAACGCCATATGTGTAAAAATAATGCAGTTCTGATATAATAAGAAATAGAAGAAAACTCAAGATTTGATAAAATCGAGTCAACTAAATTAGAGTACTTAAAATGATATTTCAAGTGTATTAATCATTAAATTAAGGCTGAGATGGTCAATCATTTCAAATTTAATTGCTGCCATTGGTCAACCAAAAAAGAAATCAAAAGAGTTTACATACAGAACTAATTAATAAAACTAGATTGCTCTATATGAGGCTTTAAGCTGATGGGGGGAAAACACGAAAAATATATGAATATTGTACAGCAAATCAAAGAAAAATGTCGCATGAAAAGCCTAGTTGGCTGAACCCACAAAATTCATCGGTAAAACTATAAGGACTAGTAAATTCTGATTCCGGAATAATGAATAACACGAATATACCCTGAAACTTCTCTGTGGCGGCCAGTAATAATTCCGAAAAGAGTGGCCGTTTTAAGGGGTGGTCGTCGAAAAGAGGTTTCTTCCATAACATTGGCTCTATGGAGTCTTTAATCGGTTCTGAACAAAAATATGTCCGTTTAGAGGGGTGGCCGTCTAGAGAAGTTTCACTGTATATGTATATTCAGTTCAAATATCTCAAGATAAACAACCATTTTAATACAATGTTTGCATAAGCTTGAATATATTGTAAATAACGAATCGTAGTTGACCCTATGAACTGCAAATGTTCTGGTTTATATATATATATATATATATATATATATATATATATATATATATATATATATATATATATATATATATATATATTGTAACGTCGTGAATCCCCCTTTCCTGAAAAGCGATCGCCCGAACCAAAGCTCTCCTTAGAAAGGCCTGATTTCGAGAAGTCAAGGGGGACCATTTAATTACCCACTGTCGCTTCGCTTCCTTTCTTCTAGAAGACTCCACTCACAATACGGAAAGGCCAGCTGACTCGCCCCCTGGGTCTGCGGAGAATCGAACCGACTGGCCAGCGCTCCCACCACCGAGGGTGAAGTCGACCCCCGTTGGGACTGAAAAGGGATGGACGTCAAATGACCGTTCAGCTATATCCGCGAACATGGAAAACTGCGGAAAAGCGCGGGAAAATACTACCAATGGATAAATTGGAGAGCTGACGAGAGCCCGAAGAGACGCAGTGCCGGGAAAGACCCCCAGAACCGCGGAGACGAAGCGAAAGCTAGAGGCTCTGCAACCGGCATCAACGACATCAGCGAAGGATTGGAGAATAGCCAACTCAGTTGCTGATCGGTGCGGCTCGTCTCTCGGTTAAAGACAGCTCGGTTGTTGACAGAGTCTTTTTGACTGTTTAGAGGGATTCCTCTAAATTAAACACTGAAAGAGTCTGTGAATGTGTTTTGTTTTTGAGAAATCTCTTAGATGCAGAATAGTAATTATTCGGTCTCTCGTGTGTTCATTTCAACTACGAGGGCGTTGCAATATATATATATATATATATATATATATATATATTGTTCTGTTTTCCCTGGGTTCGTTAGGATTGAATAAAATCTCCTCAGAAACTGCACACAAAATAAAATTTATTATTCTGTAAATTCTTCAGGCGTATACACAAATTCAAACAGAAAACATAACAACTGTCTTCTATACAGCAGAAAACTCTAAAAAAACACAAGTCAGGATACCAGAGTCTTCAATACAATACACGCCTAACGCACTTTCAACACAGTCATTTCTCAGCAGAACAGAACTCTGAGTTCCAATGCCAATGTCAGGTATATTTACAGACTTTCAAAGAGCCCCCAATCAGTCAGCCAGCTAGATATCACTAGAAGCTTCTAGAAAAGTCTAGACAGCAAGTTGGCGACCATTTGGCGTCATATCGTCAAATTTGGCGACAAAAATAAGTCACCAAATCCATCGCCAATTTGGCGATAACTCTCATATTTGGCTAGATTTCCATAGACTCGAAAAATTCGTAACAATATTTATACAGTAATACCCCGACTTACATGAACTCGGAGTTACGCGGTTGTTGATTTTACCCTTTATCAAATCTTGGAATGAAATTTCCCAAAAAAACTTTAAATCTTGTCTGGTAGAAACTTTGTCTAATATTTTTTTAAAAACGAGACGGAAACAACGCCTGAAACTGATCATGTTGCTCATGTGATAGAAGTTGTCGATCTTGCCAGACAATTAGATATGGAAATCGATGGAGATGATGTCAACGAGCTGTTGGATACTCATCTTGAGGAGCTGACAGTCGATAATCTCATACAGATCCGCGACCAAAGCATCACTGAAGAATCCGACACTTCAAACCCAATTCCATAAGAAAACCTAATGACAATTATAAACTTGACAGAAGGTCTCAGCGCAGTTGAGAAAGGATTACAGATTTTAGAGAATATAGACTAATAAAGATCGCGTGATCACGACAAAGCAGGGAATAAATAAAAAAAATGTTTTTCCGCTATGGATACTTCGTCCCCCCCCCCCAAAACATGGGAGTTGGATTTTTTAAAATCATCAACATAATTTTTTTTAATATCTTGTACATATGTATAATATATTAAAAAAATAAAGGCATGGAATCTTATTAATAACAGCGAATGTTTGCGTGCGCGCGCGTGTGTGTGTGTGCGGCCCCCGGGCGAATCTGTGAAACTTACAGCCATGAAATTTGGCACACGGGTAGTGCAGACTATGGGAAGGTGCACCTGGAAGCCCGAATTGTAAACTTTATTCTAGAAATTTTTTTATTTTATGTTTTGTAGGATATTTTATGTTTTTTTAACTTCAGATTACGATATCTCGGCAAAAAATGACCGTAGAATTTTTATCTTTTTACAATCTAAGACTACAGACATTTCTCCTTCAAACAAGACCTCATTTGTTTAAAAATAATTTAAAACAGACTAATATTTTCATCAAAATATTAAACCCACTTTTTCGAGAAATTTACGCAGATTTTAGGATCTACGGTCAATGCTCTTCGAGTTTTTATCTTACAATGAAAATATTTGCATCATCTAGAAGATGAAAGCTTTCTCATTCATATAAACCTCATTTCAAGTCTCTATCTTAAAATTTCGATTTTTAATTGAATTTTAAAGAACGATACTCCAACACAAATTTCCTGCGTGGTTCTTCAAACGCGGTAGCCATAACAAAGCGTGATTCTTTCACAGCGTGAATCTCACTAAAAAAATGAATCACTGAAAAGATGTGTCATCGTGTGTCTAATTTTTTATTCTTTTTAATTCAAACTTTTTAATCATAAATAGATCATTTTTTTATTTCAAGTTACAAACTGACGTTTTGAAATTCGGCCATGTTTTTTCGATATAATTTTTTTTTCATTAAATGTTACATATTTGGAAAGAGCCTTAAAAAATTTTAATTCAAATTTTTTAATCATAATTAGATCATTTCAAGATGTACTAATTTTTGGGGGGATATTTTGCAAGTTAAAAGTGAAAAGAAATTTTAATTCAAGTAACTGTCATTCGAATATGAATCGCTTCGGTTTAGGTAAATTTTTCGCACCATTTTCGAAAATATTTTGTTGGAAAAATACCTTTGGTTTAGTAAGTTGGAAATTTTTATTTCAAACTCTTATTTTTAATATAATTGCATACTATTTAATAAGAATTATAAAATATGATTTCAACAATTATATTAACGAAGTAATATGTATTTTCATTATTGAAACATACTATTTAATAAGAAATCTATATTAATAAAAGCGAATGTTTGCGCGTGTGTTTACTTGCGCGTGCTATAATCATTGCTAAATTCACTATAAGGCTGATTCTCGAACATCGTGATTAAAAAATGTTAATTTCCATTACTAACATCCGTGTTGGGTTTCTCAGTCTTATCAGAACAGAGTAAAAGATGAAACTGAGAAACCCAACACCAATGATTTTAAAAATTACATCAAACAAACACTTGAAATCAATTATATTAAAAAATAATAGTTTTGGATCATATTATTGTTAAAAACTATGTGAAGATTAAAGACATAATCAGAATCTTCAAATTCACAGTTTGAAAAAGCGTAAAAACCCAACTTTCTTAAAATTTGTCTAAAATTTTCCAATTTTAAAAAATAGTTATGGGAAACGATACGAAAACTTTAATTACTGTAAACATAAGAAATTAATTAACGTCATTTAAAACTGTAGACATTCAAACTCTAAATTTCTTTCATTTCTCAAGAAATATAATAATAACATGTGAATTTAGCAATGATTATAACACACGTAAGTAAACACACACACAGACAAACACTTGAAAACAATTATAGTTGGGTTTTTACGCTTTTTCAAACTGTGAATTTGAAGATTCCGATTATGTCTTTAGTCTTCACATAGTTTTTAAAAATAATATGATCCAAAACTATTATTTTTTAATATAATTGTTTTCATTTTGTAATATAATTGTTTTCAAGTGTTTGTTTGTGTGTGTTTACTTACGTGTGTTATAATCATTGCTAAATTCACATGTTATTATTATATTGCTTGAGAAATGAAAGAAATTTTGAGTTTGAATGTAGTATTTATATTATTTGTTTGATTTCTACAGTTTTAAATGACGTTAATTAATTTCTTATGTTTACAGTAAGTAATTTATGTTTTCGTATCGTTTCACATAACTATTTTTCCTTACGTTAATAGAAGTTCAGTTAAAATCGGAAAATTGTAGACAACTTTTAAGAAAGTTGGGTTTTTACGCTTTTTCAAACTGTGAAACTGAAGATTCCGATTGTGTCTTTAGTCTTCACATAGTTTTTAACAATAATATGATCCATAACAAAAAGTCGATGCTATTATTTTTGTCTCATTTTATTTATATTATATTTATTTTTCTCATCGTATAACTTTTGAATACTACTGAAATATCAATTCTACTGTTATTCAATTTTTAAAAAAATCATAATATATCATATTTTAAGGACCGTCCGGCAGTCAATGCGCTGAGGAGGGCCCTAACTGAATTCAATTTGTGCATTGTTTTAATGTGTTTATTTTTTCAATAATTTTTTTGCATAAATAAGGAAAAATAGTTATGTGACATATGCATTATTTTGTTCGTCAAATATAGTTGCACATTAATTTTATAGAAATTTGTGGTATGACTTTCTTAAGTAGCGTGATTTATTTTTTCTCGATGATATCTTTTCTTAATTGTCATATTTTGAGAACATAACTTTTTTAAAAACTAGCCGCTGCGTGACCAGCATGGTCGCTTTTAGTTTTATATTTTCTTTTGCAAAACAACTCAACTGAAAGTAACCTATGTAAGGAATGTTATCATTACCTGTAATCATAAATATATGTTGTTAAGGCGTAGTGGGAGCTCAGCCAAAAAAATTATAATCGTTGATAAATTCACTATAACGCTGATTCTAAAAAAATCATGATTAAAATATGTGAATTTCTATTACTTCAGAACAGAGTTAAAGATAAGATTGAGAAACCCAACACCAATGATTTTAAAAATTACATCCCTCTCTGTATGTACAATTTTCAGAATTAAGATATCTACACTTTATCATTATATCAAATAAGAAATTGTTGGGGAAAATTTTTTCACTTAAAAAATGGAGTAAAAATTCAGCAAGTACTAACATATAGTGTGAATTACATTTGGGAAAATATCTTCTCTTTTAATGTGCTGAGGAGGGCCCTAACTGAATTCAATTCGTGCATTGTTTTAATGTGTTTATTTTATCAATAATTTTTTTGCATAAATAAGGAAAAATAGTTATGTGAAACGATACGAAGTTTAACAAAGAAATTTTTATTAGAAGAGAGTTGGGAAAACATGAAAAAATATTATGTAGGCTAGGGGAGTTGTTCAGCCCAACACAAACCCACTTATTGGTGGTGGCCCCGCAACACTATTCATTGAATGTATGGAAAAAATAGTATCACAAGAAAATGAGAGCAATAATTCAATTATTTTTAGCTTTAGTTACTCAGTGATCCTAATTTTGATGAAATAAAAGTTTATGGGAAAATATATGCAATATAAACAAATGCAAATTTGAGTATCTTAGCTGAATTTAACTAGGAGGACATGATACTAGCTAAGAAAACTCATCACTCCGATATATTGGATTATATGCTGCTTTATAAAATAAATGGTCATTATGTATGTGTGTATGCATTTTTTCCTGTGATCTTTAAGAAAAAAATCCTACGATTTTAAAATAATGCAGTTGGATTTCAGTAGATTTCTTATCCATCCCAGGAGAGAAAGATTTGCTTTCTGTGCAGAGTAACTCCATCATTAAACCACTGATCACATTATATCAGATTTGATACTAAATTCAAAAATACATATTTAGGTTTACTGGATTTACAAAAAAATATAATCAATCCAACTTTAAGTAAGTATTTATTATGGTACATAGTATAAAAATCTCATAACAAATACAAAACTTATAAAATATATCATAAAATCAATAGTGTTATAAAATTGAGTCTCACTATAAGATGGAATAGGAATATACAAACAACCAGCTTCACAACAGTCAAAAAATAAAGTCCGATACTGATCAAATCAAACACATGTTAATTGCACTAAATACCACATATAAAGTCGTAAGTTGGAATTTTTGTTTGAAACTTTTATTTTTAATATAATTGCATACTATTTAATAAGAAATATAAAATATGATTTCAACAATTATATTAACGAAGTAATAAGTATTTTCATTATTGAAACATACTATTTAATAAGAAATCTATATTAATAAAAGCGAATGTTTGCGTGTGTGTTTACTTACGTGTGTTATAATCATTGCTAATTTCACTATAAGGCTGATTCTCGAACATCGTGATTAAAAAATGTTAATTTCCATTACTTCAGAATAGAGTTAAAGATAAGACTGAGAAACCCAACACCAATGATTTTAAAAATTACATCAAACAAACACTTGAAAACAATTATATTAAAAAATAATAGTTTTGGATCATATTATTGTTAAAAACTATGTGAAGACTAAAGATATAATCAGAATCTTCAAATTCACAGTTTGAAAAAGCGTAAAAACACAACTTTCTTAAAATTTGTCTAAAATTTTCCGATTTTAAAAAATTGTTATGCGAAACGATACGAAAACATTAATTAATGTAAACATAAGAAATTAATTAACGTCATTTAAAACTGTAGACATTCAAACTCTAAATTTCTTTCATTTCTCGAGCAATATAATAATATGTCAATTTAGCAATGATTATAACACACGTAAGTAAACACACACACAAACACTTGAAAACAATTATATACCACATTCAAACTCTAAATTTCTTTCATTTCTCAAGCAATATAATAATAACATGTGAATTTAGCAATGATTATAACACACGTAAGTAAACACACACACAGACAAACACTTGAAAACAATTATAGTTGGGTTTTTACGCTTTTTCAAACTGTGAATTTGAAGATTCCGATTATGTCTTCACATAGTTTTTAAAAATAATATGATCCAAAACTATTATTTTTTAATATAATTGTTTTCATTTTTTTAATATAATTGTTTTCAAGTGTTTGTTTGTGTGTGTTTACTTACGTGTGTTATAATCATTGCTAAATTCACATGTTATTATTATATTGCTTGAGAAATGAAAGAAATTTTGAGTTTGAATGTAGTATTTATATTATTTGTTTCATTTGTACAGTTTTAAATGACGTTAATTAATTTCTTATGTTTACAGTAATTTATGTTTTCGTATCGTTTCACATAACTATTTTTCGTTACGGTAATAGAAGTTCAGTTAAAATCGGAAAATTGTAGACAACTTTTAAGAAAGTTGGGTTTTTACGCTTTTTCAAACTGTGAAACTGGAGATTTCGATTATGTCTTTAGTCTTCACATAGTTTTTAACAATAATATGATCCATAACAAAAAGTGGATGCTATTATTTTTTTCTCATTTATATTATATTTATTTTTCTCATCGTATAACTTTTGAATACTACTGAAATATCAATTCTACTGTTATTCAATTAAAAAAAATCATAATATTTCATATTTTAAGGACCGTCCGGCAGTCAATGCGCTGAGGAGGGCCCTAACTGAATTCAATCGTGCATTGTTTTAATGTGTTTATTTTTTCAATAATTTTTTGTTTTGGTAACTCACTTTTTTTTTCTTTGCAGATTCAACTGCCATTGCCGTTTGGTTCTATTTTCATTTTCTGTATTTTTGAATTTAATCTGAGTTTCATTTCAGGATCTTTCATTTTGTGCTTAATGTTTTACCCTTAGCATTTTTCTTTGAATATGCCACAGCCTCAGAGAAAAAAAAATGTCTTCTGACACAAAAGCGACAGAACAGAGAACGAAATCGAAGTAGGAGAGAAGATGAATCTACTCCAGAAAGAGAAGCAAGACAAGAAGCAAACAGACAATGAGAGCAAAGAAGAAGAGAAATCGAATGTACTCCTGAAAGTGAAGCAAGACATGAAGCAAACAGACAACGAGAGCAAAGAAGAAGAGAAATCGAATGTACTCCTGAAAGACAAGCAAGACAGGAAGAAAACAGACAACGAGATCAAAGAAGAAGAGAAATCGAATGAACTCCTGAAAGACAAGCAAGACAGGAAGAAAACAGACAACGAGATCAAAGAAGAAGAGAAATCGAATGTACTCCTGAAAGACAAGCAAGACAGGAAGAAAACAGACAACGAGATCAAAGAAGAAGAGAAATGCAATGTACTCCGGAAAGACAAGCATGACTACAGCAGGTTAGAACTACAATAAGTGCTGCTCGAAGGCGCATGTACACTAATTTTGAAAATGCAACTTTTCACTACGACCCATCGGCAGATTACGTATCTGATCCTTCGTGTAACGTTGGATCCATGTCTGAAACTTGCCAACATTGTGGAGCAAAGAAGTGGAAAGGTGAAACCACAGGCATGTGCTGCAGCGGAGGAAAGGTTCAACTGTCACAGTTGATGGATCCACCTGAGCCCCTATGTTCTTTACTCAGCGGCACTTCTCAAGAAGCTAAACATTTCCTTTCTAATATAAGAAGATACAATTCCTGTTTGCAGATGACCTCTTTTGGCACAACGAAAGAAATTAGAGAGCCCGGGTACATGCCTACATTTAAGGTACAGGGTCAAGTTTATCACCGCATCGGCAGTCTGCAGCCTCTACCGAGGGAAGAGCCTAAATTTTTGCAAATTTACTTTGTCGGAGACAGTACACAACAAGCAGAGCATCGCTGTAAAAACAAGCCACAAACCAAACGAGACATAGTACTACAGTTACAAGGTATGCTGCATGATCACAACTGTTACATCCAGAGCTTTAAGTCGGCTATGGATAAGATTACCCCGGAATTCATATTGGTGATCGTGGCGGACAGAACCCCACATGGTGAACATGAGAGGCGGTTCAACGCCCCCGCAACAGAAGAAGTCGCTTTGATCATGGTGGGTGAACAACATGGAACAAGAGACATAGTTTTAGAAGAAGTGGCATCCTCAAAAAAATTCCCGAGACGCACAGGTCCTACGACGCGCTACAGTATCCACTCATCTTTTGGAAGGGGGAGGATGGATATCATTTTGAACTGCGACTAAAAGATCCAACTACAGGAATGCCCCAATCTAAGAAGATTTCAGCTATGCAATTCTATGCTTACAGGATGATGATACATTCTTCAAATTTCAACACATTACTGAGAAGCAAAGACCTGTTCCACCAATTTATCGTTGATATGTATGCCAAGATTGAATCGGAAAGACTATTGTACATACGAATAAATCAGAGGACTCTCACAGTTGAACAGTATGCTCATTTGAGGGATGCGGTCATGAATGATGGAAATATCTCCGACATAGGCCAGTTGATCATCTTGCCTTCCAGCTTTACAGGGGGTCCAAGGTACATGCACGAGCGTACTCAAGATGCCATGACCTACGTGAGAAACTACGGCAGACCAGACCTCTTCATCACTTTCACCTGCAATCCAAACTGGACAGAGATACAGGAAGAACTATTTGTTGGACAAAAACCACAGGATCGTTATGATTTGTTAGCAAGAGTATTTCATCAGAAACAAAAAACGCTTATGAGTCTCATCACAAAGGCAAAGATTTTTAGAGAAGTTCAGTGTTATATGTACACGATAGAGTGGCAGAAGAGAGGACTTCCTCATGCTCACATTCTGATTTGGCTCAAGAACTCCGTACACGTTCACCGCGTGGATGACTTTATCAGTGCAGAAATCTCTAATGAACAAGAAGACTTTTTTCAATTGTAACTAAGCAGATGGTGCACGGCCCCTGCGGATCCATAAATCCAACCTCTCCATGCATGAAAGATGGAATTTGTACTAAACGATACCCGCGGCAATTTTTGAAAGAGACGCAAACAGGACGAAACGGATATCCACTTTATCGGCGCAGATCACCCCAAGACGGGGGATTTAAGGCTGACATCGTTTATAAAGGATCGCAAGTGTCTATAGACAATACTTGGATTGTCCAGTATTGCCCTCTACTAACAAAAATTTTCAATGCCCATATCAACGTAGAGTATTGCAATTCTGTTAAGTCTATAAAGTATGTCTGTAAGTAAATTAACAAAGGATCTGACATGGCTGTTTTTTCAAGTGAACAGTGGAGAGAATGACTTAAATGAAATTGTCCAGTATCAAATGGGAAGATACATCAGCAGCAATGAAGCAGTATGGCGAATACTCAACTTTCCTATTCATGAGCGCCACCCCACAGTGATTCATCTGAGCGTCCACTTTGAGAATAGACAGAGAGTCTACTTCACACCAGAAAACGCTGCTGAACGTGCCCAAACACCTCAGGAAACGACACTCACGTCTTTCTTCAGACTTTGCACCCAAGATGAGTTTGCACGCACCCTGTTGTACAACCAAGTTCCCAAATACTACACTTGGAACAATGGAAACAAGACATGGAACCGTCGAAAACAAGGACAAGTTGTACCTGAGCAAACAGGAATAAGGTCAAGCGATGCACTGGGCCGGGTGTACACCGTCCATCCGAACAATTCAAAGTGCTTTCACCTGTGCCTCCTGCTGTATGAAGTACCAGGCCCAAAAGCCTTTGAAGATTTGAAAACATTTCAGGGATGGCTCTGTGAAACTTACAAAAAGGCCTGCCAGCTTAGAAGCCTTTTGGAAAACGATGACCACTGAAACAATGCACTCGAAGAAGCGGCTGCATCTCAATCACCAAAGGTTTTACGGAATCTGTTTGCTGTAATGCTACATACATGCTCCATGTCATCTCCCGAACAGTTATGGATGAATCATAAGGAGAACCTGTCAGAAGACATGCTGCACTAAGCACGCATGCAGCAGCAGAATATGGGTCTGGACTACAGTGACGACATCTTCAACAGAGCGCTAATCGACATTGAGGACAAGATTATATTGATGGGTGGATCTGACCTAAAAAGCTTTGGACTTCCACAACTCAATCGAAACCTTGATTCAGTCCTGCCGAGTGAAGAACGTATGGAGCGAAATTATCATACGAATGTACTCGCAACATACATGGAGGAAAATGAACCGAAAATGGTCCCAGATCAAAAGGAAGCATTTGACAAGATCATAACAGCAGTTTTCAATGGTCGCGGGGGCATATTCTTTTTGGATGCTCCAGGCGGTACAGGGAAGACTTTTCTAATCAATCTTCTGTTGGCTAAAGTGTGACACAGAAACGAGATTGCCCTGGTTGTTGCTTCTTCTGGCATTGCTGCAACACTATTGACAGGAGGGGGACAGCTCACTCGGCTTTCAAGTTACCCTTAAATCTGGCAAACACAGAGACTCCTACGTGTAACATTTAAAAAAATTCAGGAAAGGCAAGGGTTCTGAAGCATTGCAAGTTAATTGTCTGGGATGAATGCACCATGTCCCACAAAGCTGCATTCGAAGCACTCGATGTCACATTGAAGGACATCAGAGGTAACAATTACAGAATGGGAGGCGTAACTATGGTGTTGGCTGGCGACTTTCGACAGACACTTCCGGTTATTCCACGTGGAACCAGGGCGGATGAAATGCTGGCCTGCTTAAAATCGTCTTACATGTGGAATGACATCGAAAGACTTGGTCTTTCAACAAACATGCGAGTTCATGTCAATGGTGATCCCTCAGCCCAGCAATTTGCAGATAACCTTCTACAACTTGGAAATGGAGCCATTACTGCTGATAATACAGGATGTATAGCCATGGGAACGATTGTGACAACTCAACAACAGCTGAATGAGGCGGTGTTTCCAAATGTGGCCCATCACTTCACTGATCACACATGGCTGTGCGAAAGAGCAATCCTTGCCCAATAAACGAAGATATCAACGTCATCAATAAGCAGCTTTTACAAGAATTGCCAGGTAAAACTCAAGTTTACAAATCGATTGACACCACCTGTGATACAGAAGAAGCGGTACACTACACCACAGAATTTTTAAACATGTTGGAGCCATTTGGAGTACCCTCTCACATATTAGAGCTGAAGATTGGTGCACCAATTATGCTGCTCAGAAATCTGCATCCACCTTCACTCTGCAATGGAACAAGACTTGCTGTAAAGAATCTGATGCCGAATGTGATTGAAGCCACCATTATGACAGGACACTCTGCAGGCGAAGTTGTATTTATTCCCAGGATACCAATCATCCCTTACGATATACCATTTCAATTTAAAAGACTTCAGTTCCCTGTCCGTTTAAGTTTCGCCATGAGCATTAACAAGGCACAAGGGCAATCGCTAAAAGTAGTTGAACTCGATCTTCTCAAACCCTGTTTCTCCCATGGTCAACTTTATGTGGGTTGTTCTAGAGTTGGAAAAGTCGAATATCTCCTAGCTCCAAATGGAAAAACAAAAAATATAGTATATCCCGAGGCTCTCAAAACTGATATTTCAAGAAAGAAAAGTAAAAGAAGACTCAAGTGAATTTTATCAATGCTATACAGACTTTAATATAGCATTCAAGCCAACAACATGAATGGACAAGCCACAGATCAAGAAGCGTTAATTTAATTTATATCAGCCTTTTGAAAGACACAAATAAGAGGAGCAATGCCGTTTATTTATTTTATGATATTTATATTGTTATTAATTCTAGGTTATTTATACTGTGTTTAGTTTTTAAATTGATTTTTGTTAACAAACATTAGACAATTTGACATTTTTACTTTTTAACATTTAGTAGTAGAAGAATGATGAAAGGCTGAATCTACTAAAATTCTGAGATGTGTATAACATTTCACATGATTTTTTTAAAATTTTATTTATACTGTGTTTACTTTTTTAATTGATTTTGGTTAACAAGCATTCGACAATTTGACATTTTTTTTCAGCCTTTATGACATGAATAAATCAGGTAGAGGAGGCTTCTGCAAAACGTGACCACTGACGGTTGTTTTGTAACAACTGATTGAAGTGGCGTCATAAAACGACAGTGAGTGGCCACGTTTGCAGTTTTGTCATCTTTGGCTATACTGTGTTTCCTTTTCTTTAATTTTGCACTTTTCATTTTAATCTCAGTTTTAAGGCAAACTTTTTCAGTCATTTATTTTGTTTTTGTATTTCTATAATTTCAAAACATGCTTTTCATTACATTTTCTGTAATTTTGCACTCTTGATTTTAATCTCAGTTTTATTTCAGGGTCTATCATTTATAGTTCTGATTTAAGTTGTGTTTAGTTTTTATTTATACTGTGTTTCCTTTTCTGTAATTTTGCCCTTTTGATTTTAATCTCAGTTTTCAGGTAAACTTCAGGAAAAAATATTTAAATATAGTAAAAGAAATGTTCCTCAAACTGTGCTATATTAACTGTACTATATTCTTTTGTATGTTATATTACATTTAATTTCAATATTTTTCTTCTACATTATTTTGTCTATTAAAATATCTGTTACGATTTTTTATAAATATATTTTTTTTAGTTTTTTGGCATTAAATGCCTACATTGACCGTTGTATGTATGCAATTTTAATGTACTCCGTAGCGAAGCAAGGGTATTCAACTAGTATATAATATTAATATGTAATACAATATTTTAATTTCAATCCAATATTTTCCCATTAAACTGGTGTTTTTTCTAATTTCTTGGTACCAATTAGACAAAATTTATATGTATTTATATGCAAAGTTGTACCCCGAATTACGCAATATTTTCATTGGTCCCACCTATCGCGTAACTTCGAGGTATTACTGTATATATGTATATATATATTCACTGGTCAAAAAAATTAGGGGAGCAAGCAAAGAAGTTAAGAAAACCGTGCGAGACAGCCACGTATTGGCATAAAATGGATAGTACACGCATATCAATGCGCAATACAGAAAAAAAGACGTAAAAAAATTTGTAATTAAGCTTTAATTCTTTGAAAATATGGAAAAAACATGAAAAGATGATTTAGGGCAACAATTTGGTTACATGTAAACGATAAAAAAAAGTATTGTTTAGAAATTATGCAAGATTTTTAATATGGCGTGTGGTCTCCTCGAACAGCTAAGACTGCTGCACACCTGTTTTCCATGGATGCGATGATGTTATCGATAAGACTTTTGGGAATACTGTTCCACTCCTCAAGAAGTGCAATCTCCAAGTCTCGGAGAGTAAAAGGAGGCCTTGGTCTCGCAGTAATGCGTCGTCCGAGCATGTCCCAAACATGCTCGATTGGATTCAGGTCAGGAGAGCACGCTGGCCATTCCATACGCTGTATTGTTTCAGCTTCAAGCATGTTCTCCACATGGACGAGCTGTATGCGGTCTGGCATTATCATGCTGGAAAACAAAGGAATCTCCAATGGCTGCAGCGTAAGGTTTGACATGAGGTCTCAGTATCTCGTCTGCATACCTTCGGGCCGTCAAAGTACCATTCCGAATGATATGCAGGTCCGTACGTCCACCTATTCTGATTCCACCCCATACAATAAAACCAGATCGTCTGTATTGTGACCTTTCACGAACGAATGTGGGGTTATTTCGAGTGCCCCTTTCCCTCCATACCAAAACATGTCGGGTGTCACACTCCAGACTGAATCGGGACTCGTCTGTAAACAGCACTTGGCTCCAATCATGTTGCTCCCAATCTCGATGTTCAGCAGCCCATCTTCTTCGGGTCGCACGGTGGCGTGAGGTCAACGGAATGCAGACCATTGGCCTACGTGCATAGAGACCTCCCTGATGAAGCCTATTACGCACTGTTTGGCTGGACACCCTTCGTTCTGTTGCCAAGAACAACTGACTTTGCAGCTGAGTAGCATTGTCTGTTCTGCTTCGACGAGTTGTTAACAGTATATACCGGTCATCAGTTGCTGTAGCGTCGCGTGGCCGATACGTTAGAGCCCTGGTCGACGTCAAACATTCCCTGTTTCTTGGAATCGATTCCACAGCCTTGCAACGACACTTCTGGTGACCCCAACAGCGTCCGCGACACTACGTTGTGTTTGCCCGGATTCGAGTCTGCCTATAATACGCCATGCCATGGATTCCGGTAAATCACGTTGTTGAGACATTTTCAAGTCACCTTTTCTCAAAAAGAATAACTGAGCAATCGAATTTCACAGTTAAGGCAGTGAAACAGACGTTTCTGCAACATCCCGATTTCCACCCTTATGTTCTTTTTCTGGTTTTTGACGTCATGAACTTTGATTTGCATATGAAGTTTTCTTCTTCTGTTTCCTGCTAGGCTTTAAATTATGGATGATTTATTTTATGTTACTTATCGGTGTAAGTATTTTCGTAATTTCGTTAAAACCATGTGCTCCCCTAATTGTTTTGAGCAGTGTATATACAGTGGAACCTCGCATAACGAGCATAATTCGTTCTAGTCTTACTCGTAATGCGAAACACTCGTTAAGCGAAACAATTTTTTACATATAAATCAATGTAAAATGCGATAATGCGTTCCATGCCAAGAAATACTCAAAATTTTTTAGATGTAACGTTTATTATTTAAAGAAAATTACTTATACATAAATTCTTAAGGAGCAAAATCATCCATATGTAGTTTATTATTTACGAATTTATGACACATATCTAATTTTTTTTACTAGAAAGCTATTTAGCGACATTTGTTTTTCTCGGAGCTTCAAAATTTGCCGAAAATATGTCACCACATTGTCATTGAATAAATTTATAGCGCGCATAGCCACCGTCTTATCACGGTAATGCTTTGTAACATGCGATGCAACAGTTTCCCATGATTTCATCATTTCTTTTATTGCGTCAGAAGATTGTTTCTTTGCTGTTTCTTCGTCCTTCTCTACTGACAAACTCTCCTCTACAACTGCTTGCTGTAAAAGACACTGCAATTCTATTAGCTGGTCGGTGGTCAGCTCTTGGTTGTGCTCTTCCACAAGCTCCTCTTTTTCGGCCGTTGATGATCCTGATGACATGAAGATCCGAGTGACGTGAAGCGGGGACTTCCTTCCACGTCACTCGTTATGCAAAATGTTGCTCGTTAAGCGAGCCATTTTTTTACGATTTATTTTGCTCGTTATGCGAAATACTCGTTATGCGAGGTGCTCATTAAGCGAGGTTCCACTGTATATATATATATATATATATATATATATATATATATATATATATATATATATATATATATATATATATATATATATATACTAGCTGTTTACCCGGCGTTGCCCAGGTATTTATTAATCTCAATTTTTTAGTACACAGGAAAAGGAATAAATTCTACCTGTAGTGTAAAATCTAAGTAATTTTATTTATGGGTATTTAAAAGTATATGTACAGTATACAAAGGATACAATAAAATTACAAATTCACTCTATTATTTAACTCACAACTTGATTATAAACAACACTTTTAGTTTCCTATATTCATCTCAGTGAGTCCGAAAACAATGGATTCGACACTACTCTCGGACATTTTGGACATTTCATTTTCCCCCTATCCCCCCTCCTCCCTCAATGCTGAGGGGGGGGGGGGGGCTGAACTCGCACTTAAACGGCATCGGTTTTGCCGCTATTCGTCTCAGTGATCCCGAAAACTATGGATTTGACACTATTCTCGGTCATTTTGAACATTTTATCTTCTCCCCCCCCCCCGCCTCCCGTCCATCGTTGATGGGAGGGGGGGGGTGCTGAACTCTCACTTAAACGGCACTGGGATTGCCACTGTTCCTCTCAGCGACCCCGAAAACTATGCGTTCGACACTACTCTCGGTCATTTTGGAGATTTTATATTCCCCCTTCTTCCCCTCACCCCCATTTGGTAATGGGGGGGGGGGCTGAACTTGCACTTAAACGACATTGGGCGTGTCACTATTAATCTCAGAGACCCAGAAAACTATGGATTCGACACTACTATCGGTCATTTTGGAGATTTTATATTCCCTCCTTCTTCCCCTCTCCCCCTATGCTAATTGGGGGGGGCGGAACTTGCTTTTAAATGACATCGGGAGAGTCACTATTAATCTCAGCGACCCCGAAAACTATGGATTTGACAGTGATATCAGTCGTTTTCGATTATTTTTACATGTGCCCCTGCCCCCGTAGGGTGCTAGGGGTGTCTTATTGCGAATCTCAACCATTCTCGAATCAACTTAACCGCACACACAAAATTTCATAAAAATCAGTCCAGTCGTTTAGGAGGAGTTCTGTGACATACACACGGACAGAAGAAATAAATATATATGTATATATATATATATATATATATATATATATATATATATATATATATATATATATATATATATATATATATATATATATATATAAATTTTTATTCGACAAAAGTTTTTTAATTTACTACCTTTTTCGAATTCTTCATCTCCAGATGTTTCCTCTTCTGGCGCAGACCGAGGAACTATTAAGCTTGATTGAGAGACAGCTATCAGCATAAAGAAAATGCTCAACTTGCGGAATCTCTGTTTCACCATCTCTAGAAACCTACACAGATTGAAACACAGTGAATAAAAGTAACCATTACACTTGTATTTATTCAACAACATGGGTTTGTAGAAAATTTTGACGCTAATTTGGGAGCGAGTGCATAGAGCACAGGCAAACTATGAAAGGAAAAGTTCAAGAGAGCGAAAGATATTTTCTGCACCAGAAGCAACCCGAGATCTTCCGTCGAAGACATTGTACTTAAAAACCCTAGATATGTATGGGCTAATCGATTAAAAAGTGAGCCAGTGCGCGAGATTTTGGTTCGGTTGTAAAGAAATTATATTTTATAAAGGCGTGTAATGGTGAAATATGGTGTATATTAAATATCATTCAGGTAGCAATGTACAAGGTGCGCCATTAATTTCCAGGACTAATCTAATAACTCCAGAAAATATTACATGAAATACATACGCATTTAATTTTTTCGAAGTAATCCTACCTGCCGTAATGCACTTCTGTGCTCGGCTGTTAAGTTTCGGAAACAACTTTTTAAGTCCTCTTTCGATATGTTCTTTAATGTGGACGTCACCGTTTTCTTGATGGCATCGACATCCTCAAATCTTGTTCCCTTCAGCAAATTGGCCCAGAATGAGGTCGTGGAGATGCAGCATCCTCCATATTCTCCGAACATAGCACCGGCAGACTTTTTCTTGTTTCCAAAAACTGAAAGATTTGCCGAAAGGAACAAGATTTGAGGATATACAAGCCATGAAGAAAACGGTGACTTCCACATTAAAGAGCATTCCGAAAGAGGACTTTAAAAGTTGTTTCCGAAACTTATACAGCCGAGCACAGAAGTGTATTACGGCAGGTGGGAGTTACTTCGAAACACATTAAATGGGTATGTATTTCATGTAATATTTTCTGGAGTTATTATATCAGTTCTGAAAATTAATGGCCGCACCTTGTACACTGGTTATCAAAAACTAAGGAAAAGTCACAAAAATAGCGATTACTTAAAAAGTTACGCGTAGAATTTAATGAAACTTACACACATTATGCAACAAATAGGTAGGTATAAAATAAAATAAAAAGAAATCACCAGACAATTATGGTGTTATAGAAACTAGCATATGTATAATATGAACGAATCGGATGTGTCAGTTTGGTATAGGAAAAGTACCTTTAATATGGCGTATGATCCCCCCGAGAAGCAATACAGCACATACAGCGATGCGTGATGCTGTCAATTATGCGGTCTATGAGTTGGGTAGGTCCATGTCGCTGGCCCGGCACTTTTGGAATTTCGAGTTGAAACTTTCACAAAAATTAGTACCTAATTAGTACCAATTAGTAACAAAATATTAGAATTAGTACCCATCAGGATCACGAGTTATAGCGTATTCGATTCTTCCGGGCCATCGACAATCAGGTCGCTTCCGAGCCAAACGCTTTGGAATTTCGAGTTGAAACTTTCACAAAAATTAGTACCTAATTAGTACTAATTAGTACCAAAATATTAGAATTAGTACCCATCAGGATCCCGAGTTATAGCGTGTCCGATTCTGCCGGGCTACCATGTCGCTGGCCCGGCACTTTAAAATGATAATATCACTGACTCGAAACGTTTTTTTAATACACACATTTTGGTTGAATTTGACCCGCAACCAAAAAAGATTTCCAAAACCTGCCTTAGAGGATGTATTTATTAAAAATTCGTGCCCAACTCGAAGCCCGAACCTTCGATCGAGATGCTTTCATTTTCGTTTCGAACAGAACGTTTGGATTATTGGGTCCTAGAGCGGTAGATAACAGTTGAAATAAACATCGGTATCCGACACCCAGCTGTTCTACTTGAGTGTCTTCTTAGGCCCGTTGCACACACGGCGTTTTTATCAATGGTGGAAATTTTTCATCGGACGTCGTTCTAAAAGTAGAGCTTACACACACGGCGAAAAACTCCGTCGCCGGGGAAAAGGCCCACCCCTTCTTTTCGAATCCTGCACGTGTCCAAGAAAACCAGAGGGGTCGCACCTACGCCCCCCTCCCCCCAGCCGGTATCGGAGGAGCCCTCCTTTTCGAATCCCCTTTACGATTCCAAGAAAACCAGCGCCCCCCCCCCAGCAAACCCCCAAACACCCCTCTCGCAAATGACCCTATGACGGTAAAATCCGCTGTGTGTGTGTAAGCGTACATAGGGTCACATGGATAACTAGTTCAATCTGGCGTAAAAAAATCCGCCAGCGCACAGTGGCACTCGACAGCTGCATAAGCTACCGTCGACGAAAAATTTAATTTTCGCCCAGTGTGCAAGCTCCAATTGACTTCTGTGGTCTACTGTTGGAACGACGTCCGATGGAAAATTTCCGCTAGAGATAAAAACGCTGTGTGTGCAACGGACCTTACAAAAGGGGCCCTGTTGGGAGAGGGTCGTTACTATACTTCAAAGTGTCATTCCTGCTGCGGGGGGGGGGGGGGGGGATTCTCCGCCAATTCGACTCCTCCCACCACTCGTAAACAAACGGTCTTCCCCGTTGTGTCAGCCAGGGAGTTCCGGAATTGCGTTCAGGTTGCGGGACAGGTGAAATACTAGCAACGTAATAAAAAATTGCAATAAATTTATTTTAAATTCGGTACTAACGAAAATTTTTGCGGTACTAACCGGTACTAACAAAGTACTAACGAATGGCACTAGTGAAATTCCAGAATTGCGTAGGTGCGGGGCTCGCATTTCACCAGCCCCGCAATAAAAAATTGCAATAAATTTATTTTAAATTCGGTACTAACGAAAATTTTTGCGGTACTAACCGGTACTAACGGAGTACTAACGAATGGGATATGTTTGATTAAAATTCGCTTAGGTGCGGGACTGGTGAAATGTACGTTCTGGGAACTAGATTGCAAGCACAAGTGCACAAACACATGGTGAATTGGAATTTTTTGATTTTGCGTCGAATTCTTTGGTTTGCGTCTAATTTCTTGGGTTTTGCATCGAACTTCATTTATTTTGAGATAAAATGAGCAACATTTCTTTCATTAAATGAAAACGTCGTGGAAATTTAGTGCAGTGCCAAAATTTCCTTTTCCGCATAGAAAGAAAAAGAGAAAATTTGAGCTACTGGAAGTGCTCATCGGATTCAAAACGTAAAGCTCGTATAGTTTTACACAAAGATATTTTTAAGAGTTCCTCCGGATTTCATACACACGAACCGGCTGTTAAAGAAATTAACAGACGGTTAACAGAACAAATTATTATTCTTTAAGTACGGAGTACCTACTTACTGTCAAAATGCACTGATACATGTTTAGTTACCACATTAAAAAAAACTTAAATTGTCATTTTCTCACTTTTTCGTTTGCAAATCGATCAATCAATTTCTCCAGATCAAGTTGAAAAGTTATTGTTTTTTCAATTTATATAGTGGTCAAAGAGTTAAGACGGTGTTGTGACATGATGCTTCTAAAATGTTTTGATTAATTTTAGCTTTGAAAAACTTATTTCTGCTATCGTCGTCGTCAGCAAAGTGAAAATATCAGGCAAGCTGTAATTATGTCAAAGAAGCTACTTAAGTCTGCGGTGTGAATTAAAAGTAGTTCAGCAATTTCGCGTATTAAAGTAATTTGTTTTAATTGAATATAAAAGCACATTTTAAATCGAAGCAATCGAGGTCCAAAATTAGGTGAAATATTGAAAAGATATGCCGATTGTAACAATTCTGTTCCTTCCAGAATACTTTTATCAAGTGACGCGGCGAGATATTCAAGTAATAAACATTTAAAAAGTGTACACAACTGTCGAACGGATTCAAATCTAATAGTAAATTGATTAATTATTAAATCCATTACTTTATAAAACACCTCGACTTTGAAACATCGTTCACTGTCTTCAATGAGTTCATCTACTTGTAATTCAGCAAAGAATTTTTTCACAAGACGCATTTTTTTTGGGTGAAAACAAGGTTTAATAATCCATACAGCTGATAACTCAAGGGTATCGTTTTTTAACAAACTCCCAATTATTCCCTAAGTTCTGGAATTGGGTTAGGAGTGATGAAAGCATCTCAGCGGATTTCTCTATATCTTCATGAGTACCTTGCAGCATTTTCGAGACTGTATTAATAGGTTCGAATATTTTACTTTGCAGAATTATCAAAATAATTGTTCCGAAAATTTTCCTTTGTCAGACGAGTCTATTTCTATATCAATGTGTTGTGGAAGAATTTCACTTTCTGTTTGAATTGTTTCAGGCGCAGAAATATTCGTAATATCTGTATCTGTTTTGTCTGGAGAATTTTTGCCTTGAGCTTGCGATTTGTTTCCATTAAAATTCAACAAGTGCATTATTTGAATCGACTGTTTTAAAAAAGTTCATATTTTAGCAACTTTCATTAAAACTTCCTTTTAAGCTTCTGACATTTCTATTCTTCGTTTTTTAAACTGAGCCCCACTTAGTTTTTTTGACATCTCTAACTACAATACATATATAAATATATGATATTTATTAACAGAATTTAGTTAATAGAATATATACAGAGGCTGTTCACACATTTTTTAGACGATGTATATTGTATTCACAAAACTAAATTACATAAAATTCTTGTGTTTTAAATGTTCTATTTGACATCTCTTATTCTGAACTATCTTTCGACACCGCAATTTCCAGGATAATAATGCCTTTTGAAGTGTCAGAAGAGGTATTCTATCCCATTCCTCCTGAACAGCTTTCCAGAGTAATGTAAGGGTTTTGGGACGACGTTTGGATAATGCAGATTTTAAAAGTCCGAAATCACAAAAATCCATAGGTGATAAATCGGGAGATTTAGTAGGGATATCAGTGAAGGGTATGGCCTTGATACCAGTTTTTTGTTCCATTTCTTTTAGGAAATTTACAGTGGATTTTGATGTGTGACTGCTAGCTTTGTCCTGATGGAGTCTCACAGATTGATGGCACTGTGGGTAAAGCGATGGTATTTCATTCAGAAAAATTGGCGATAAAATATGTTCCTGATAGTATTTGGAGTTAATCTTGACATTTTTTTCCACTCTCTTTATTTTTAACTTGCCATTATAAGAAAAACCAGCAACAATCATGAATCCCTTAGAAAAACTTTCTTTCGATTCTTTGAACCATGTACTTAAATTTTTTTCTCCCCTTTTATGATAATAAATGGCTCTTTTTTTGTTGCAATCATTTAAATACACCCATGATTCATCTATTGTGACAATTGTTTTCCATTTTTCTTTGGATAAGTGTTTCTCATATAGAATTCTGCATCGTGTCCTGCGTTCAGCGATATGATTTGAAAGAAGACGATGCACATTGCGTTTTTTCGCTTTCTTAAGATTTAAATCAACGTTTATCATTTTGTTTACAGTGGACACCGAGCATTTTAATGATTTTGCAACTGTCCTTTGACTAGGGGGATTTTCTTTTAACATTAAACAACGTACCTTTGCAATAGTCGAAGATGTCCGTTTTTTCCTTGGATACTTGTTTGGAATTTTTGTCCCACTTGAGGCTCCAATTTGATGTTTTTTTCCTTTCTTGTTGACGATATTACCTATCGACACTTTAGTTATCACAAAACCATGACTCTCACATCGATTTTGGATAACGGAGTATGCATATTTCTCTTCGGAAAGAGCATAAATGTAGCCTTCGAACCACTGCTTTGTTAAAAACGCCATTTTGAATAAAAACAAAACTTTCAAGTCGCAGACGATAATTTTGACTTTTAAAAACATAGTACAATTGCAATTATTTCTTTTGCAGCAAACGATTTTTTATTACCGCTTACCAAAATCGTCTAAAAAATGTGCGAACAGCCTCTGTATAAATATATCTGTTAATTGTTGATAATTTTTTATTTATTACTTTTAGAAAGTTTAAAAACCATTTTATTTTCTTACGTTATAAAACTAAATATTATTCTGTATGTTGCAACCTCAATTAACATAATAATTTATAAACAAACCATTTACTTTTAAAATTATACGTCGATGAATCCAAAAGCACACTGTATATAAGTAATTTAGTAAAATAGTCATAAATTTTACAAAGTCAATTAAACGGAACAATAAATTACAATCCCCAGTGCACTCAATAAGTTTTAAAAATTATGTAACACTTTCATTCCAAAATAAACTTCAAATCCTTACACTGCACAAAATAAACAAAGGGAATATGAAACTCTAAATACTACGCTTGCTTTAAAAAAATCCCGAATATTTGCCTCGAATCGGCGCCGATGTTAACTTGCGCTCGTGGGATTCCCCAGATGCATGTAACTTTTTTGCTGTAAAACGCAACTTACAGTACGTATAGTAAATGCCTATAGTAGTGATTTCAAACATTCTTAAAATTAATCATCATGCATTTTTATAGGTCTATAAAATGTTACATTTATAATGAATATTTTCTGAAATCAAAGTTATGACTTCAGTCAAGTGCATACTAATATAATTAAAAGCTTTGTTTTATTTATCTAAAAAATATTTCATTTATTTTTTGTATATTTCATAGAAAATCTGACAAATCGAATTTTTTATACAAAAGTTTTCATAAATTTTTATTTCACCCTTTCTAATTTTGCACCCCCATGATTCGTGCGCATGGAGCAGTTCGCTCCAACTGCTCCACGGTAGCTACGCCTGTGATGCATAGTGTAGTTTGAAAAAAACATTTGTCAACGAGAAGGAGGAAGGCATTTTTGTGTCGGCGAAACGGGGGGTGAACCACAAATGGTCGCCAAATAGTTTGGAATTTATACCTCTCATCCCTCCACAGCTGAAAATAAAAGGATAAACTAAACTGCGCATTTTGTACTACCAAGTGCAAACAACATTTTTCATCTCATCCGACCATCTATTGGAAATTTAAGATTTCTTTTTCAATGGGCATTTATGTGGGAAGTGTTATTTTAAGATTAGTACTAATTAGGTACTAATTTTTGTGAAAGTTTCAACTCGAAATTCCAAAAGTGCCGGGCTACCATGTCGCTGGCCCGGCAGAATCGGACACGCTATAACTCGCGATCTTGATGGGTACTAATTCTAATATTTTGGTACTAATTAGTACTAATTAGGTACTAATTTTTGTGAAAGTTTCATCTCGAAATTCCAAAGCGTCTGGCTCGGAAGCGACCTGACTGTCGCTGGCCCGGAAGAATCGAATACGCTATAACTCGTGATCCTGATGGGTACTAATTCTAATATTTTGGTACTAATTAGGTACTAATTTTTGTGAAAGTTTCAACTCGAAATTCCAAAAGTGCCGGGCCAGCGACATGGACCTGAGTTGGGTAGGAAGTGAGAGCCATTGCTCTTGCAAAGCAGTTGAAAGCGTGGCTAGGGTCCTAGAAGGAGGATTGAGAGCAGCTATACGTCGTCCTAAAGCGTCCCAAACATGCTCGATAGGATTCAGGTCCGGTGATCGAGCTGGCCACTCCATGCGCTGAATTGTTTCCTGCTCAAGATAAGCATCCACGATGCGAGCCGTGTGCGGTCTCGCGTTATCGTCCTGTACCACGAAAGCATCACCTATTGCCCTGGCATAAGGGCGCACATAAGCATCAATGATGTCATATCTATAGGTGTGAGCATTCACATTTCCACGGGGATACACATGGAGGTCTGTGTGTCCACCCAAAGAGATACCAGCCCAAACACAGACACTGCCTGATCCGTATGCATCTCTTTCACGGATGTGTGATGTATGAAAACGAGTTCCAGGTTCTCTCCAAATCAAAATACCTTTACTATCGCTTTGGAGGCTAAACCTGGACTCATCCGTAAAGAGAACATCCCTCCATTGATCACGCGACATGTGGACATGTTAACGTGCCCACTGCAAACATTCCAGCCTATGGCGTGACGTGAGCGGGACGCAAATGGCTGGTCGCCTCGCAAAAAGATCACCTCCGTGAAGCCTTCTACGCACGGTTGATGTTGATACCAACCTTCAGGAGCTTGCAGCAGGGGGTGGGGGTGGGGGTGGGGGGTTAACTCCGTCTGAGTTCAGACGGAGTTGCGGTTCTATTCCTTCGTGCGCAGAATGACAAATATCGGTCATCGGCACTCGTCGTAGTGTATGGCCGTCCTTGGCTGAACCTCCTGGATGCCGAATCCGTGGTTAGAAATTGTTGCCAAAGTCTATGAACCACAGACGGACTCACATTTATACATCTGGCCACTTTTGTCTGACTTTGCCCTGCCTCTAGTCTCCCAAAAGCGCCCTTTACACGTACGCTCTTTCCCGCGTGAAACCCCGATCCCGCGCAACTGAGTGCACGTGTGAAGGTGTCGGAGAGGAAGGGAAAGCTGCTTTGGAGCGTACTGCAAGTTTTCCCGCGCGCAATCCCTAACGCTCCAAGCACTCGCGAAAGAACGCATGTGTAAAGGGCGCTATTAGCTCAGCATCGCAGTTTTTCGGTCAAATGATGCCTGGAGGTCATTGTTGTAATTTGGCTATGCCAGATGTCTAATCTCAGCGTCGTAGCGACAATTGCCGTCTTGCTCTGAAACATACACTTTTATGCTCCTCGCAAATGACGTTTTCTGACTGCAGCGCCACTATTTTGCATAATGCAGTATTGTTCAGCACCTTCTACTTAACAACATACTCAAATTTTAAACAGATTGGCCAAGTTTTGAACGTGTTATCCCTCTTTTTGTAATTTTTCCTTAATTTTTGATAACTTGTGTATAATACGTACCCAGATATGCTGTTCAATAGTGCTGATTCCCCCAGTGTTACGAAATATGTTTCTCAAGTTTGTTTGTAAATATGATTTCATTGTCAATTGAAATCCAGTCGAATAAATTCTTTGTTATAGCTTAATATGCGCATTTTTACTCTTATCTCTTATCTTATTACATTGACACTATCGGGCAGTGTTTAAAAAAATCTCAATTTACTACTCCAGAATTTAATCTAATTACTCCATAATAATAATATAAAGTCTTCTAAAAATTCAGCTGAAGTTTTTTAGTACTGGACGTCTTGGACATTGCATCACCTTCCGAAAATTCATGAAACAGATAAATTTATGATTACATACGCTATACAGCAATAACAAACTTTTCAACAGATCTACAACATGATGAATTTGTGAAGATGAAAAAATATCATTAAAAATCTTTCTCGGTTTATAAATGAAATAATTACAAGATAAAAAGAACTTTTTATATACCATGTTTTTAATTTTTCTGTTGAATCATATAAACTTGACAATTCTATGCATTAATAAATACTTTTTTAAAATTTTTTTGATGAATTATCCCATCAACTTGAAAGAAAATGAAGTTAATTGGAAGTTAACTTGCATTTAACTTTTCATTCCCGTCCCGGTCGATAGATGGCTGCACCAGTCTACAAAACAAAATTAACTGAAAATGAATTCAAATCTGCTTAAAGATGGCTAAAAGTATTAAAAGAATGCATTGCCATCGTGTTCTGAGCTATTCTAATAGTTTCAAATGTCTAGCTAGTCGGGAAATTAGTTAAAAATCGATTGCAAAATTTGTACTGGACAAACACACACACAAACAAGAGAGCGAGTTAACAATAATTACAAGATAATAAGATGCATGTTTTTGAGGCTTGTTTTTATTTTATTATTATTCTTTATCAGAACTCACAAGCTATACGTTATAGCTCATTTTTAAATAACATATTCTTTTACAATAAAACTTATACCAAAATTGAATCTAATATCAAAGTTTGAAATATAATATCGAATCATTTTAAAAGTGAAAGAAATGCGAGACAAGAGAGAGAAAATCTGAATCTGTTATTCTTTTAAAAGTGTTAAAAGCTTTGAGGAAAGTACGCGTTTGATCATAATAAAGAGAATATTAGCTGATGAAATCCTCCAATATCAAAGTATGTAAAATGTAAGACAGTCATAATGTACACAAGGTTTTCACCTACGTAATGAACTATGTTATATTGAATAACTATCGTCTATCCTCTTGCACTTGGGATTGAATAATAGAGTAATAAATGCTATACGCCTGAAAAAAAAAGAGATTTTACAATAATTATTAAAAAAGACCTATATTCAAGAATTCATCAACACAAAACATTGCGTTATCTAACCATTTGTCGTATAATATACATTGTGAATGAAATTCTAATAAAAACTACTTTTGTGGTTTGTGCACTCTTGGATAATCTATTTTGTTTTTGATGCGGAGGCACTTCTCCTGGGACATTTGCACAATATACAGCAAAAATTGTTACTACGCCTTATCAGGGGACCCCATACAGGTGAGTCAACATTATTCACACGTGCTATCTCAATTTTAATCGAGCAACCCCGAAGTCGACTTTTGGACGGTTCGTACCTTCCCCCATCCCTCTGACCACATGGAAGGATTTTCCAGTCTATGGATTTAACGTGCCCATCTACGGCATAGACATGAAGGCGTTTAATGGCGCTCGTCGGTAATGGAACTGAGCACCCTCTGTCCGAAGCCCAAGGTACTACCACTAGACTGGATAATCTATTGAGAAGATTATCCTGATGTTTCAGGATGCAGACACTATACAAATAGAACGAATATGAAACAACTTTTATTGTGGAATCTTAGGGTAACTCGGTCTTTAAGTTTAACCGAACATGCATCATGATATTTTAATAATAGTGTAAGAATACATAAAATTGCTTGTATTTGAAGCACCTTTAACTCACGGCTTAAAAATATTAAATGTAGATAACTGACTGCTGTTTCTCGTTGATTTTCGTTTTTAAGGTAAATATAAATTTTTAAAAAGTAACACATTTTTCCAATTTCTATTATTTGTGTGTGTGTCTGTTCGTTCTCAACCTTTCATTTCTTATAAAGGTGAAAAAATTTGATTCAAGGTAACTTTTAGATAGACATAATTTGTAAAGATCGAAGTTAGATATATTTTTAAATAACTTCCTGGAGAATGATAAAATTGTGTACAATTTTTAACAGATATTGTAAAACGTCTGCGTGCTCATTCTTCTTATGGGTATGTTTAATAAAAGAAAAAATTATGCTATTAGTGATGTAGTCGAAAACTATGTTTAATATTTCCTAAAAGAATTTATCCAGTGAAAAATTATTTTCCGCTCTTTTTAGTCAAGAGCAGACACGCTTTTTAGATTTCTTTCTTTCTTTATTATTATTTTTTTTTCATTGAAAACGAACACTAATGAAAGACTTACAGGCAAGACGCGTAAAAAACTTTCGGAAAGTAGAGGATATCTGTGATGAGTTACATTTTATAGATTCTGACCTATTTTTAAAGAAATTCTTCCCTTTCCAAAGTAATAAAACCGTGTGTTTATCTATTTGTAAGTAATACACGAAAAAAAATATAACAAACTCTTATCTTATCCATGATTATTTGAATAAAAATATGTTTGTTATTAGATAACTGCATTGTGCGATGAAGTGACTGACTGTATAACAGTTGCTTAGCATGTTTCAGGAATTAAAAACAACAATAGTCTAAACGAGAAGTTAGAATTTTATTTCTATGTCTGCGAGTACTAAATAACTGGAAGGGGAAAATTTTGAGAATGCATCAGACATTTTTCATACCAGATTTTATTATGAAATCAGTCTTGATTCGGTTCATTCATGAACACTGTTTTGAAACCGTAATACAGAATTAGTTAGCAGCTAATTTAATTCAAACTGGATATGCTTCGATCTGAATACGCTTTGAACTAGGTTCAATACATCTCAACCGAGTACGAAATGAGCCATGAACGTTGGAGAGAAGCCCTATTTCATTGAATTCCATGTAATCTGCGTTGGGGGTGTCATAATTTCTTACACAACGAATTCTTATAATCTATATATATTATTTCTAGAAGGTGATTTTTTCTGACGATCCCTTTTTCTCCCTTCATATTTAACCAAAGTCGATAAATGAGGTACCATTTTAAAGATCTCCACTTCTGACGAATTGTTAGTTTAGAAATACACATTATATTGTTTATTTAAAAATTGAAGTATAGACATTATAAAATTTTTTCTTCCGCTAGATGGCGTGCGCGATCACTGTACTTTCAAATTTTAAAATCGTCTGCTTTTATCATCATTCTGCGAATTAATAAGTTTCTTTCTTGACAACATCCGCGTAGGTGTACATTATTCATTTTGCATGTAAAACAATTTGTTTGGACTAAAATCTATTTTCTTTCCCCCCGAAGAACATTTTATGAGTAATATTTTCCTTTGGTATGCCTTTTTAGAGTTTAATTTTATTTAATGAAGTCTATGTGCACAACTGTATTGCATATGACAAAATTCTACCAAGCTATCAAGGGAAAGCTAATTTGTCTCATAATTAAAGGATAATCAAAATAAAGGTCTTAAATCAAAATAAAGGATGTGAAAGTCGAAGGAAAAAAATAAGATCGCATGCGAAAGTTTCGCACGGGACACCTAGTACATCATTTACAATGAAATATGTCCGGGTTACGTAGTGATTAGCGAGTCGGAATTCTGACCAGGGGTATTCGGTTCGAATTCCGACAAGCGCCACTGAATGTCTAGACCGAGTATGGGCACGTGAAATCTGTAGAAAAATCATCCATGTAAGGGTGGGAGTAAGGAACGAGCCCACCAGATGTCACCCCTGAGGTTGGTCGGTCAAAATTGTGGTAGCACTGGATAAAAAGTCGGTTTCCAACCCTTGGAGTACCCAATGGCCGGGAGCTAAACAGGAGTCACAAGGATTTATCGGACAAGGGGGGGGGGGGGCATTAGTAACAACAACAATTAAATATACATTGCACCTGTTAGAATGGGCCATTTTTTGTAACAATGACACATAACTTATTTTTATGAAATTTCTTTTATTAGGCATTAAAAGTGAATTTTGTGTTTCTTTGAACTGGTCATTGGTTTATAGGACCAAGCCTGGCGAGATCGGGGAAAAAGGGTTAAGTTTCCTCGAGATTTATTTTTCTTACGAACGAGGAACATAATTAAATACACAAAAACAGGATAATTACGGATAAAAGCGATTAAATACAATCGTATGGATTCACTGCAAAAGTGCGTATTTTAAGGTGGTGGATGAGTTGATACCCTAGATTGCCTAGATCTTCAATCGCAATGTTAAGCTATGGGAAATTTTTCTATCAGCATTTTTCTAATCAGAGATAAGCAAATGCATATTTTTGAATTATACATTTTGTTTATGAAGGCAAAGTTTTAAATAAATAGCACATAGTTTTTAAAATTTTAATTTTAAAATTTTTTTACAAGGCAGTTGAATTAATGATAGCTATCGCTGTGAAATTAATTTTCTTTAAATATTAAATTAAAATAAAAAAAATTTCAAAAACAAGCGCACTGTATTATAAGGTATGTTTTTAATTGCATACAACAGAATTAAAAAATATGCATTTTCTAATCTGTGATTTAAAAAAAAATAATTAAATTTAAAAATAATAAAATGAAACTAAAATCCCCCATAACTTAAACACACGAGGATCGAAGATTTATGAGGTTAACTGATGTACTACCATGAGTCTGTTTTACTCAAGTTTCATCTTTGCCGTGATATGTCAGGTGCATGTGTCGATAGTTCGGGAATTCTGATAAGCATTCCGCTGGTTTTATCAAATAAGGTTACGCTGCGGGAGAACAATTCGTGATAAAGAGTTGAGGAAACGGATGCGGATGTGATACGTGGAAGTTTACACACTAAAGCAGCTTAGATTCTCATTCTAGATTTCTGATTTACCTTCGAAAACATAAAAATAACCGTTAGGATTACGAGCAGAGTCTTAAATTTTACACAAGTAGGAATTTTATATCTATTTCATAAACGTTAAGACTTCTTTAAAAAAACTTCATTTCTAAATTTTTTTTCAACAAATAATTAAATTACTATTAGCTTCAAAATATGGTTGAATCTTTAACCTAACTCTGTTTTGTCATTTTGGGCTCAATGAAAGGGAAATTAGCTTGAGGGAATTAAAAAACTGGTTGGAAAGAGCCCATAGTTGAATTAATAAATCAGCAGCGCAGCATTCGGAGGATTTACTACGTCTGGACAACATTCTAAGGGAAAGTCCATGGTATTTTAATCAAATTCAATGTATTTGCGATAGTTCAAACTTTCGGTTGATTCGAATTAAAAAATCTGAATATATTGTATAGGAATTAATGTATAACGAATTTAATTTTTTTTTATATTACCTCGGATAGTCCAAACAAAAGGTTAGAGGCCTTTCGGAAATAAAAAAATAAAATAACTCTCCTTCCTCCGCTGTGTAATTAATGGTTTACATCAAGCACCTTAATTCATATGATGTTTTTAGATTACGTCTGATTTCTAGAAGGATTTGCATGTGTAAGAGACCGAAAGATGAGATGAATATATGGGTTGCAATGTATCCATGCTGTCTCCTGTTCCATTAAATTAGGTTAAAATTTCCTGAATGTTGTATCTTTACGACAGGTGTTAAAGAAACTTACGGAATTCGCATCCAGGCATAAACTTCAGCAGATAAAGGACTGAAGTGCTTGTCAGATGCAGAAAATTTGTGCGAGGAAACGGGAAGCGTAAGAGATTGAAAATAAACACTTCACCAGTTTTTTAATACCTGTGATTAATAGTGGCACAACTACAATCACTTCCGTGGGGAAGGGGGGAGGCTGTTTCTGAGAGATAAATTTGTTTTTAGGTTTCTGGAGAAGAGTGGTGAATATTTATCTTGGAATTATAATTATTCTACCCCTTATTATTAACCGAATTCCAAGCTCCTAGGAGTTGACACTAAAACAACTGCCGTGATTGCGTCGATTGTGCGTAGCATATTTCTTATCCTCCCTTGGCAGTATGATTGGATAGTAAATTGAACAATGCAATATCTCTTCACTTTGTTTTGCGAGCGACGCAAGCTGCCACACCGCGGGCCTGTGTTATAATCCCAGCTAAGGCATGAATGTTTCTGCAACGCCCTCTCGAAGCGAGTTATGTTCGTTCAACTACTGGGTACTCCCATAATGAAGTACAAAAAAATAAATAAATAAAACCTATTTATTTTGTTTCATATACAAATGCTTCAAAGTAAGAAGAGGGAAAGCACAAAACTTGAAACTGTAGATTTTATCGTAAATCGCAAGAATAAATAAAGCAAAAATAACAGCTGATAATTCTAAGGAACCCCTTCTTTATCCAAATTTTTCAGTCATTGAAGGGTGTGTTTACCGGAAATTTATAAATTAGAAAAATCTTGAGCCTGCTGTTCATATTTAACATTGAAACAGATGCCATAATGGTTATTGTGCTGTGCGCATCAATTAGGTTTGAAACTCTCTCGGCTTCGCGGTCCTGTCCTATGCAGCCGGCTGCTTGATGACCTCTAGAAGCTCTTCCCGAGGTAAGTGTGTAGGCAACAGATCTCGCGTTGTATAGGAGCGATTACTTTAGTAATTTTTGTAGAGCATTCACATTTTTCTAAATAAGAATTAAGAACCTACTAACCTAAAACTGTTTCTCATTTTGAATCAACCATGGTAACAAAAAGTAATAATAAAAAGTAAATAAAATTGAATTCAATAATTCAAACAAAGGATTTTTTAAATTGTTGCCAAATGTTTTTTGATCTACAAAAAATGCGTTTTGGATTTATTGCAGACGAATTTATTTGCAGTCTTCGGGCCTGTTCGCATAGAATCCGACAGCGACAGCGTTACTCGTATTGAAATATATTTAGCCAGTTACAATCCTCCAAACGATAGGCAACGAAATTGTTAAGGCCTGTGATTGGTTTAAAATATGCCAACGCGAGTAATGCTAACGCTGATGGATTCTATGTAAACAGGCCCTTAGAAGTGCCCGAAGACTTTTATGAGATTATATTAGTCCTCTTTCGGCAGAAGCTATCAATTATAAATTTCAATATTTCGTGGGGGGGGGGGGGAGAGGGATTCCTCCAAAGAAAAAATAGCCAGTGTAGAAAGAAGACTATGCAGACATATACACTGAAATGCTACTGAATTAGGGATACCTACCTAGTAACGAGATGGGCCTCCTCTGGCCTTGATAACGGCTGCCACACAACGAGGCATAGATTCAACAAGTTTCTGGAAGTTCCACGGGAATGGCTTGCCAAATATTGGCTAAAGCTGTCCATAATTCAGTAAGGTTCTTTGGTGCTGTGTGATGTCCTTTCACGCCTTGTTCCAAAACATCCCAAAGATGCTCAATAGGATTTAAGTCTGGGCTTCAAGGTGGCCAATTCATGACAGAGAAGTCAGAGGAATGCTCATCCAACCAGCCAGTAGCCAACCGGGACTTGTGAGAGGTACAGTTGTCTTGCTGGAAAACTCCATTACCGTGCGGATAACAGAACAGCATAAACGGATGGAGGTGATCACCCAGCAACTCTACGTACCGAATTGCATTGAGGAAGGTTGGTACACGCACCAAAGATCCCAAACTGTGCCACGAAAAAACACCCCAGACCATGATTGATCCACCATGCCCTTGTACAGTTCCAGCCAGGCATGCAGGATCCATGGCTTCATGAGCCTGACGCCATATTCTCAGCCTCCCGTCGGCATTAAGTAGTCGGAATCGAGACTCATCACTCCATGCTACTCGTTTCCAGTTCTCTACACTCCAGTCTCTGTGATCTCTTGCCCAGGTAAGACGTGCAGCCCGATGGCGAGTATAGAGCAATGGTACTCTCGTAGGTCGACGGCACCCGAAACCCATACGGTGAAGCGAGCGTTGCACAGTCCGTTTACTGACTGTACGACTGCCACCGTCATTAAACTGGGTGGTAATTTGAGCTAATGTTTGGCTTCGCTGGCTACGTACAATACGCCTGAGCCGTCTCTCACCACGCACTGTCAAGGCTAATTGTCCTTTGCAGTTTGCCCGATCGCTAGTTTTTTTTTTTCCACCATCCATGTATTCTTGGTATACTCTTGACACTGTCGACCTTGAAAATCCTAGCTGTCTGACGATTTCGGAAATTGAATGGCCCATGCGTCGCGCACCTACGATTTGTCCGCGATCGAAGGCGTCTAAATCAGGCAGTTTACCCATACTGGCAATTCCAACAACTAATTCAGAACAACCACAGTACGCGCTATATATGCAGTTACCACAGCGCCCTCACTTGCGCATACATGATGCGCAGCGCTACACAATTTGCATAGGCTTTGCTATCCCTAATTCAGTGGCACTTCAGTGTATTTTAAACACAAACATTTCTTACAGTTTTAATTCAGAGCAATTTTAACTGTTGATCCCGTTTTTGAAAACTACACGCATCCGATTATTTTAATAAGATGTTGTAGTTGTTATTAGCCTTCTCTATTGAGCATAGACTAATCATAATTATGCTTCAATAAAATTTCCCAATACTTTTAAATATGAAGTTTCAAAAATACACTCACAGCAAAAATACATTTATAGCCACTGAATTTCATTTTAATCTTGGTTTATAACAGAATTAAAGCAATGTCTAGAATTTAAGCCACGAATAAATATATAAAAAAAATTCCTCTTACCTTTTCACCGTCAAAATGCAGCAAAAATGATACATTAAAAACAGATCAGGGAAAGCAGATAATTTTCACAGGAAATACCCTCGTGGCGGATGTTAGTTGATACATCCTTACTCTTACACATCCTTTATGGAGAAATAATGAATATTAGATTTTTTATTTCCGTCGATCAGGATATCTACCAGTTTCAGGTAAGAAATGCATCTTTTCTTAAATTTTAGACTCAGCTTTGATATGATTTTAAAATGACTCACAGAGTTTGCCAGGTAATTTCAGAAAATAATCTATTCTAAATACACCGATATATATAATGTTTATAGCGTAACTTAGAAAATATTAAATAACAAATTGTTAATAATCTTCGAAAAAACTTTAACGTTAAAACTAAAACGTTGGTTTAAGTTAACTTGAAATTAACAAAGCTGAATGTATGTACTTTTGCATTTGTGTGCAGAATGCGCAAATTACGAGGATGCATGCAAATAACATATGAGAATGTATCTTAAAACTTTAGGATAGGTTCGTGTTATTAAATCTGTGAATTAGCAAGCATTTAAATACTCTTAAATATGTCTGAAATGCATCCTTTAAATCAGGCCTGCACAACTCGAAACGTGAGGAGGGCCATATTACTTTATGGAAAGCTGTTGTGGACCGCAAGGAAGTAGGATAGATGGGAAAGCAAACAACATATTACTGATTATTTAAATAAATTAGTAAATATTAATATTCATTGATTATATATTCTTGTCGTAATATTATAAATATAAAAATAATATTCCGAACTTTTTACATTTGTCATACTATGTGTTCATAAAAGACTTCGCGAGCCACAGAATGAGTGCTGGCGGGCCGCAAGCTGCTTTAGATCATTGGTTCTTAACCGGGCGTCCGGGAGAACCCAAAAAGTGGTCCGCGAAGTCAGCAGTGATTAAAATGAAATTGTTTTCATCGTTTTAAAGCGACACAAATTGAACAACTGTATAAAATCGGGAACAAAAAAAAATTTGTGCAATTTCTAAAAATTCCCATGTTTTTCCCGTTACCTAACATTTCAAGTGCGAAAAAATCTCTGATCTGCTTAGATACCCCTAATATTTTCTGTGATGCATAGTCGCAGCATCACATCTATTTTTGAACATGAATTAGTAACTAAGATGGCTGAGTTGTACCATTCAAGTCCCTTCCCTGGAACCAGAAGGAGCTTAAGTTTTTGTCTTCCTAAAATAATGGATGATAATTGCACACGCATTCAGTCTTAATTAGACTCTGAAATTAATTTGATAACCAATGTGATGCCTGTAAATCAGATCAGGGTGATGGAAAACTTTACTGATTATCCTATCAAAAAACAATTTAAAAAAAAAAATAATTCTGGTAGTCTCTTCTAACGAAACTACCGCGGGTAATTAACGTAGGACTACTTATCGTTTCTTACCTCTTTTGTATGTATATATATATATGTATGTGTTAAGTATATATGTATCTATATATATATATGTACGTATGTATATATATATATATATATATATGTCAAAATTTTGACGCATTTTGTCGCACTTTTCTGTAACTGTTTAACTGCTTGCCCAGGCGATACAGGCTGGGTTTGGCGCGCTGTAAAAAATCATAATTCGCGAAGCAGGACATCTGAAGTTTTGCTTTCCGGAGGACCGTTATGGAGGAACGTAATCCTACGTTAAAACAGGGTAACCATGTTTTGTCATTTCTATTGTCAATCAAATATTTACAATACTAATGAGCAGCAATCCTTGAGCTTGTAAATCGTATATTACTATGTATTGTTTGCACAATAACATGTAAAATTCAAGAACATTCCTTTTTATACATCACAAATATTGCTATAATGGTTGATTTCTTTGTCATACTTTAATTTTTAACACCAATATATAAGGTGTTAAAAACTTAAATAGTGAATACTTTTTATGCCATTCTACATATACAACAAAAGAGAGCATTTTCTTAAAAAAACTTTTATATAACAATCAAAATTTAAATATCGTAATAATTTGCAACATGGAATAAAATCATTCAATTCCAAAATGCAGTTAATGAGGAATATTACATAATTTTATATTTTTAATTTTGATTCACTGTTAGTTATCAGAAATCACTAATTTGTATTCCTATTAACACAGCAAATTATGCTATTTTTTTATTTCATAAAAAATTAATTTATATATTTAACATTTTATTGTTCTTAACAAGGCTTAGCTTGTTATTTCTAACACTGTTAACCCTTATTTACCAAAATAGCAGTGAAAACAAATGATATCTGTGGATGGTTATTGTTTTAACAATCATCACAATTTCAAACTATCATGAGTACCTGTTAAAATGACAACTTAGAATAAACTAAGAAATAAATTTTGTATCAATCTTATTTTAAATCTAACTTTTTCTAGTTTTATAAATAAATTCAAAAGTCATGTAAAATAAAACCAATGTTTTTTATTAAACTTAATAAAATCAAACAGCTTTACATTGAAAAACTCAAGTATCCTTAGGTTTTTCAGAATCTCCATCAATTTCAAACGATGAATTTTCCATACTGCTATCTTTCATAACACTGTCTTCGTGTTCTCCTTCAAATTCTTCATCATCGTCATCTTCAACATCCATTTCAAATAGGCGTACTTGTCTCTTAGATGCAAAAAGCACACAAACAACTTTGCGTGACCCACTAACAGCCATCTTTAAGGCTTTTATGTTCTCCAGACGCTTGAAATTGTTCTTCTCCACTAACTGCCCTGCATCAATGATAGGTACATTTTGTCCTACAAGCTCAGAATTTGAAGGAAGAGACACCATTCTAGAACATAACGGTTTTATTGCCAACTGTAATAAAATTGGACAATTGTTTTCAGATTTAGTATTTTCAAACAACAGAACTGTAATGGTTTCATTATTGTAGAATTTAACATCAAGAATTTTGTGAGAAATTTTTTTATAAGCTAGATGACTTGACGATGGAGCACATAACAGTTCATTAAATTCTAAGCCAACAGCTTCAATATTTTTTTCTTTATCTGATGACTCTCGAATTAAATAAAAATGATTATTTGGGGGGGATTGCTCTGTAATAATAGTATATAAATATCCACTTTCTGAACAAGAAACATGAGATATATATGGCTGAGATGATATATTTGAAGTTTTATACAATACATGTGAAACTTTCTCTTGAATGGTGTTTTTCATAACAGACCAGGGACCTCTAACTGCTATATCAATAGTATGACGCAAATCAGTATACTGAGAAATAAGCGATTTTTCTGGATGATAAGGAAAAACTATGCCAGTTTCTTTCCATGTGGGATGATTTTGAAGAAATTTTATCCAAGGATTTCCACTTGTGGTAGCAGGATAAGCAAGATCTTCTTTCTTCAAGTATTGAGCAACTCTTTCCAGTTTTACAGTTGTTTTCTTGCTTTCATCATCAAAAGTAAAATTTTCTTTTAAGAATTCAGCAACAAACTGTAAGTCTTGTTGTGTCAACTTACCTATTTCAAAAGGAATGGGTTCATCAGACAAACGAAGAATCACAGAATAAAGCCAACGAAAAAATGCTTTAAAATTTTTCATACTATTATCTATTACTTGCTGAATTTCTATTGCTTTGAGCAGAAATGATCCCACAGCTAGAACAGCATCATTAACAGCTGTTTCAGAAAGGCCAAGAGCACCAAATCTTTCATGCCATAAAGCCATACCCTTCAAGTCATTTAAATGATAAAATAATGAAAAGGCAACATTTTGAAGACGTTTTAGAACCAGCTTTTGGATGTTTGAATATGATAACTCAATGGAATGACCAAATTTTTTTAAGCCACTTTCTGTCAAGTCATGCAACAAAAATTTTTCTAATGAGTCAGATGGATTGCCAAACATAAGTAATTCAAGAAAATCATCACTTATTGAACCCTCAGAAAGATTTCCTTTTTCTAAAGCATAATTATGAATTTTGGTATCAACCTCAAGCAGTATATCCTCCCAGGCTTCTGAAATTGCTCTTATTGTTGAAGACAAGTATGTTAGAAGTGAAGATATTTGTCCATATTTCAAAGCAACTATCTTCATCTCCTCAACATTATCATGTAAAAGTGGAACACTATAGGATTTGTAATAATAAGTGTAATCACCACTTTCATCTTTTGATTCCAAAATAACAGTTAACACTTGAAAATCACTGGAGAGTGTTACAGACAATACTTTACCTTGATCTTTCTTGTCATCACTATTTAAATCCAAATAACCCGAAGGAAACATGCCAAATGAATGCAAATGTACCATACCCACTTCCATGCCTATTGCAAGAATATTTAAGTTTTTTTGTCCTTTCATTTTTTTAAAGTCATCAGCAACTTCTTCAACTTGCTTGGTACTTGTTCCATATGCTTTGTTATATGCATACAATTTTTGTAAAAATTCAGAAGAGCGATCAGTATAAAAATGTGTCTGTTCAGCATCTTGTTTATCAGCTGCTTGTACCCAGTTTAATGATGTCACTATACAATGAACATCAAGCAAATGCACAGCTTCAGAATTTTCAACATCACAAAGAGTGACTTTACCTGGTTAAAAGAAAATACAGTTATTGTATAGAGAATACAGTTATCATATAATACACCTATAATTGTATAAAATCAGTTGATTAAAATGCTCTAAATTCCTCATAAGTCATAATGACTCCTTAAAAAAGTAAACATGCATTACTACAATGTTCCAATACAGATTATAAAAATAAAGAACCTATATTGTATTCAAAATATTTTCAGGTGAGTAGCATTAATCAACCACATCAAATAACAGAATGATTCTATAGATGAGTATATCTTACAGAACCCAAATAGCATGACTAAAGACTAAAACTTCAAAGTTTACAAAATTATTCTAAAACTTCCCCCAAAACAATCCAAAACTTAGAGCGATGTCTGTTTCAAAAGATATTATATATGTACAGAGAGAATGTATATTTACTATAATAGCTAGCTGTAAAATAACATTTCTACTGACTTACAAAATAAAATGTAGGAAATTTATAATTTTACAAATGAAAATAATAATGCATTGCAATCAGTAAAATAAAAGCAAGAAACCTAAAAATCAACTATCTTGAAAATTTTTAAGCATAATGAGGAAATTACTCTTCTTGCTGTATCTACAAATCTTATCAGCAAAAACGACCTTAGTCACTAAGTACTCATTTAAATTGCAAAATCTGACCTGCAGTATATAAAAGAGTTATGATCCCTGTTAAGAAGATTTCATTAAAAATATCTGTATGCAAATAAAAAGAAAGAAAAAGAAAAAAATTTAGGCTGCATTAATCTTGCAAAATGTAAAGTAATTTTGGCAAAAACAAGTGATAGTATTAGTAAGAAATCAAACAAAAGATTTTCAAAGGTGTAACATTAAAAACAATATTTCATTAGTACCTATATTTCCTACATTTCCATTAGTAACAATATTTCCTACATTTCCATTAGTAACAATATTTCCTACTTTTGGGTTATTCTGGCAAAAATTAAAGGATATATAAATCAATAAATCAATGATATCAACATATTGTAAAAATAATTATAAACAGAGTACAATAATCTCAAACGTACTGCTCAAGGATTAATCAAGATCATAGTAGTTTCAGTATATGTAGGCTTTGCTTCATTCTACACTTATAATTATTAAATAGAATATAGTATCAAACACATAATACAATAATAACTGAAATAGATGTAATAACTTTTTCTGAATAACATTAACTTGATATGAAAAAAGAATATGCTGACTGAACCTAGAACTGAAGTATTCAACAACAGAACAGAAACCTCTCAGACTTGAATATCAGAAAGTCACAGAGTCCTTTGATGTAAATTTCTTATTGCAGCATCAACAGGTTATGATGCCGTTTTATATCTTTTAAATAAATCTAAATTGCTACATGATTTTAACCAAAACTGCTTCCAATTCCTTAATCAAACAGCAAGCATATAAAATACTTATCAAGATGAGCACTTACGATAAATGGTTAATTCCATCAAAAAATTAAAATACCCACTAAAATATTTTTAACATATCCAATATAATAATCCCCAATTTCTTCTAGTGAAATTTACCTTTTCTCCTAACCATCAAAAATATTTTAAAAGGCTAATATTCAAGAGTTCCTTCAGATAGCCTCTTCTCAGTCAATTCCAAAACCATAGTATATGAGATAAAGGACAATACTGGAATTTTCAAAATAAGGAACTACTCTAAGGAAATTCGTAGAATATATCTATTTACACAAATAATGTTGATTTCATACTATTCATACTATATATAATGATTTTAATTTTAAGAAATTATGAATATTACAAAAAAAATTCATTTGTTAAAGGAGGAAATGATAAACTAGCGTTCTACAAGAAATACTATATCACATGAAAAGATATACAGAGACAGTAATTGCATAACATACAATGAAAATCTAATATATATCTGGTTTTAGCTTCACAAATGGGAGTTAAAATCACCTTTCTGGGTGATCAGAATGTAAGAATAGAATATCTAAACCCTTTCAATTATATTTTTTTAGAATTACCAAAGAATACAAGACAGGAAATATTTTCTGCAGATGATCATAAGAAATTGTTCTTTAATTTTACTATATTAGTTTTGATAGACTAAAATTTATTATTATCAAAATAAAAAAATTTAATTCTTACTTACCATTATCATAAGCATATGCTAGAATTTTTCCATCAGGTCTCCAGGACATAGCTGTGACAAGAACAACTTCCTCTTTAGTACCTGGAGATGGAAATGACCATACTTTCTGCCATGATAATCTATGAAGAAAGATTTCTCCAGTGACAGATGCTAAAGCAATTAAATCATGGGTTGGGTTCCATTCCATAAGAGAAATTTCAGCAGAAATGTAGCGCTGCTCCAGTTGTCTAAAAGATGTCATGTTTCTGTTAAAGAAAAATTGATATAATAAGACCAAATTTACTGAAGTTCTACAGATGTTGAGTAAGATATGTTAAATATTACATATATCCAAGGCCCAGTTTACCACTAGGCAAAATAGGCAGGTATTTATCATTATTGCATGAAATAAATAAACCCACTGGCTTTGGCTTTTATATTTAATTAATAAAATATACACCAATAATATTTATTGCAATGCCAACGACATATATTTGGAGATATTCTTTGTCGATACTTTGGTGGTAGGAGGCTGTCATGTAGGTCAGAATTAGTTTTCTCCATATGTATCTGGGAAATTTTTTTAAATAAATGCTGTAAGAATATTGTTGCAATCATCTACAAGTTCAATATCTACAGTGGTATCATTGTATAATATAATAAGCAACTTTATTAAAACTATGCATAAACAATTTCAATGAGTTTAAAAATGAAGCTGGAAATATTATTCCAATCAAATATTTAAAAAATGCCAAATTAAAAAAAAATTAATGATAAAAAATGAGAACAATATATAATTAAAAGGAGGTACAGCTTTTAGAATGAACATATCTTTAACCATTTATGATAGAATAATTATTGATTTATATATAAGAGGAAATGTATGAAAACATATACCTATAAATTTAAATTTATGTATGATTATTGTGAAAAAGAATGCATACACTGTAAAACTTATATTGAGGAAATTTATAGTAAGGATGGAAATGTTGAATCGAAAGTAGAAATGGAACAGTTTGATATATTAAGTTTGACATATAAGCCTGTGCTTTCTTTTATCTTATTTTCAAGGGTTTTGGAGATACTAATTGATACTAGGGTTTATACAAGAAACTACTTTTTGAAAAACTGGTTTTAGCCGATTTTTGAATTTTTGTCCAAAAAAAAAAAATAGAATAGGGAAAAATATTTTATTTAATTCATATAAAATAACAAAAAACAAAATCAATATCAAAGTCAAAATATAAAAAAAAAAAAATTAAGGATTACACATTACTTACACAAAATAACGAAAACTCAAACACAAATTTCAAATAATATTTATATTTATTTCACTAATTTTAATTTCTCCTAAGAAAATAGGATTTTAAAAACCATAAAACATCCACTGAATGGTGGCTAAGTCTTACGGTGGCTAGTTCTTATTCTGGACACAATATTGCCTGAAAATAAAAATACTCGTTCACTAGCTACTGAGCTTGGTTTTATGGTTTTCATGGCATCAAATAACAAATCTAAGTTTTTGGTTCTTTTATTCGTTGCCTCAAATAATGAAAATTCAGCTTTTAGTGTCTTTGGATTTGTAAGTTTTTCTTCAGGGTCTTCAAGAAACTTATGAATTGATTTTTCCATGGCTTCCTTTAAAAAAGCATTACTCTGATGAGTAGTTTCTTCGATTTGCTCTTCATCAGAATCAGTTTCCACATAAGAATTTGGAAATATTCTAGACAATATCTTTCCAGATAACTTAATAATTTCGGATTTTGAGGCTAAAGAATGTACACTAGATTTCTTTGCTGAACTGTAAATGTTTTGTGGATTTTGCAAACATAGCAAAAGAGTTGCTAATTCTACTTGTCTTCTTTCTTGAATTCGTTCTTCTAAAGCATATAATAATTTCAAACTTATTTCAGTGTTTAAATTTTTCAGTTCATTTAACAAAAATTCAAATATACCTTCCCTTGTTAATAAATTGGCATCTCGTCACCCTAAGCCTTCAACTGCTAGATGAATCGTTCGAATAATATTAATGTAATTTAAAGAAATCTACACATTTTTTAGGAATTTTGAAAAACCATGCATCTTCTTAATCTAATTCCGAAGCTTGGAGAAGACATAATTTATGTCGAAACATTGCAAAAGAAAATATGGATTATTTTAACAACTTGTGTTTTATTTAAAATCGTATTAAACAGAAGCCAGAATTTTTTATTTTACATTAATTTTTGAGAGAAGAAATTTATATAATAAAATTAAAGTTTTAAAATATAAAATAGAAAATATAAACATAGAAATTAGAAACATACTTAATACTTACGTTTCTTATAATACATACTTAAAATATAACAACTTTATATTTTTGTTACCAGTTTTCACTTTACAAGATTAAGTGACCCTGTCGTGACTTGTGACGGATTGCACATATGTACTAACATAAAATAAGTCGGTTAGGCACGTCTTTTCCACGTGCACAGTGCACAATGCACAAGCACTGGCCAACGCAACTCGCAACGTTGAAAAAATGTGTCTGCTGCCCGTTGCATAGAATGAATAGTAAATCAAATAAGTTAAAAATTAATTTTTACATAATTTGAATTTTTTAAAACCGGTTTTCTTAATTTAAAAACCAGTTTTCAAATGTGACAAATTTATTTTAAAAACTGGTTTTTTAAAACCGGTTTGAAAAACCGTGAAACCCTAATTGATACCACAAATTTAATAACATTATTCTGATAAATATAAACCTAAATGTATAAATGAAAAGAAGTATGGAATTAAACTGACTATGGGAAAATTATTCTTCAAAAAATAAAAACAAGCATCACAATCATGTTTAATATTTAACTAACATTATACCTCTTCTTCTCACAGGAGCATCATGCACTTTATAGGGTTGAACTTGAAAACTTTTTGGCTTACTGACATGACCACATGAATAGATCAGTTAAATAAATAAAATCATATCTTAAGTTAGAATATCAACTTTTATTAGATTTTATCTAAAATTCAACAACTAAAACACTTTAGTGTAAAATTTTGCACACTTTAAAGTGACTAACTGTTAAAGGCACTTTGTTTTCTTTCCATAGATATTTTAAGAAAATGTTCTTGACAATCAATTTAAATATCACACTATAACTATGATTAAAATGACAAACTGCTTTAAATTCTGTTATCTTGGAAGCTAATAAACATTATTTTAATTTATAAAATAAGTATACACGAAAAAATGTCAGATAAAGAACGCAGGTTGAATCCAATAATAATATCAAACACTTAAAAATTACTATCTTGATAAGTCAAACTACCAAGAAAAGGTTGAAAAATATATATTCATATTTAAATTAAACCAATATTTTGTGAAGACCGAGAGCCAGTAAGTCATAACTACAATATTATTCAACCTCTTCGGACTTAAATAAAATCATAACTATGTGACTAAAATTTCATCCGAAGAAAAATTTCCTTGAATGGAATCACGTTCTCAATAAACATTCATTCTTTCATTACTAGAAATCATGGACAGTTCATAATCCCCTTTTAAAGTTAAATAACATAGGCTTGTACGCAAGCCCAAAGTTTATTCAATAAATTAACATTTAAAATAATCCAGATATATTTTTCTGATTTGACAATTGACAACCAATGTTTGCAACCTTCATGGATTACTAACCTTTGCAATATAATCAGAGAAATAAAACTAATTTCGGAAGTGCAAACATATGTCACACTACAATTATTGGTTAACAAGGACACCGGGTTTTCAAGATTCTCAGAATCATGGAATACTAGAATTAAATGCTTAACATCTAATCGAAATGTCCAATTTAAAACCGGACACACTCATTTGTTTACAAGACAGATGTTGCCATACTTTTGATACTAAACTTTTAATGTTGGGAGTACGCTGCCGACGATAAAAAGATACGCTGCTTAGAATCTACTTCCTTTTAAGAAAAAGAATTCGCCAGAAAAAAAAAAACAACCCAAAAATAGTTACTTAAAATCATGAGAAAATCTTAAAATAACACATATATGTGTTTTATTTTAGCGATATTCATCAAGTTACCTATTAAAAAAAATATACTAAACTAATTACTTAAGCATTATGTGAGGGATAATTTCTTAACGATATCCTGTTTATCAGGATTTTTTTTTAACTAAACTTTTACTTTAAGTTTTACAACACTTGTTAAAGTTCTTTCATGATGTAGAAAACAATGTTCGGTAATGTTACAGATAATTTTACCAATGATCATATTACTTATGTTTCTTTTCACTCCTAAATATAAGGTTATATAATTATTAATCAAACGGAAACAACGTTATATTATTTACTAGCCGGGCTTCGCCCGACTAGCCGGTCAGTTTAGGGATCCGCTCCCTTCAGCAATCATTGTCAGAGAATGGAAACAGTAAAAAACAAATAAAGATATTTAAATTTTGTGGTGAACAATAAATAACGCAAAGACTATGTATGTGTCACACTCATGAAGCTAAAGAAGGAGCGTAAGCTTCAATGGGGAATTCTTCAAAAAATGGACCAATTATGGTCGCTCACCGGCGGATGGCGCGATATGTCTGCAAAGGGCGGATTTTTCATTGCGTTGTATGGCCGTGCGGTTTTTAAATCATTTAAAATTTATATATATATATATATATATATATATATATATATATATATATATATATATATATATATTGATATTGTTAAGTTGAATAAAGGAATTCATATTAAATACACACTTAAAAAGACAACATGTTTTCCCTTGAAAAGTACGAAAATCCATACTATGGTTTCCGTGTCAAAACCCTGAGCTCTGCGCGAGCGCCATCTATTGGCGGCGACCAAATGTGAGACACATTTTTAACACTGAGCTACTCCTCCTTCTGTAGCTTCATAGTCATACTCGATACAGCGCATACTGTATCACTCTCGTGGCGGCATCTAGCGGACCTTAGCGCAAATAGAATCAAATATTGCATAAAAATATTGAATCAAGTTTTTTCTAGAATAAAGTTTAAAATTCGGGCTTCGAGATGCTCATACAAATGAACGATAACATAATAAATGCAACAATTTACTTTAAGAAATAATAACAAATGCGATTGAGTACTGAAATTAGCCATAAGAATAATAAAAATAATGCATATTAGCTTTTAGAAAAAAATTAAAATTTTACTAAGAATTTTTTAGAAAATAAGGTAAAAATAATTTTTAGCCTACCTGAATCAGTCGATACAGTAATCCGAAAAGAAGTAAGGTAATCAACACTTATAGCACTGTTAGGCACATGTTGTAAATAGATTGGTAATTCTTCGAAGAATCAACGGTAATTCTTCGAAATGTGTAAAAATATAAATTTCAAATTATAAAATCTGACTTGAAAGATTATTTTTTTCATTTATTATTCTGGACATGACTTGAAACTTCTATATACGACTTGAAACTTTTTGATTTTATTTATTTTTATCTTTTCCCTCATTGTTTGCTTGTTACGCCTAACGTGGGGGAACATGGCAGCCATATCCAGAGGACTGATTTTTGGAAATGTAACAGCTTCCATTTACTGTTGTCACCCTTCAAATTTGTTGGTTTTTTATTGATTAAAAATTAACGGTAATAAAATTTAAAATTCGGCTTCGAGTTGCACTTACTCATCGTCTGCACTACCTGTGTGCCGAATTTCATGGCTGTAAGTGACATAGATTCGTCTCAAGGCAGCACACACATAAACACACACACAAACACTTTTATTAATATAGATAACTGGAGTAAGGGCCCCGGGTTGCCCCAATTGGTCGGCAGATCTGTACTGTCCCCCGGCGCCCAGGCCCATAATAATTACCCGAATAGGTGCATAACCATCGGCTGAGTATTGCTACGCAGCGATTGGGCTTCAGGTTATCACGTTTATGTCGAAAAGGTGGGAAACAAAGAAGTTTCACTTCAATAAAATCAGTCGAAAACCATGGTAAAATATACTAAATTTTACAACATTTAGAAATTTTTTCTTCGTTTGTCTAACTTTTGTAGGCGACGTGTAAAATTTAACTCAGAAAACATCCTCCTCTTGTGCGAGTCTCACGGAAGCTGTACTCCCAATATATGAGTTTATATTTTCATGCATTACAAAGACACCTGTTTCTGTAGGGAAAGCACATCCATTTTCTCTTTAAAATATCCCAAAAATGCTCCTAAGAAAACTGGTGGTTGACGTACTTTTTTGAGCTGGTGTTAAGCCTCGCGTGTGATCCACGTGTTTACGCTGTTTTTGTTTTTCCCTTCGGTTACTTTTACTTGTCTGTGGCCTTACGGGGATTAAGTAATCCTTCGTATGAGTGACGGGCTTGTTCTAGGGACAACCTTTGATTACGGTACTAATTTGGATAACAATAGATTGAATCTTAACGACAAAATGGCAACTTATATGGATACTGAAAATACTGCGATCTCTAGTAGTGATGTGCTTCTAAATGGTGATATAAATGAATTCTGACCGGAACTGATTCCTAAAGTGATAAAAACGACTAGAAGAATGTAGTGTACGCATGGATTATAAAAATTACGCTGACCAGATCTCACGGATTACGGATTTCTTAATAGACTTAAACCAAGGACTGACTAGCTCTGGAAACGTCTATTATCGAGAGACGACGATATTGAGAGGTATGCAGTTATTTGATTACTGAGTTTTGGTATTCATGTAGTGTTGACAATATTAATACTATTTATCAGCATATTGATATAAATATATTGTGACCTATTAAACAGAAAAAAATCTAGGAAATTAAGTTTTAGTGAAAATGATGTTAATGGTACTGAGAATATGAATAATGAGAAGGAAATTCCGAAATCCAAAAAACTTGCGAAGAGATCCTCGGTAGAGGAAGTAAGGGAAAATGTTATCAGCACAAAAAATAGCTATGATAAATTGAGGGACGAGAGTGAAGGGATTAATGATGAAACAGGGGTAGATAACACCCCTGAAATAAGTTCGCAAGCACCAAGGGAGAAGAAGCCAGATCCCTATTGGATCTTGAAAAATCAGAATAAAGAATGGAAAAACATAACGCAAGAAATCAACACAGTTGCGATTGATAAACTTCAACTCAAGACTCAGGAAAATTCGTTAAAGTTTTTCCTAAAAACATCACTCAGTTTAGAAGCATACAGAATATCCTAATGCAACGTGAAATCAAATTCTTTGCAATGAACCCAAGGGAAGAAAGCCCACTAAAAATTTTAATCAAAGGTATCCCTGCAGATATCCCGATTGAGGAAGTAAGCAAGGAACTGATTGCCCGGGGTTATTCAGTTCAAAGGTAGCACAACTCAAAAGGTTTAAAGACAAATCTAAATTACCAATTTTTCTGTGTAACCTATTTCCTAATAACAAAACCAAAGAAATTTGTGAAACTAGGGAATTCTTAGGTTTTATTGTAAGGGTAGAGACATATACATTTAAAGGGGGAGCGAAACAATGCTATAATTGTTTGAACTTCCACCACAGTAGCGATACTTGCCAATTGGATGAACGATGCTTAAAATGGGGTGAAAGTCACAAGACAAATCAATTTCAAAAGCCACAATCCGAGAAGACTAAGTGTGCAAACTGTGGCGGAGATCATCCTGCCAATTATAAGGGTTGTGTTCCCACCCCAATTATCTTGAAAATAAAAAATAGCAGATACAATCAATTAGAGAAGTAGGAAAGATCAACGATGATAACGGTAGGTTAATCCTACAAACCAATTCTGGAAACTCGTTTCAAAAGGCAGAAGCTGCCCCGGAAAAAGATTACAGTGCACTTTTTAAACCATAAAAACAGGTTTTGCAACCCCCAACAATAGCAACTGAAACTGGTAATAGTGCAGCGGCCTCCGTTCTCACCCCATGCAACAACACAATAACCAGCTACATTTAAGTTGAAAGACTTGAAACGGCCCTCGAGAAACTTCTTGTTATTGAGGCTTCAATCTCAAAAATACGAAATCATGCTATAGAAACCGGTATAGATTTCATGGCCCTTATGGGCTTGTATAGTAAACTCCCAGCTCTAGCGGCTGGTTCCTAGGAGGGGTGTCTTCTTCTCTTTAATCTCTCGTAAGGCAGTTAGGATACTGAGTTGGAAGGCTGATGGGCACCAAACAAGATTGACGAATTGGGATTTCCTCATCTATAACCCTGTTGATTTGGTTCTGGTACAGGAGATTAGAAATCGCCATGCGAGGTACCAAAAATAAATTTAATCCAAAATTATAATTTAATACACACGCCCCGTGTTGACAGCAGTAATAATAGTACCCTACCTTATGGAGGTACAGCAATCTATATCAAGAGAAACATTAAATTTAATCGTATCCCCAGTCTTAATCTTAATATTTTTGGAAACACCATAGTCAAAATTTATCCTACCCCCCAATAATCCTATCTACATTGCTAGCATCCATTTCAGGGCAGCTTATAATCTTTCGGCCAGTCTTGATATTCAAAATTTATTCTCCCTAGGTGATAAAGTTGTTTTGGCTGGGCATTTTCATGCACACCACCCACGCTGGAACTGCGCGTACAATACAAATTTCATCTGTAGGTATGGAAGGGAAATTAATGAATACTGTAATGATAATAGTATAGATATAGCTTTCCCACCCACCCCTACTCATTTCGGCCACTCTGGTTCTCAGTCAGTCATTGATTTTGCTCTTTTAAATAATATTAATTTTCCTTATGACATTGCCACAATAGACGCTCTTTCCTCTGACCATATTCCAGTCTTTTTAAATCTACATACTAACACTCCCCTCCCTTCTATACTAACCTCCCACTTCATAAATTGGATTAAGTATACTAATAATGTTTTTAACTCTCCCCCCTCCTTTCAATAGCATTAACTGTAAAGAGGATATAAATAAAGCTGTTATCTTCATCACTGACAATATTAATAATGCGCTTAGCTCTGCCAAGACTCACATTCCCCCAAATAACTATAATAAACTCCCACTGTACATTAAAAAGCAAATTAGAAATAGAAATCAAATTAGGAAAATTTGGCAGCGTACAGGTGATCTGTCAGTGCGCGGGGAATTTCATAGACTTAATACTAAAATTAAAAATGATATAAAAAATTATAAAAATAAAAAATGGACTATGTTTATTAAGTCACTCGCTCTCTCGGACAATAGTATTTGGAATTACCTAAAACGCATTAAGAAACCGGCTACCCCACTCCCCCCTTTTAACTCCCCTTCTGGCATTCTGACGAGTGACTCGGACAAAATTGAGGCCTTGGCAGATAACTACGAAAATCAGTTCTCCCCACACCATAATATCTTTTGCCCATACACTATTGATAAAGTTGACGACATTCTCAGACAGTTTTACAACAATAGGCTCTCCTCTATCATTAACGAACCTCTTGAACCCACCAGCCCTGCTAAAATTCAAAGTGCTGTCAACTCGCTTCCTAATAATAAAGCACCTGGAATTGATAACATAACTAATTCTGCTATAAAAAATTTACCTATAAATAACGTTAACATTTTATGTGAGCACACTAATAAAATTTTCTATTTTAAGTACTTTTCGATAGCGTGGAAAACTGCGATAATTATACCGATTAGAAAACCTAGCGAGGATACCTCCATTCCAAAAAATTATCATCCCATTAGTCTATTATCCTCTCTTGGCAAGTGGGTAGAACATATACTGTGTACAAGAATTAACAAGTTCTTGGATGATAACAATGTCATTATTAATGCACAATTTGATTTTAGAGCCCAACATTCCACTACTCATCAGCTACTCCGAGTAACGGAATACATCCATGATGGATTCCAGAATCGGATGCAGACTGGCGCAATTCTCTTCGACATAGAAAAATCGTTCGACCGCGTCTGGCATGGCGCACTAATTTATAAACTAATTAAACTTAAGATGCCATCTGCTATTATTCACCTAATTCTCTCTTATCTGCTTAACAGGACCTTTAAAGTCCGCCGCACACAATCAATTTCCTCACTTCGTAACATTAATGCTGGTGTTCCTCAGGGCTCCAAGTTTGGACCTGTTCTATTTAATATATTTATTAATGATATCCCACATTCTCTACACACTACACTAGCCATGTTTGCGGACGACACGGCAATCTTAGCGAAGCATCGCAATACTAAATATATGCACAAGCAACTCCAAAGGCATGTTGACATTCTTGAACGTAGGTTCGAACGGTGGAGAATTAAACTAAATCCTGCTAAAACGAAAGCCATATTTTTTAGCTATAACAGGATTCCACCTCCACCGGTCACAGTATGTGGTCATCTGGTACACTTTGAGAGAGAGGGGAAATACCTTGGAGTTTAATTAGCTAGCAGGCTAACCTGGAGAAAAAATATAGAATATATTATTAGAAAGTTCTTTATGGCACGTAGGGATATCGCACACTTCTTGTATCAGAACCAAATGAGTATTGATAATAAACTTCTATTGTATAAGACCGTGCTTCGCCCAATTCTGATATATGCTGTTCCGGTTTGGGGCTCAGCAGCTGACACTCATATCCAGAGAGTTCAAACTATACAAAACAAGACTCTCCGTGGTATCAAGAAGGCGCCATGGTACGTAAGTAACGCTCTTATTCATAGGGATCTGGCTATCGAACCTATTCGGCATCATATTAAAGATCTGGCTACGAATTTTTACAATAGGATATACTCAATCAATAACGAAGAACTTCCTAACCTACCTGATTATGATCCTAAGGAGTGCTTTAGGCACCCGAAGGTTACTTTGGTTATGAACCCCGGCCTTGTTCCTGTTCGTTAATTCCCTTTCCTTCTTATCAAAATTCAAAATTACAATAGTCCGGCCACTTCTGGTTTCTGACCTGTCATTCTTTATCGATCGTTCCTCTTTCTACCATGCGATTCCCCCTCGGACCTGCTATTTGCGGGCGAAGGGAATTGATAATCTGTTTCCGGAATTCCAATCCTGCTTGCTTTCCTCTTTGATTTCACTACTCGCGCCTTACGGACATCGGACCTACGGCCTTTTTTCCTCTTCCACTAACTTGTTTTTTTATCCTAATCTTCCAAATTTCCCGTCTTCTAGTTTTGAAATATTTTGTTAATTTTTTGTTTCACCCATTGTTTAAATTTTCCATTATCATTTAAGTTAGCCATGCCACATTGGTTACTCGTACTCGTTCTATTTAATTAGTTGATTTTTCAACTAATTAATTTATTTTTTCTCCCTTAATCATTGTCAACACTATGTGTAACCTTGAGAACGGTAATCTTATGTCACATACTAACCTTGATACTGAGGATAAGGAGCTCTTGCTCCCTGATGCCTCAACAGTCTTTTATGTCAGTGTCAATGTCAAAGGTGGGAAACATTTAGTGTTCGTGAATTATAACATGAGTAACATGTCGATTGTCACTGGTGGCTGCTGAACATCTCAGTTTTGTACAGGTTGAATATGCTGAGATAACAATTTAGAGCCCGTAATAAAACCTGGGGTAAATAAACTGTGTTAATCGAAATTTCCTTCAGTCAAGTGATACTTAATTTTCTTCCGAAATATTCCAAACACAAACGTATGTACATAGCAATTCAGACCGATATGGTATGGTAAAAATCTTCGATCCCAGACTAGAAGCTATATCTGACTATAGGGTTCTTATAAGTGACCTGATACTGACTATAGGGTTCTATAAGGTTCTTATAAGAAAATGTAAGGGTTTCTGGCAAAGACAACGAAAAACTTAGGACATATGGGGAATGTAGCGTATTAACTATAATTATTGACCTCCATGGAAGCTTTAACTGTGACCGTAAGAACTCTAACCAAGTATAACACGAACGAGACTATAACGCTAAGTTTTTCCATGAGTCTGTAATGGTATATCTTGTACCCAAGCGTTGTACATAGACGTACAATAGCGTTGTAAATAAATATGTGTAACAGGATTAAGAGTACTTCTCTAACTACACACACATAACAGTCGGCCACAACAGACTGGCGGCGAGCAAGGGATGCGAAGCCCGATGATTCGGTAAAACCGAAACTGAGTGTTCTTCCAAAGGGTAGGGTAATACCCGAAGACGACTCAAGGTAAAAGTTTTTTATCTTTAAATCAGAGGAGTAAATAGAGCAGCAGATTGTTGAATTATTATATTAGAATCAGGAATTTATTCAAGCTCTTCAAAATAAGTAAAACGGTTCTCATATTAAAGTTACCGTACAAATTGAGAAGTTCAATGAAGAATATGAAAACTTCGATAGTTTTATTGAACGTTTTGGAACATACCTTGATGTACAACACGTTGCGATTGACAAAAGGCCTAAAGTTTTTATTTCATCACTTAGTCCGAAATTATATGAGGCAGAATGTCAGGAGGCAACAGCATGCTGGAATGAATGCAGCATGCTGGATGTCTGGAGCCAGCAGTTGTTAAAAAATCTGCAGGTTCCTGACATCCTTTCTGACCAAGGTTTAGAGAAATTGGGCGGAACACTTTATTATTCAGAAGTTCCGCCAGATGTCAGCGGTAGCGAATGTTGCCGCATGAATACATGCGGTGGCGTCTACTCCGCGAACACTGCGCATAGGGAGATACGCGCAAAGATGCAAATGGAAAAAATAACTGTGGCAACGCAGTTCAAGCAGTATGCCCTTTGCTGGTTGTTCTGAAGGATTCTCAATTAGGACATCTGAATTCTTTCCAACAGTATGTGACATCGCCATTTTTTTCCGTCAACGCATTTAAAGGTCATATTGGAAGGGGGCCTGGAGCGACCTGCACTGAAGGGGTAGGGCTGGTACCCCATCTTCTTTGAGGAAATAACACCCCCACCCCCGAATTTTCCCGATAAAGAGGTCTCCGAGATGCTCCTCTCAACTTCCCGCAACCTGCCTGCTGCCACATAGTTACCGGTGCTATGAGTTCCTGCACCCACAATGATCCCCAGGCTGGTCATATCCCCCTTTAAAATAATGTCCAAGGAACTGGTACTTTATCAATTTGTAAATTGGTTTTATTTCGCTCGACCCGTAGTGTTTCTCCCACAGGGAGCGGACAGAATATGGTCTATTTTATAAATATACATATAGCCCAGAATTATTTCATGCTGTGTTATTTAAATCTGTAAAATAATGAAAATAAATGTGTGTTTTTTGTTTTGTTTTTTAAATTATGTCGACTGGTTAGTATCATGTTGGAGTTCATCTCTCATCTTAGCATGCAACGCAATGGTATATCTCTGGTACCCCTCATAACACTGGGGGTCGAATTATATGCCTCTATCTATACCACAAGACGCAGCGATACTGGAAACGTGATACTGGGATGTGCAACCGCTGCGGTTGCACATCCCAGTATCGCGTTTCGGTAAAACCTCCACCGTTTTGGAAGGTTAATCCAACGATATGGTTTGCGCAGCTTGAGGCAGTTTGATATTACCGGAATCAAAACGGACAAAACTGTGTTTAATCACGTCTTTTCCACTATTGAATCAGACATCCTCAACACTGACAGTGGCATTATTTTGAAACTCCTAGCAGAGGACAAATATACGACCTTAAAGAATCGCTTAACTGAATTGCATTCCGAGAGTCAAGAATCGAAAATTCACCGTCTCTTACAAGGAATAGAACTTGGCGATCAACGCCCGTCACAGTTGCTCACGTGCATGCGGTCTCTCGCCGGAGAGACAGTAGGTGAGTATCTCTTAAAGTCTCTTTGGCTTTCGAGGCTTCCAACTCACACCCAGAATATCTTAGCAGCGTTAAACGAGACTTTGCCGCAACTGGCAACAACGGTTAATAAAATATCAGACCTAGCTCATACTCCTAATATAAATTCATCAACTATCCCACGAAATTCCCACCTGGAGTTACAAATTTCTCAGATAACCAGGCAAATCAGAGAACTTTACTCGCTCGTACACCAGCGCGGACGTTCCCACAATAGGCGCTCGAACTGGCACCACAACAGAAGGCGTAATCAATCCCTCGGAAAAAATGGCCATTATAAAGAACCGTCAAATAACCAATGTTTTTACCACACTGATTTCGGTTCTAACGCAAGAAAGTGCAACCCACCATGTACTTTCAGTAATTCGGGACACTAGACCGGGGATCACCTGATGGCCATACACGCGATCGCCACGTTAATCGCATTCTTTTGGCTGATTCGTCTACTAAGTTGGAATTTCTCATAGATACCGGTGCCGATATCTCAGTCATTCCTCGACGTATCACTCCTCAGGCAAAATCTCGTGACAGTTTAGTCCTTTTCAGGGCCAATGGTTCCGAAATATCTACCTTTGGTACCAAACTCCTGACATTGGATTTACATTTACGCCGTACTTTTCAGGGGTCGTTTGTCATAGCCGACGTAAACCAACCAATCACAGGTTCCGATTTCCTTAAACATTTCAATTTATTGGTTGACGTCAAAGACCATCAATTAAATGATGCCCAGACAAAATTGTCCTACCGTGGTAAAACCCCTAACGATAATCGTCTTAGCACGAATATTTCAATTCGTTTAGGAGATTCTAAATTTGAAAAAATGCTAAGCATGTATCCAGAACTTACCTCTCAATTTTCTCATAGAGTACTTGCTAAACCATGTCAAAATTCTAATAACGCACAACCATCAACTATATTCCATCATATTGAAACTAAACCTGATCGTCGTGATCCGTGAAATAAACGTCTCGTAGAGTTATTCATAAATGGAGAAATGGCTCTTATTCACCTCTTGTTTAATATGCACTATTTACATCGATCAATATATACACTCGTTTCGTTTCGTAGAACCATCATACATAGACTAAGGGCCTCGGAGTTGATAAATCAGTTCAATAGAGACCCTGTGTCTCTATTCTGCCCCGCTCGCTCGCGTCGTTTATGACATAGTTCAAGTTTTGTCTGACAAGAAGCCCTGTCTAATAGTCTTTTTTTCTTTTATACCTTATCCTCGTAAAGTTCTCTGGAACATTCTCATTCTTTTCACACTTTGTATTACCCTTCCGGTTTTTCTTGCACGTGGACCACCCACGGTCGTTCCCTCCGCTGTCGGCTCTCGCTTTGTTGAATACCGCTCCTTTATGCGCTAATGGCCTTCGCTAATCATTCTAAATGATGTGTCCTCTTCACTTAGTATTGGTCATTTTCAAAGGTGCATTCAACTTCGCCACCTGTTTGCGCTCTTTTGAGCTTATTGATGATCCTGTCGCTCAAACTTAATTCAGTCCCAATTAAGAATGTCGGATGCGAGCCTGACATAGCCCCCTCCCTTTCGGAGCAGGAAATAAGTCTTTTTGGGACGTTTTCATGCCTCAGTGACAGTCCCTTTGACCAAAACTATAGCTACGTACCATACTCAAATAATAACAGTACTTTAAACTTGTGAAGAGGAACACTTTGTAGGCATAATAATAATACACATATTTACAGGTAAATGACCCCATGTTGTCATCTGGGTATGAGATAGCAATTATTTCCATATAACAAAAATTATTTTTACACAATTATTCATTATCTAAATTATACTAATCCATTATTCGTTGTCCAAAACTATTTTATACAATTATTACCAATATCACATTCTTTAACTTTCTACTTAACACAAAATTATGTTATACTTATTTCTTGTATCTTTATTTTAAATGATACTGGGACAAAGTTCTTACCTTAGTCCTTCACTTTAAACAAAACACGAAACAAATTATTCGTCCACAAATCACATATATTCAATGCAATAATTTCTAATATAATTACACTTTTGAGATCCCTTTTTTTTTCTTTAGGAATTACTTGACTTAATCTTAAACAGTTACACATACATATTTTAATGAATTTTCCCCAAATTTTTAGGGATTACTTAAATTAATCTTAAATAGTTACAAATACATATTTGATGAATTTTTCCCGGATTCTTTGGGAACCACTTTAAATTATTTCTAATACTTTCTCACATAATATCATCAAGATAAGATTATTATTTAACCCTTCACTTTAAATAACCCAATACAAACCGAAGCTATAACTTAGCTCTTCACTTTAAATAAAACACAAACCAAAGTATTCACGCAACAAAACAACAACAACAAAACAATCACATATCTTATACTCATTATTTCTTAATACCATTATATTCACAAATTTAATCCATTTTTCTTAGAATTCATAAATATTAGTTATCAGTACAGTTTTTTATCAGTACAGTTAAAAAATGCACATTTAACTAAATTTCCCTGAATTCTTGAGAGCTACTTAAATCATTTCTAACACATTTACAAAATACACAATTAATTGATTTTCCCGGAATTCTTTGGGAATTACTTAAATTTTTGATCCTCTCTGCTATTTTACGGGACCCCCAAACAAATGGGAATGGGTTTGGGGTTTTCTTATTTCACAATCTCTCATTGATCCATTTGTAAAGTTATGACCTAGTGTCGGTTCAAATTTATCCTTCTCTGCGTTAGTCTTGTCCCCCATACTTTTCGTTTGTTTCTTACCCGTATCGTTGGGACTTCCTTGGACATTTAATTCTTTGTCTCTTGTTTCACTTTGAATATTCCCATACTCGTTGTTAGTTTGCTCTAACCTTTTATTCCCTATAATATCAATTTGGTCTTTCTCCTCTTCTTCTCCCGTTGAAAAACCCATTTCCCGCACCTCATCTAAATTCTCATTGGGACTCAATTCCCCATCCAAAATTTTATCCTGAGGTTTGTCGTTCTTAGTATCCTTTCCCCTTGATTCTTTATTTCCACTCACTTTATTTCCCTGTGAGCCCATCACATCCGGCGGCACATCTCTATCGTTATTGGGGTTTAACTCACTATTTCCCACTTTTCTTGAAACCTCATCAGTCTAAGCTTCAATTTCTCCGGGACTTAATTTACTATCCTCTTCCTTATCGTATATCTCCCCATCCTTCGTCTCACTTCCCATTTCAAACATATTAAGGGGAATAATTATCTCCTCATCTGTGTCCCTTACCATTTCAAACCTATTAGGAGGAATAATCGTCTCCTCACCCGTGTCCCTTACAATTTTAGACATATTGATGGGAATAACCATCTCCTCCTCTGTCCCTTGTGATTTCAAATATACTAGGAGGAATAATCATCTCCTCGTCTGTGTCCCTTGCCATTTCCAACATATTCGGGGAAATAATCCTCTCCTACTCTGTATCCCTTACAATTTTGAACATATTAGGAGGAATAATCATCTCCTCATCTAATACCTGATCTAAACTCTTACTCAAATGCCTTTGAGTACAAGCCGCCCTTTCGAGGACTCCCTTTCCATGAGTAATTGCATACCTAACTTAACTTTCTTGTCGGGTTTCAATTTTATTCTCAGGTTAAATGATTTCGCCTCTATTAATTTCCTTCTCAAATTTATTTCCCATCTGAACTCCTCTATTTCTTAGATTTTGAACTCTTTTGGGGCACTGATATTTCAGATGGTCTTTGCTATTACAGACAAAACATCTTCTGTCCTCCCTTTTCAGGTCAATTTTAGAATATATCTTTTCTGTTTTAATTGGTGGTTCAAGAATAACCCTTTTTTCATTTCTCACAAATCCTTCGAAATTATTATTAACCCTTCCAATGCTTTCTCTGGTCCTTAAATTTGCGAGTCTTTTAGCCGCCCTTGTCCTCAATTCTTCAATTTCTAATTCCTTCAATTTTAATTTTATTTCTTATTGCCTCTCTCTCACCTCCCATTGTCTATCTCTCTCCTGTTTTTCAATTTTCCATTGTCTATCTCTGCTGTTTTTCCATTTGTTCTCGTTCCAATCTCTCATTAATTATAGCAAATAACCGTTCCTTAGCGGACTCTCCCTCATATTTCTCACTTCCTAATATTATTTCCCTAAGATCAGCGTATGTACTGTTCTCAGAAGACGGACAAATCCCTGTTACGCTGTAGTTTACAAAATTAAATCAGCTTTCCGCCCCTTCCCAATGAATGTCATTTTTAGCTTCTAAATCACTTAACCACAAATGCAGCGAACGAGTGCAAATGCACTTTTACCGCAATAACAAATATAACACACCAACACTTATCTTGATCTAATTGCCTCAACAATTATGGTAATTCTACGAGCATTTAACCACTACAATTTATAAATCACTTCCACAAATAAAATATTACGAGCACTTATACACTTTTCCCGTTATACAAAATACACGCTTTCACTCTTAAAATAATAATCGAATTACTAATAACTCAATAACTCAAAAACATCCTTCCATCATTATAATCATGATTCAATACTTCGATAATTATAAAAATAACTCGATTCCTTTAACTAATTAATACCGCTATCTCATACACAGCGAAAAAAATGGAATCACTTACCCCTTTTTCTCCTAAATGATTAGCCGTCGCTTTAATCTTTCTCCGTTTGTTTCCTTGAAGCACTTTTAAAGACAGTTCACCAGAGAGTTCACTAACATTAATATATCGGTACACACCACTCCGATCTCTAAATTCCTTATCGCTGATGTCGTACACACCACTCCGATCTCTTGAATTACTTATCGCTGATGTCGTACACACCACTCCGATCTCTTGAATTCAACCTCTCTCGTGACCACCTTTACTCCGGTGAGTATCGAACTTTCATCATCTTTTCTGATGCCTTCCGCATCGTTGGGGGTACTCCCACGTTATTTTATAGTCGGATGTGCCAGATGTAAACCTGATCGTCATTATCCGTGAAATAAATGCCTCGTAGAGTTATTCATAAATGGAGAAATGGCTCTTATTTACCTCTTGTTTAATATGTACTATTTACATCGATCAATATATACACTCGTTTCGTTCCGTAGAACCATCATACATAGACTAAGGGGCGCGGTGTTGATGAATCAGTTCAATAGAGACCCTGTCTCTCTATTCTGCCCCGCTCGCTCGCGTCGTTTATGACATAGTTCAAGTTCAGTCTGACAGTCTAATAGTCTTTTTTCTTTTATACCTTTTTCCTCGTAAAGTTCTCTAGAACATTCTCATTCTTTTCACACCTTGAATTACCCTTCCGGTTTTTTCTTGCACGTGGACCACCCACAGTGGTTCCCTCCTCTGCCGGCTCTCGCTTTGTTGAATACCGCTTCTTTCTGCGCTAACGGCCTTCGCTAATCATTCTAAATGATGTGTTCACTTCACTTAGTATTGGTCATTTTCAAAGGTGCATTCAACTTCGCCACCTGTTTGCGCTATTTTGAGCTTATTGATGATCCTGTCGCTCAAACTCAGTTTAGTCCCAATTACGAATGTCGGACGCGAATCTGTCAAGGACCTTCCGTATTTGCAAAACCCCGACGTCTGTCTCCGGAACTTCTCCGGGCTGCACGTCAGGAATTTCAGTACCTGTTGTCTCAAGGCATCATTCGTCCCTAAAAAAGCCTATGGGCCCCTTGCACATGGTACAAAAAGCTAATGGCGACTGGCGTCCATATTGCGACTACTGTCGTCTAAATTCGGTGACAATTCCTGATAGATACCCAGTCCCTCACATACAGCACTGTACTCAAATTTTCTTCGGCTAAAATATTTTTTCAACCTTGGACTTAGCTCGCGCATACCACCAAATTCCGGTTTATCCCGAAGACATACCCAAGACCGTAGTAACGACTCCATTTGGTCTCTTCGAATTCCTGTCCACCCCCTTTGGTGTACGTAACGTATAGCAAACCTTTCAAAGATTTATTTAACAGGTGTTGTCTGGTTTGACCTTTTGCGTCCTGTATTTTGATGACATCCTTATTGCGTCAGACAATGAAAACGATCACTTGAAACACTTTCGTCAAGTATTCGATCGACGAAAGCAATATGGGTTAAAACTTAACCCCTACAAATGTGTACTTGGTAAATCATCCGTGTCCTTTTTTTGGGTTGCTAAATCAGCCTTTCTAGAGTGAAACCTCTTCATAAAAACACAAATTATCTCAGATTTTGCAAAGTCTGATACTATCTCTCAGCTGAGACATTTCCCCGTTATGATTAATTTTTAATGTCGCTTCCTTCCGAAAGCCGCAGAAACTGAAGTTTCTCTCCTCGAATTTTTTGAAGATTCAAAAAAGAACAGCAATCGTCCCGTCCTGTGGACCGATGAAACTTCTAATGCCTTTGTCAAATACAAATTTGCTGTTGTGAATGCTGCAACTCTATGTTTCCGTGCCCCTAACAAAAAACTCTTTCTAACGGTTGATGCGTCTGTTATCGCTATTGGAGGTGTTTTACTGCTCAAAGTACTGACGGCCCTTAGTCGCTAGCATTTTTCTCTCGAAAGCTTTCCCCTTCTGAACAGAAGTATGTTGTTGCTGTTGTTGTTGTTGGTGGTGGTGGTGGTGTTGCTTATGCCACTTGACTGACAACAACATCAGATCAAGTCCCGAAGGCTATGTGCGTTGAAGGTGCGGCTCCTGTTTTGACTAGCACCACAAGGGCTGACGTCCGACTTGGCTAGAGGACCAGTCCCGTAATTTTGAACCGAGTCAAGTGACGAGACCAGAACACTTGACCCCGCACCTTCAGAGGTATTTTGAGAACTTGGAGGACATTGCAGCCACGACAGATTTTACGTGCACCAGCCGCGCATTAGTGTTCACGGCAGTGGATTTGTCAGCGCCGAGCATCGAACCAGTGACATTCAGATCACTAGCCCGCTGCTCTTGCCAACTGGACCACTGCGTCCTTACAGAAGTATAGTACATATGATAGAGAGCTTCTCACCATATACTCAGTTATTAAATATTTAAGAGATGATCTCAAAGGCTCATCCTTCTCAATTTTTGCAGATCATCAGCCTCTTACCTACGCTTTTACCAAAAATTCAAATTCCGATTTCTCTACACAATTAAGGCAAAAGAATTGTATAGCTCAGTTCAGCACGGACATTAGGCATATACCTGGTCATGACAATGTAGTGACTGATGCTTTGTCACGCATCCAATCCATCGATAACATACCAGCGGATTTTGCTACTCTCGCTGAGGCTCAAAAGGACGATAATGAGTTACAACATCTATTGAATGACTAAATGCTCACTACAATTCCGTCCATTAAAGTTCGGCACAGAACTGTCTATAATTTTTGACACGAGCAACAATAGTATCAGATCCTATATACCTACTGGCCTTCGTAAGAAAATATTTTGCTCTTTGCACAATCTGTCGCATCCAGGAATTCGTGCAACTAAAAAACTTTTTATGGAGTGATATATCTGGCCGGCCATTTCCAAAGATGTGGTCGAATGGACCGGTTCCTGTATTGACTGCCAACGATCAAAAGTCTCGAGACTTAACCATGGTCCCATCTAGACATTCATGAATCCTACTCAGAGGTTTGATCATGACCAAATTGATTTGGTTAGCTCCTTGCCACATTCGGATGGTTTTTGCTATCTCTTGACATGCATCGATAGATTCACCAATTGACAGGAGGCTATCCCTCTTGGTGATATAGCAGCGGAGACCGTCGTCCGTGCCATCCTAAATCAGTGGATTGCCCGTTTTGACGTACCATCTGTGATCACGACGGATCAGGGACTCAAATTCCAATCGTCGTTATTTCGTTCATTAACGTCCTTGCTTGGCACGAGACGCATCAGCTCAACACCGTACCATCCTCAGAGTAACGAACCAGTTGAACGTTCTCACTGCTCGTAAAAACAAGCCCTTATGTGCAACCGAAACATCAAGTGGACAGAAATACTTCCGTTGGATCTTCTAGGACTTTGGTTCGCATTTAAAAATGATTTACATTGTACCGCCTCAGAACTTGTTTATGGTTCCACTCTTAGTCTGCCAGGTGAACTACTCTCTCCATCAGCAAATCCGGTGGATGAGCAAGCCATTTTTGTGCGACATTTGAGAGAGATAATGCAAAAATTGGCTCTTGTACGAACGTCTGCACACAAAAATATCAAAATTTTCACGCATCCTACACTTTAGACCTGCTCTCATGCTTTCATCCGACTCGTTGGAGTGAAGAGGTCTCTCCAACCCACTTATGGTGGAACTTACAAAATCGTGGCACGAACACTAAAGCATTTTACATTGCTCGTCAACGGTTCACAGTCCGTTATTAGCCTCGACCCTTTGAAACCGGCATTTTTCACGGCAGATTGCAATGATGATATTACGACTCCTCGAGATTCCTTTAAACCTGACACTTTGCCTCCCCCTGATGCAGTGACGTCAGCCTCCTTTAAGGACCAGCAAGATCTTGAGAACGTACCAGTGAGTGTTACACGCTCTGGACGACATGTCCGATTTAACCTACGGTATTGTGACATTTCCCCTCCTCATGGCCCAGGAAATTTATTAACCTCGGCTTGAAACAGAGTAAGCCCATCGGCGAACTGCGAAGATGCAATATTTTTCCTCGAGCGAGGGGTGGCTTACAAAAGAATCAGCTGTTCGACTCGCAGGTGAGAAGCGACTTACAATAGCGAGTCGCCACGATGTCTCGAAGCGTAGAAACTATAACACAAAAGCGTAACAAAAGCAGACCATTCTCCTGATGAGAGGCCGTAATGAACCACCCGTGCGATAACGATATGGGAACAGGTATCGTTTTGCACACGGGCCAAAGCCAAGGGCTTATGAGAGCCCAGATCAAGGAGCGGGGTTGTTACAGATCCCGCCAGGGAAAAAAGTTTTAAAAGCGGACGCAGAAGATTTTTACGAGGCACAAGACAAGAGGAGAGGAGAGTCGGAGACTGTTTTTGCTGTTGGATCTGATCCAGATCCTAGGCCGATCCCGACCCTGTTTCAGAAGGGTGAAGACCTCTTTCTCGCTGAGAAGGGTCGTTTAGAGATCAAAGCTTGATCTTATCTATTTTCGAAGCAGCTAGCTTCTCTGGTGAGAGTGTGGGACGCGCCGTCCACTACTCTGTGATAAATAGATCGAATTACGCTTAGAGTTCGAGTTCGCCTCATTCCAGCCGGTTCCGACGAGTGCTATCCGTTTCCAGCAACTGAGACTTCTGCGATTAGAGCTTTATTTCCTGAAGGCCTGATCGACGATCCGTAGCGACAGTGCATCCAGCCAGCCGAATGGACTATCTTCAACGTGCGTCGCAGACTTCAACGAACATTACTATTGTATAATTGATGTTACAGAACACGACCTAATCGTGAAATATTTTAATCCAGAATATTCCAAATAAATCGATATTAGTGTAACAAAGTTCTAATTAGTAAGTTGTTTGATCACTATACATAACCGGTGTGACGCTACCTAGCGTGTCGGCTTTGACACCAAGCACGGAATATGTTACAGCTAAACTAATATTAGAATTTATGGTGGCAGCGTTCGACGAATCCAGCATTAGAGAATGAACTGTGAGAGACCAAGTGTGTGTGCGCGTACTGTGTGAAAGAAAACTCCGAACTTTTAACAGTGTCCGAACTTTCGACGGTGGTGCCATTCCTACTAAGCAGAGAAAAGCCAACATACCCGAGGAGAGAAGCAAGCTTCGAGGACAGGTACTTGTTTTTCATTCTCTAGAGGCAAATGTGTACTTGAAGTGTTTTTATAGATATTAACTCTTTAGTTAATTAAGTGGTCGAGAAAGTCGACACAATATTTGTTTTAATTATTAACTCTTTAGTTAATTAAGTGATCGAGACAGTCGACAAAGTAGTTCTTTTAATAATTAACGGTATAGTTAACCAAATTCGAGAAATTCGAAAAACGGTAGAGCATCAGCTCATTAGTAATATTTTTCTTGAGTCCGAGAAATTCGAGACATTGTGGTTTTATATATGATCTGGTTTATGAACAAGTCGCGAAGTGTTACAAAATTTAGTAAGGAATTTTTTTGCAAGTGTATGTTATTGTGGGGAAATGTATTACATGAATTTTTTTCTGAGTAGAATTGTGTAGCATGTTATTGAACCGAGATTAGATATTGTATTTTAGTATTAAGTGTATTTGTGCTAGAAAATTAAGAAAAGTGCATTTTTATTAATCTTTATTAACGTATTGTATTGGAGTGTATTATTTTGAAAAATTGATTTTGGAATAGTAAAATTGGGTTATATTGAGATAGGCAAAATGACATTTTAAATAACCCATAGGAAAGAGGATCTCCAGACTCTTTCATATGATCTTGGGATTGATTTCGAGGACCAAGACAGGAAATGTCACCTATGTGATCAAATATTAGCCAGTACTAGGTATGAGGAGGAGAGTATTAGGGCTCAATTAAAATGCATTAAAGAAGAGCGTGAACAAGCCGATGCTAAGCAAATAGAATTAGAGCGCGAGGCTAAACAAAGAGAATTTGAGCTGGAAAGGTTGCGGTTGACTCGGGCAGCCGAACCCGCCAGTGTAGCTTCATCCCAGAATGATAGCGCTAGGCCGGTCCAAAATCTTAAAGCCCTAATGCAGAAATATGATCCGGAAAAGTCAGACATTTCGCTCTTCCTAACCCTTTTTCGAACGACAGGCGCGGAAGGCCCAGGTTGAGGACGGGGAGAGAATGATGCATCTGCTTTCATTATTACCCACGGAGATCGCTGAAATAATTATTCGTGAACCCGTTGAAGTAGCAGATGATTACGCTCAGGTAAAGACGTTACTCCTGAGCCGTTTCAAGTTGAGTCCGGAGACATTCCGTGTAAAATTGAATCAACATCAGAGGCGACCGGGAGCCCTGTGGAAAGATATGATCTTTGAATTAAGAAGCTATCTAGAAGGATGGCTGGAAGAGGTAAAAGTAGGGGATTTTGAGGCCCTCAAAAATCTGATGATAGCAGATCAAATTAAGAAACGCGTTCTGCTAGAAATCCGTGAACATTTTTTAGATGATTGGGATCGAGTGTGGACCCTAACATCTTAGTAACGAAGTTAGATGAGTACGAAGCAACGCGACGCTCTACTCGAAAACCCATTAATTTAAAACCACCAGAGAAAAGGGGGGGCAGAAAAAACCAAACCAGTTGAGAAAATAAATAAGGATAAGAAGGCGATAAAGAAAAGCCTAACTCTTCTAACTGGAGGAGTCAGGGATCTGAGGGGAACAGCTGGCGCCCCCGCGAATATTAACGGAGAAAAAAACCTGCTTGTTATCAATATGGTTCTACTGAACATTTGAGACCTCAGTGCCCCGAATTGCGCAGGCAAAATACAGAACGGGTAAACAATGTGGCTACCGCGGATAGCTTCGAACCAGTTTTCAAGCCATACTTAAGTAAGGCGAAAATAAATGGCATCGAGACCATTATTCTCCGGGATAGCAGGGCAAGCCTTGACATAGCCCCTTTTAAACTACTCAATGCTGAGGATTTTACGGGAGAGATAGTATGGGTCCGCACCGCATTAGAAAATGAGTTGAGAAGTTTACCGGTTGCAATAGTGCGGATAGAAAGTACAAAATATGGGGATTTGGTTACGAAGGCGGCCGTGGTAGGGAAATCAGTGGAAATGGACCACTACTTTATGGGAAATTATACTCAAGAAATTATTGATAATATTAAAAGTGAACCCCATCTAGTGAAGAGTATTGTCAAGCGGAGCTGATCGAAGGCAGAAGCGAACCGCAAACCAGAACAGGGGAATCAAAGTTCAGAGGGGGATTTAGAAAACGGATCCAACCCCAAGAGAGAGATTGAAAGCGAGATTGAAGGCGAGATTGAAGGAGAGTTAGAGTTGCCCCCGGTCGATGGGAGTACCGAGACTGAATTAGTGGGGATAAATTCGGAAATCTTCCGAGAAAAACAAAAGAAATGTGCCGATTTAGAACCTATCTGGGATAAAGTTAAAGGTCAGATGACGACCGATTATATAGTTGAGAAGGGTATACTTTTTAGAAAGTCAACGGATCACAGAGGTGAGGAGCGGAGGCAATTAAAGACCACTTAAAACACGTAGACATCGTTTTGAAAAAGATAGCGCAGGCAAAACTGACCATAAAACCGTCAAAATGTCAGTTCGCACGAAACCGCGTAAAGTACCTAGGGTACGTGGTAGGAAAAGGAAGTAGGGTGCCTGCCGAGGCAAAAATAAACGCCGTGTTAGATTTTCCGTCACCCAAAACAAAAAATCAAATCCGCCAATTCTTAGGATTGAGCGGTATTACGCCAGATATATTAAAAGATACGCGTGGATAGCGGCACCTTTAACTCGTGCTTTAAAAGGTAAGAATCGAAAAGAACAAATAGAATAGACGGAGGAATGTGAGAAAGCATTCCAGACTCTAAAGGAAAAGTTAACAGAGAAACCGGTCTTATACGCCCCCGATTTCTTTAAAGAATTAATACTACAGACAGATGCGACGGATATAGGAATGGGAGCGATACTAGCCCAAAGGGGGCCAGATAACTCGGAACACCCAATATTGTTTTTGAGTAGAAAATTTACAGACAGTGAACGGCGGTACTGCGCGACCGAAAAGGAGTGCGCCGCAATTATTTTCGCAATCAAAAAGCTACGACATTATTTGGACGTACAACTGTTTACGATAGAAAAGGATCATAATCCGCTGGTGTTCTTGAAAAACAATGCCCGTAATAACCATAGGCTTACGAGGTGGTCCTTAGCTATGCAACCCTTTAACTACAAAATTGTTCATAGACCAGGATCACAAAACAAACATTCTGACTGTCTTAGTAGAGCGGAATAAGTTAAAATTACTTGAATTGTAACATTTTTTCTCTTATTATATTTGTAAATAAGTATATTGTTCTTGAATAAAAATTTGTACTAAGATAAAGTATTTTCTCTTTTTAGTTAGGTAATGTTGTAAATGTAAATGTTTTTTTTATATAATTACAAATGAAATTTAATGTCATTTAAATCAAGGTATTGAGCTAATGTAAAATATTTTTTCTACTATAAATTAATTGTAATATTAAGGAAAGGATGGTGTAAATGTAAAAGTTGGTCTGTAACAAACGTTGATGCATTGATTAAAATTGTCAGGGATGCCTCTAGAGATGGAATACAAGTGAATCCCTGTACCTAATCCTTGCTTTTCAGATTTTGCAGGGACCGCAAAATCTTATAAATTCTAATATTAGTTTAGCTGTAACATATTCTGTGCTTAGTGTCAAAGCCGACACGCTAGGTAGCGTCACAACGGTTATGTATGGTGATCAAATAGCTTACTAATAAGAACTTTGTTACACTAATATCGATTTATTTGGAATATTCTGGATTAAAATATTTCACGATTAGGTCGTGTTCTGGAACATCAATTCTACACTAGTAATGTCCGTTGAAGTCTGCGACGCACGTTGAAGATAGTCCATTCGGCTGGCTGGATGCACTGTCGCTACGGATAGTCGATCAGGCCTTCAGGAAATAAAGCTCTAATCGCAGAAGTCTCAGTTGCTGGAAATGGATCCCACTCGTCGGAACCGGCTGGAATGAGGCGAACTCGAACTCCAAGCATAATTAGATCTATTTATCACAGAGTAGTGGACGGCTCGTCCCACACTCTCACCAAAGAAGCTAGCTGCTTCGAAAATAGAGAAGATCAAGCTTTGATCTCTAAACGACCCTTCTCAGCGAGAAAGAGGTCTTCACCCTTCGGAAACAGGATTGGGATCGGCCTAGGATCCGCTTTTAAAACTTTTTTCCCTGGCGGGATCTGTAACAATCCCGCTCCTTGATCTGGGCTCCCATAAGCCCTTGGCTTTGGCCCGTGTGCAAAACGATACCTGTTCCATTTCGTTATCGCACGGGTGGTTCATTACGGCCTCTCATCAGGAGAATGGTCTGCTTTTGTTACGCTTTTGTGTTATAGTGTCTACGCTTCGAGACATCGTGGCGACTCACTATTGTAAGTCGCTTCTCACCTGCGAGTCGAACAGCTGATTCTTTTGTAAGCCACCCCTCGCTCGAGGAAAAATATTGCATCTTCGCAGTTCGCCGATGGGCTTACTCTGTTTCAAGCCGAGGTTAATAAATTTCCTGGGCCATGAGGAGGGGAAATGTCACAGTATCTTTAATTCCTCGTACTTTCGTTACTTGGGGGGAGGGGGAACTATGGGAACAATTTATTATTCAGAAACGCCACCAGATGTCAACGGTAGCGAACGTTGGAGTATGAATTCATGTGCTGTCATCTACTCCGCGAACACCGCATAGGGAGATACTGCGCATCGGGAGATGCTAATGGAAGAAAAGACTGTGGCAACACAGTTCAAGCAGTACGCTCGTTCTTGGTGGTTGAGTTCGTTCGCGTACCTGGAATTTTGGTCGCAGTGTATTTTTCTACGCCATTAATAAATCATATTGTTAGTGTTAAAAACATTCTGGAATTATTCACTGGAGTTTTGTAGGGTGGCGTTATATGTTTAGACAACATAATCGGCACCTCTACAAAATTAATAGATGTTCTAAAAAAACATTTTACTCCTAAACCTTTAATTATCCCTTCTCGCCATAAATTTCTTAATCGTCAACAGAATGAGGGGGAAAGTATAAATAATTACATAGCGGAACTGGGAGAACTTTCAACAAATTGTGAGTATGATAATAATATGTTGAATATTATGTTACGCGATGTGTTTGTAAGCGTCTTAGGAGATAAGGCAATTTTAGAAAGATTATTTGAAGAGGACAATATTGATCTAGAGAAAAGTTTGCAAATTGCTTTAGCTATGGAAAAGACATTTAGAGGGGCAAATGAAATTATGAGTCGTTCTTCTGGAATCCATGTAATAAATGCAGGTTAAAAAAAATAAACCTTACATGAAAACAAACAAGAGCAAAATTTTGCGGAAAAGCAGAAGAAAGATGAGTTTTGTACTCGGTGCACAGGTACAAACCTCAATAAACAAAACTGTAAATTTATTTCTAGTAAATTAAATTTTTTTTCGAAGATCGGGCATGTCCAAAAGGCATGTTTTTCAGCAAAGAAAGCAAATGCCGAATCTGTAAAACAAAAACAGGTAAATTTGAAGAAAGTTAATCAAAACCAAAACCAAGATCCGTTGTTGTATCAATTGAATTCTGATGAATGTATGTCTCATACATCATGTGAGGAAAAACCGAAACGACCTCCAATAATGATCAGTTTAAAAATTGAGAATAAAAACTGTGTAATGAAATTAGATACGGGGGCAACGGTAAGCTTAATGAGTATAAGAAATTTCAGGGAAATTTCAAATAAGAGAATTCAACATACTAACTTAGTTTTTCGAACTTAAAAAGGTGACTCATTGGTACCCATGGGGTGTATCACTGTAAAAGTAGAATATAAAAATCAAATTTTGAATTTGAACTTGTACATTGTAAAGGAAAACTTGGATACGATTCTGGGTCGCGAATGACTTTATAAGATAAATCTTGATTGGAATGCCATAAAAACATTAAAAGGGGAAACTAAAATGAACTTAAATAAACTTTTGGAGGAATATAAAGACATTTTTGATAACAAACGGGGAAATAAACAACCATGATGTTAAGTTGGAACTGAAACCAGATGTCAAACCAATATTTTGTAGGTTTAGAACAGTACCCTTTGCTCTAAAAAGTCGAATTAAAAACGAAATCGAAAGACTAGAAAAAGAGATCATAGGAAAAGTAGGAAGTTCGGAATGGCCTGTGGTACCAATTGTTAAGCCGAATGGTAGCATACATCTGTGTGCGGATTATTCAGTTACCCTAAATCCCAATTTAGTTGTACCTCCCACAAAGCACAAGCCGGGCCCGACCTGGACAAAGCCCCACTGGGTAAATCCCGGCTGTGCGAACTGACCCACAGCAGGCGACCACCCCCCGCACGGCCCAGACAAGCCCCACCGCGTCAACACCAGGACAAGCCCCACAAAGCAAGGCACAAGCAGACTCCAAGCAGAACAGACGGAATGGCCATTAAAAAGAAAAATTTTGAAGAAAAATAACTCTGCCGGAGGACACTCGCACAAGCCAACTCACAAGAAGATAAAGTAAATTAAAGTGAGGAAGGCAAAACAAGAAGGAAAACCCAAACGAACGACAGCACATTAATGAGTGAGCGAAACGCGAGCCTACCAAAAGTTAAGAAGATTAAGGAGCCACCGAAATTTACTGGCAAGATTACTCGAAATAAGAATAACTAAAAGACGGCAGCGTTGCAAATCCCAGACAGGAGACGACTAGGCCTAAATTGGGAATGGTCGATTTTGAGAGGGAACAGTCGCAACCCTGGGCGCAAAACCAGCAACATGGTAAGAACCTCATTGTTGCTGTGCAACCCACCCTGCGGAACCTTCGTGAGCCAGCATGTCCTGTAATCGCCATGGACACCACTCCAATGACGAGGACCGTGACCTTTAGGGTTGGACCAACACAAGGAAGGCCCAGCTAACCTAACAAGGCTGCAGTCGATAGGTCAGAATCCGAAGATAAGACCAAATCTCCTGACTTACACAGGCCCCGTGCCTTTTCGCTCATCATAGCAGGCCCTAACCTTAGCCCTACCTTGCCTCCGGATTCCCTACTCAACACAAGTGCCGAGTAGTTCCTCCTCGGGGAATCCTAACATTAAAGATCTGGACCATTCAGATCAACTAAATAAGCTAATTAAACTAAGCTTAAGTCGGGAAAATTATTAACTCTGACAGAAAAAGCGGTGTGAAGAAAAGGGGGTGATGTCAGAAAGAGTTAGGCTCTACTACGGCTTACAAGTTAAACTTAGCAGCAGGAGGAAAATTAAGTGGGTGAGATGTTAATAAAAATACTTACAAACGACCCCCGGCGTTGAAGTAGGAATTACTGAAATAAACCTGCTGAAACACATTTCCTAGCATTCGCTAGAGGGTTGCTTGTTGTCGCGTCTTCTTCTTCATCTTATAGAAAGTTCGATCCAAAGCTGTATTTTTGTGCCCCCTGCCAAACTGCAATTTGAAGATGAAAAAAAGAAGAGCAAAGAAAAACACACTATCCTCTTCGGCCGTGACCCCAGCTGGCGCTCCTAACAAGTCCACTGGTGTGTGCGCCGGATGCCCTTAGGCGAGATAGTTTGATGAGCTGACAACATGGCACATCCTAAAGGGGGAGAGAAAGGGGGGAAGCCTACCTTTTTTTTTCTTTTTTCCCGGTTAATTATTAGTTTTGTTAGTATAACTAAGGGAGCCTTAATGTTAGTTGTTAATCTGTTATTGCTGGGGAGCTGAAAAAGGAAGGCTAGGTGAAAAATGCCATGTGTTACTTTTTAATGAGAGTGTTGTGGTAATAATTTGTGAACATTAAGTGTTGTTAATTATGTCTGCGTTATTAGTGTGAAAATTTGCTATATTATCTATATTTGAGTGCAACCACCACATTATATTTTTTACTTTTCTTTTTACCCATTTGTTAGAAGCTATTTGTTGATACCAAATTTTTATGTTTCTATCGGTAGGGATCCTAAGATGTGGACAATTATGGAGAGGGCAATTTATTAGGTAGTGTTGCCAGTCTCCAACTTCCCCACAGGCGCAAAGGTTGGTGTCCCAAATTTTGAACCTGTGTAGGTAAACCGGGAAAATACCGTAGCCGGTGTATATTTGTACTAATAGACGGTTGCAGGACAGCCTATCGTCTCGGACAGATGGGAAGAAGTTGTTTGTTTTAAGCGCCCGGTTTTGCAATTCGTCCAAATATATTGCCATTCTTCCTTAATGGCTGCCTTGAGGCTTTTCTTCAGATATGAACTTGGCCAGGGAATTTTAGTTCCTGATATTGTTTGGGTATTTGCCGAGAGTTTGGCCAGTTCATCAGCACGTTCGTTGCCTTTAATGCCTATGTGTGCTCTCACCCACGTAATACTGAATTTGCTGCCCGAGAGTCTAATAAGGTTATGGAGCTCCGCCAACAGTGGGTTTTTTTAGTTGTACCTCATCACTCCTTACCAAGACATGAAGAAATATTCACAAGCTTGAATGGGGAGGGGGGGGGGGAAGATTTTCAAAAATAGACTTCAAACACGCAAATTTGCAAATGCAAGTTCATAATGGAAGTCGAAAGTTATTTACAATTAACCCACATACAGGATTATTTATTTGTAAAAAGCTGATATATGGGTTAAATGGAGCATCTGCCATTTGGCAGCGCTATGTTGATGGGTTGTTTCAAGGAATAGACGGTGTTAAGGTATTTATGGATGATGCGAGAATCACCGGAGTTGACGAAAGTTCACATTTTAAAGCTTTGGAAACTTTTTTTCGAAAAGTGTAAAGAACATGGCCTAAAACTCGATTTAAGTAAATGTCAGTTTTTTTCAAAATGATATTAATTTTTGGAACATAAAATTTATTCTGATCGGTTACTCAAAACTGATGAAAAAATATCTGCTATTTACTACACTCACTTCCAAAAGTTAAGCACGGAGAGGAAAATGTTAATTTCTGTAATTCCAATCTGAATTAAAGAAGCTGAAATTTTCTGCAAAGGTAGAAGGAAATATGCAAATATGTTAGGTAACAGCCAATCACGATTTCGCGTAGAGAAATATGCAAAACAGGCAGTCGTATAAGAAGCCGGCATTGTGAAGGACTACAGGAGTTGCGTGTAAGTGCTGATGAAAGGTGTTTAAAACATTCGTACGATATGTTTTCAAGCTAGACGTGTTTCTGTGGACTCCAGAAGACGAATGGAAGATTCTGAGCGCTGGCGGGCTGTCGAACACATTAATGCAGGACAGTCTATCACAGATGTTGCCTTTTTCTTCGGCGTTCATCATTCCGTCATTTCACGATTATGGAAACAAATTCCAAACCAGCCAAACAGTTGTCCTAAGACCTGTAACCGATCGTCCAAGGGTTACGACCCCTCGGATGATCGATAAATTGCTCTTGTAGCCAAGCGGAATCAAAGATCGACCTCCACACGTGTGACATCTATGGTTGCAGCGGCCATTAAGACGATATCTGCCACTACTGTTCGTCGAAGGCTACACATGAATGGTCTGTGCGCCCGGGTACCACGAGTTTGTGTTCCTTTATCCGACCAGAGGGGCGCGATTAAGTTTTGCCGCCAGCATGTGAATTGGACTGTGTCTGATTGGGGCAGCGTTATGTTCACAGATGAGTCCAGATTTGCCCTACAACCCGATGATAAGCGTGTAAGGGTCTGGAGGGAACAAAGCACACACAATCGACCCGAAAACATCACCGGACATCACGCATTCCGCGATGGAAGCATGATGGTCTGGGCAAGGATTTCATTGGGATATCGCACTGACCTGCGCATCTACAGGCAATGTTCTGTGACGGCTGTACGGTATCGAGATGAAGTCCTAGATCCCACTGTGAAACTGCACGCTGCAGCAGTTGGTCCTTCTTTCGTTTTAATGGACGATAATGCCCGTCCACATAGAGCTGCCATCGTTGACGACTTTCTGGAGAGTGAGGGGATTGCGCGTATGGAGTGGCCGGCTTACTCGCCGACCTTAATCCAATTGAAAATCTTTGGGATGCCCTCGGCCGTGCTGTATGTAAATGTTTCCCCCCACCAGCCACTCTCAAAGATTTAGAAACTGCCCTACAGGAGGAATGGCGATTACTGGACTCTGCGGTGGTTGATCACCTCGTAACAAGCATGATCACACGCTGTACACTTTGTATGAAGGTGAGGGGTGCTCACATACCCTATTAATGTCGGTTTTTGTTGTTTGTTTTGCATTTAAACATCATTTTGTTAATAACTCAAATATGACGTTATCTTATAATTTATGAAAATTCAATATTTTTTTTAACCTCTGTATGTAATTGTTTGTTTTGTTTCATGAATAAACCTAGAGCTACTTACTTGCAGCATTTCATGTCAATCAAAGCAGTACTTGTCCATTTTTTACCATGATTTTATTAACTCGCTTTCTTGTTTGTTTGGTTGTGTGTTTGTCAAGTACAAATCTTGCAATAGATTTTTAACTAACTTCCCGACTAGCTAGACATTTAAAACTTTTAGAATAGCTCAGAACACGATGACAATGCATTCTTTTGATACTTTTAGCCATCTTTAAGCAGATTTGAATTCATTTTCAGTTAATTTTGTTCTGTAGACTGGTACAGACATCTATCGACCGGGACGGGGACGAAAAGTTAAACGCAAGTTAACTTCCAATTAACTTCATTTTCTTTCAAGTTGATGGGATAATTCAACAAAAAAAATTTAAAAAAGTATTTATTAATACATAGAATTGTCAAGTTTATATGATTCAACAGAAAATTTAAAAACATGGAATATAGAAAGTTCTTTTTATCTTGTAAATATTCGCATTTTACTGCTCCGTGCTTAACTTTTGGAAGTGAGTGTATTTTAAGCCCCGGTACCTAAGGATGTACAGGAGGTAAATAGTTTTTTGGGATAGGTAAATTTTTATGGGAAATTCTGTCCAAATTTAGCTACTATAGCAAATTCTTTAAATAACTTAACTAAAAAAGGCATAACATTTAATTGGTTTAGGGATTATCAGGATGCTTTTGAGCAAATAAAAAAAGAAATCTGTTCACCTCGAGTATTAGTTCATTATGAACAAAAAATTAAGGCCTAACTTAGAAAATTCTGGACTATAGGCACAACTTGGAATGGGGCCCCCCTAACACTGATGTGGGCGTAAAATTTCTAAAATTGATACACACAAAAAATAATCATGAATCATTGTGAAAGTACCATTTTGTCAAGAATTGGCAATTTGAAGCGTAGAAATCTAGAACGTTATCAAATAACAAGAAGCAATACAACATATTAACTTCATCATTAAAACACCAATACAATGCAAACAGAAAAACTTATTAATCCCTTATATACACTATAACATACATATGATGACCTATACATGATGAACCAATCAATCAAATTTGAAAGGATATTATAAAAAAATTTCTATTAAAAAAAGATAAAATAAAAAAATTTAATTGCCAATTTTTTCTTTCTTTTCTTTTGAAATAAAAATTTGGGGGGGGGGTCCAACATTCGGGGGCCCCTAGTGCTGGCTCTTTAAGCCAGCAAAAGGCTTTCGGAGATCTTGTTAAAAGCTGCAAGCCCTTTCAAGATTCTTTTATCCATTATGAAGCGTTGTGAAGGGGAATAAGAGATAAGAAAAAGTCAGTATAAGAAAAGGCCTTTTACATAAGTTTAAAAGATTGTTAGAAAAGGGAAAGGTACGCAATAAAAATATATTTATGGTAAAGAGGGGAAAACGTTGGAGAATAGCTCGGTGTCCTTTGATTCAGTAATCGATGAATTAGCCCCATAAGAAAGGCCCAGTAGTAAGCTAGAATCGCGGTTAGTCAAAGGCCCCATGATAAAAGAGTTGCGTTGGACGAGGGTCAGTCGAAAAAGCCCCTTTAGAATAAGGAATAAGAATTGAAAGGATTGTAGTGAAATTTACGCAACAATAGCAGTATTGTCGGATCATGGTCAGGAAAAGATGTTATAAAACTGACCAGGTGTTAGAAATAAAATATAAGAAAATGTAGAAAGGAGCAGGGGAAAAATGTGAAAGAATATGAAAATGTTTAGTATAGGTCCAATGAGAAGTGTGATTTTAATAAAAGAGAAATATTAGGGCCACTAGAAAAGGGTTTTAAGACGTAGGTGGAGTTTATATGGAGAAGAAAATACTGTGATTGGAAGGTGAAAACATGTATGCAAAAGTTGAGATAAATATTAAGGGGTAGAAATGATACACGATGAGAGAGAAAAAGTTTTCAGAGAGATAGAGACAGAGTGTGCAGAGGATATAGAGGTGTGCAGAGGGCGAATAGCCTACGGGCTTGCCCTGTGGTGGACTCTCGAGTCCACCCTGCCCCTTTACCTACAACCAGGAGCGAAAAAGATGGAACAATGTTAATGTTCCCGTAGCAACGCCGAATTGGGGTAAGTCAGTCTCTACATTTCTGTTGCCTGTTGACAGTACTATTTTAAGATTTAAATTTAAATTAAAGTCCCGTAAATGATACATACCTTGTTTTATCCGGTGAGGACCCAAATTGTTATTTGAAAGAACATTATTTATCATTCATGTAATTATGTGAAAAATCATTTTAATACTGTAATTTAACTGTTTATTTGTGTAATAAATATTCGTTGTTAATTTTGTAAATATTGGTCCTCATCATTTATATATAAACATTTAAGTTGTGTCTATCTTCTCTACAGTGTTTACATGCTGGGGTTAAAACGAACCTGGGTAATTAAGTAATGGCTAATAACCAATAAGTAATCAAACCCTGTGAATATTTTAACTTTAATCTTTTAAAACTTTAAACGGCACAAAACCCATTTTTTCCACCCAGCAAATGGTTGCCGTGACCATTCCATTTGATTTCTGTAATCATTTGGGTATAAAATAGAAAATTTTTTCCTATAAGGATATTAATATTTTATAGTGAATAACTGTAGAAAAAAAAATATATAGACACAGTAAATGTTTATCTTTTTTTTCATTAGTTTAAATTAGGATTTTTTTTAAACATATGGTATATTCAGATGATACAATTTTTTTTTATTAATTGTTTTAATTCTTCATTAAATACAAGAATTTAAATTATTTTCTTAATGTGTTTAAAATTGTGAATACCTGTATTGGCATATCGTTATTATTATAAAATGTATGTGTTTTAATATTTCTTTCAAATTTATATATTATATATATATCAGGAAAAAACATTTTATTATTATATCCACATTTATGTCAGTAGACTATATGTATATCAAAAAAAAATTTTTTTTTTGATTAACATGCCTGACTCTTAGAGTCTAATGCCTGATTCTTTAGGTAATTTATTGGAAAATTAGTAGAATTTAGCAATTTTATTTCAATTTGACATGTGTGTGACTTTAGTCCAGAATTTTATTTTTGTGTATCTTAAAATTTTTATTTTTATATTATGCCGTACTTTTAAGAGCAATGATATAATTAGTATATTAATGGTTAAGAGAATTTTTTTTCTTGATAAAAAATCATGTTTTAATGTGTTATAATTGTGTTCTCATATATACCGTTAATGGGTTTCCGATTTCGAAATTTCATTAGGGTTTTATGCATGTATATATATTTTTTTTGTTTTTCTATGTGTTTGCTCTAAAATTTCTATTGAGATTTTCGGATTTATGTGTTCGTAGTTAGGATGTAATTAGAGTATGTTGATATCTATATATTCCGTGATTAAAATTTTCTTTGTGCATGCTTATGGTACAAAAAAATGGTTAAGGAGGATATTATTTTTTTTTAGACGTTTGAATTTCCTTTATTGTTTTAATGTATTTAGTGTATTATATCGACGCCCGTTGGCGCAATAATTTCATCCCAATTTAGGGAAAGGCGATAAATAGTGCACGATTTTAACTGTTTAGTGGGCAAAAATTGGTCACTTTCTAAAGAATTGTGCTCTCATAAGAGGGGGCGAAGAATAGAATATTGCCCTTCGAAGAGAGGGGAGTGCAGTTGCGGTTTTTGTTCCTTTTCAAGTTTCTCCTGCGTTCCGTTTTGGCCGGGAGAGAAGAGGGAAATTCTTTTCACAGTAGCTATGAATTAGAGCTATAGTGATAGAGCGAAGCATCGGGTTTTCGAATTGCGTATAGTTATGTACTGTTTGCTTGTTGTTCCTCGATGGGGGGAGTCAAACAATATCTTCAGGCCGTGCTGAGTACGGTTTAAAGAAAGTAGAAGCGAAACGTATCTCTTTTGCTTTTTATTTACTCTTTTTATTATTTATGTAATTATTTTTATTGCGTTTTCTGTTTTTTTTTTAAACTCATTTTCTATGTCTGTTATTAATGAGTGAATTTAACATAATAATGAATGGGCATGGGGAATAATGAATGAATTTTGATTTTCTGAAAATTGTCTCCTATAAGAGGAGAACAGATGAAATTCACAATCGCTTCACTTACAATTAACTCTCTGGTTCGTAAATTTATAAGACGATATTTGATCGTTGCGGACAGATAACGGAGAACAGTGAAGAATGGAATTTTTTCGAAATTTCCCACGCGAGAATCGCGATATTCTGAAATTCGTTCTTATGAATGGAGATGCGAACGCACCTCTTAGCGTTATCTTTTATTTTTTTCAATTTTTTTTTCTTGTTCTTACATACGTTTCTTTCTTTTGCTATTTATTATTTATATATGTTTATTATTATTGTTTGATTTCAAATTGTTATTAATTTCTTTCTTTTTGTAAATACTTAACGCATTTTAAATTAGACAATTATCTGTCGTTTCTTAGCCTTAACTTTAATCGAATGTCAATTGTCATGTCAATAAGAGAGTTATAACACATAATTTTTTTTTTTCCTCTCTCGTCATAATTTTCCCTATCATTATACTAGGGTTCTCTTTTATTTTTTGAAAAAAATCGAAATATACAATTTCTCTCCTTTCTTTTGCTTTTATTACTCATCTCATGTTTCAAAAATTTAGTTTGCATTTTTGTTTAACTCTAAAATAACAAATCAAAAACAAAATAAATTTTAAAATTTTGGATGTAACTTCTAATATATCTTGTTTTGGCGGACTGATCACCTGTCATTGTTGTTCGTATATATATAGATTTTGCGTTCACTTTCTTTATTATAAATATTTTTTTTTCTCTAACACAGTACATGAATGTATAAACAGGCATTCTACAGAAATGTATATATAATGTGTGTATAATAATAGTAGTATTATTAATAATGATAATAATGAGGATGTGTTACAATATCATTAGATATTTGGTTGTTTTATACAAAGGTATGCCATAATAGATATTCATTTATGTAATTAATCATTTTTTTCTTCTCCCTAATTCTTTATGAATATAAGAGGAAATTTTTATATTTTACATTATAAGAGAATAAGTCTTAATTTAATGACTAACAATTATTAAATATACAGTTATTTTAATTTTGCCCTTTATACGACTAAGAATTTTTTTTTGTACTGTCAATTCAACATGAATTGTAAGATAGACTTTACCCTATAGCTCAATGTTGTTTACTTTTGGTGCTTTCCTGGGCACCACAATTTTTGTTTAACCTTTCAAGTTGCTGTTTAAAGCTCTCATCATGAAGTCACATGAGTGATGTTGCTCTAGTAGCACAAGAACTTTAAAAATCTCCACATTGCGGCCGAGTTTTAAGGCCAGCAGTGTCGTGTACGAGTTATTCGTCGAGTCATCGGGCGAGCGGTTCATGCAACGGAGAGTGAGATTGATTGCAGTCTCCTACGTTTTACGACGATTTCTAGATTTTGCGGAATGTACGACAGTGTTTGTTTTCATCTACAGAGGGACGTACATCTTCTTCATCTTCATACATGCCTGTAGTAATCGACAGCGGCGCTCGTTTCATCGGCAGTGCGCTTGCAGATAGTGCACGTAATTAACTCTCGTGTGAGCCAGACGAAATAGCGGTCTTTGACTGGTTTTAGAGGCCAGCTCTTAGTTCGTCGATACTCTCTTGTGCATCAGAGTGTTACCCAACTCTTTAGGTCTTACGATTGCACTGTGGACGTTGCTGGAGTAATTCAACATGCCACGGACAATTTTCCCGTCCAAGAAACTGTGTTCACCAGAACCTAGCTCTTAATCCGTCGACACTGTTCCTCGATTAACTTTAGAATTTTCCGTTGTGAGTGCTGTCATTTCAAGAACTATATATATATTCCATAGAACATTTTTCCTTCCAGTGGATTCAACGTTTTATACAAGTTTCCCCCCAAAAAATGGTTACTTGATGTTGTTTATCCCGTTAAATATATACTCAGGACATTAATTATTTTAAATTCATTTCTCTGTTTTAAACCAGTTATTTTTATTTGCACTTTATATATTATTATGATGCTCTAATTTTTATACCCATTTCTTTTGTATCCCTTCAGCTCAAGAATTAGTATTAATTACTTTTAGGTACTAAATGTTATTTAGGTTGGTTACCAGTATGCATATACGCTACGAGTTGCTTCTAGTAAGCTTATTTTAACATTGGTTATATCAATTTTTTTTTCAGCAACTCAGATTTTGTGTGTGGGCATTATTTATAATTTTATTGTACTCTTTTAATTTATTCATTCTTATTTATGCTTTATATTATATTATTACTGGATAATTTTCCCCTATATTAATACCTATTTTTTTTAAACACTTTAAGCACAAGTGTTACAATCAGGATTAATTTTGGAAAAAGAAGCCATTTATCTTGGTTGAAAGTGTTAAATTTTACTAAGAATATTATCCTAACGACTCTACTTTTACATTGATTAGATTTTGATAAATTTTTTTGTGTGTGTTGTATATATAACCTGGTATTTTTGTGCTATATATGTATGTTTATCATTCATCTTGGGTCCTCCACCAGTTAGTAGTAGGTCTCTCAACCAATTAGGTATTAAATCTAAAATCGGGACTTACAACTTTTTTTTCTTTTTTTTTAAATTTTTTTTCTTTTTCTGAGACTCTTGTGAGTATTGCTGGCTCTTTAAGCCAGCAAAAGGCTTTCGGAGATCTTGTTAAAAGCTGCAAGCCCTTTCAAGATTCTTTTATCCATTATGAAGCGTTGTGAAGGGGAATAAGAGATAAGAAAAAGTCAGTATAAGAAAAGGCCTTTTACATAAGTTTAAAAGATTGTTAGAAAAGGGAAAGGTACGCAATAAAAATATATTTATGGTAAAGAGGGGAAAACGTTGGAGAATAGCTCGGTGTCCTTTGACTCAGTAATCGATGAATTAGCCCCATAAGAAAGGCCCAGTAGTAAGCTAGAATCGCGGTTAGTCAAAGGCCCCATGATAAAAGAGTTGCGTTGGACGAGGGTCAGTCGAAAAAGCCCCTTTAGAATAAGGAATAAGAATTGAAAGGATTGTAGTGAAATTTACGCAACAATAGCAGTATTGTCGGATCATGGTCAGGAAAAGATGTTATAAAACTGACCAGGTGTTAGAAATAAAATATAAGAAAATGTAGAAAGGAGCAGGGGAAAAATGTGAAAGAATATGAAAATGTTTAGTATAGGTCCAATGAGAAGTGTGATTTTAATAAAAGAGAAATATTAGGGCCACTAGAAAAGGGTTTTAAGACGTAGGTGGAGTTTATATGGAGAAGAAAATACTGTGATTGGAAGGTGAAAACATGTATGCAAAAGTTGAGATAAATATTAAGGGGTAGAAATGATACACGATGAGAGAGAAAAAGTTTTCAGAGAGATAGAGACAGAGTGTGCAGAGGATATAGAGGTGTGCAGAGGGCGAATAGCCTACGGGCTTGCCCTGTGGTGGACTCTCGAGTCCACCCTGCCCCTTTACCTACAACCAGGAGCGAAAAAGATGGAACAATGTTAATGTTCCCGTAGCAACGCCGAATTGGGGTAAGTCAGTCTCTACATTTCTGTTGCCTGTTGACAGTACTATTTTAAGATTTAAATTTAAATTAAAGTCCCGTAAATGATACATACCTTGTTTTATCCGGTGAGGACCCAAATTGTTATTTGAAAGAACATTATTTATCATTCATGTAATTATGTGAAAAATCATTTTAATACTGTAATTTAACTGTTTATTTGTGTAATAAATATTCGTTGTTAATTTTGTAAATATTGGTCCTCATCATTTATATAAAAACATTTAAGTTGTGTCTAATCTTTTCTACAGTGTTTACACGCTGGGTAAATAATAAACGAACCTGTAATATTTTAACTTAAATATGTTAAAACCTATAATCGGTAAAACGCCCCAGCACTAGGCCCGGGCCTACCGGGCCTAATGGAAAATTAGTGCCTGACAAAAATTACCTCTATTGCTGGCAACAGATGCATCACCAGTTGGTATAGGTTGTGTGTTATCTCACCTACTGCCAGATGGAGCAGAAAGACCAATAGATTTGGCATCAGACTTTAACGAAAAAAACATAAATACTCCCAAATTGACAAGGAAACTATTGCAATAGTATGGGACAGTAAAGAAGTTTTATTTATATTTAAAAGGCAGAAGATTCACCTTGATAACCGATCATAAACCATTAGTAGCAATATTTCGATCAAAGCGAGGACTCCCATTACTAACAGCTACCAGACTTTTACATTACGCATTAACCTTGCAGTCTTTCCAGTTTGATATAGTTTATCGAAATACTAATATAGGAGCCGATGGGCCATCCGTCGGTAATTAATTATACTCCTTGACACGGCTCCTAAAGCCGAAAATCAACACGAACAGATGGACCCTCGGCCGCGTATTCAGGAATTTCTGCAGAGCGTGGTTATCTGTACTACCACGTCTATGCCTCGCGGCGGGAAACATTTAGTGTTACGTGATTATCGAAATACTAAATAGCACGAGAATGTATATTTTCTCTCTCGATTTCCCAAAACGAAGAATTAGAAGTCAAAGATGACATTACAATGTTCCACATGTCGCAAATTGAAACCTTACCTATCACTTCAAAGGATCTGCGCCAAGTAACAGGGAAGGATGAAGAATTGGGTACACTTTTGGAAGCCTTGGAGAAAGGTCAAAATTAAGAAGGGAGAGATACCATACAAGTTAGATGTATTATGTACGGGTAGAGAGTTTGTGTTCCGAAGGTATACTAGAAAAATGTCTTGGAAGAATTACACCAAGGGCATCTGGGTATGGTTAAGATGAAGGCGATTGCCAGGTTATTCGTTTATTGGGGAAACATTGATAAAGACATGGAAGAAGCTGCAAGAAATTGTGTTGACTGTGCCAGACATAAAGCTGATCCAGCGAAAGTTAAAAGTCCACCATTGGGAATACCCGAATACGCTGTGGGAGCGTATACATGTGGATTTTACTGGTCCTATATTTGAATATATGTTCTTTTTAATAGTGGATGCACATTCCAAATGGTTGGAAATTTATCCGATGAAGAAAACCACAACAAACAAAACCATCGAGTGTCTCAGACTGCTTTATGAGATATAGGTTGCCAATTGTACTAGTAAGTGACAACGGGCCACAGTTTTTATCTTATGAATTTCAGAGATTTATGCAGAATAATGGCATAAAATACAAAACAAGCACACCATTCAAGGCGTCGAGCAATGATCAAGCAGAACATTATGTTTATACATTGAAGCAATCTCTGAGAGCAATGCAAAATTATGATAGTAATATGGAACAGAAGCTAAGTACATTCTTATTGCAATACAGGAAAGCTCCAAATGTCACAACAATGCACAGTCCAGCCATGCTATTCTTAAAACGTGATATTAGAACAAGGCTTGATTTACTTTTACCTGACTTAAAGTCAAGAATCCAGGAAAAGGTAAGAAAAGGAGTATTTGAATTTCAAGATATGAAATTTAGTATTGGTGATTCTGTTGCAGTCAGAGATTACCGAGCAGCTAATTCAGAGGGGAAGTTTGAATAAGTTGTAAATCAAGACGGTGCTCTCCACTGTACCATTGATGCTCAAGGCATATTCGTCAGAAGGCATGTTGATCAAATTCGTTCAGTGGGGAATCAAGTGCAAGAGTGTAATTCCGTACAAAATGTATTGCGTAGGTTCCCTACTGGAAATTTTACTGAGAATGCCTCAGAAGTCCTGCACAGTGATAGTCCTTCCTCTCATCAGGGTCCAAATAAAAAAGCTGAAGTCTCAGCTTCGCCAGCAGTGTCATCAGCTGATATTTCTGTTCAAGACTCATCGCTAGTCATCGACTGAAACCAGTACACCTTCAGGCCGGTCTAATACACCACCAGTGCACGAAATCCCAAGCCATGTGCTTAGACGCTCTGGAAGAGTCCGAAGACCACCCCAGAGACTTGACCTTTAATAAAGGGGGAGATGTAGTGTATTAACTATAAATGCTGACATCCATGGAAGCTTTAACTGTGACCGTAAGAATTTTAACCAAGTAGAACACGAACGAGACTATAACGATAAGTTATTCCATGAGGCTGTAACTATGAAGCTTGTACCCAAGCATTGTACATAGACGTACCATAGCGTTGTAAATAAATATGTGTAACGGGATTAAGAGTACTTCTCTCTTTAACTACGTACATAACATGATAGATCTACCCATGGGCCACTCAATAGGATCGGCCACTACAGGGATCATGATAGATAGATAGATCTACCTCCACGTAGTGCTCCTGGGCAACGGTTATTTATAAACGGCAAAATTATCTATAATTCTGGTATGATTCCTATATAACTGTCGGCTCGAGATCTCTGTAGCCGATATTGAGAGGCAAGAGCATTGAGCAATTGATACGTTCCTGTTTCCTTCCTCGTTTTACTCTTTTTTCTTGTTGTTGTCCGTTTTCTTGTACCCTTTATATTGTTTTTTTTTATTGCTTGCCGTTGCAAATAATTCTTTTAAAAAGTTAAGACGGATATGTTATAGACCTTGGATATCATAATTCAAACAAAGTTCCTGAACATCCAAGAGTTTCCTTATTCCTTTTGTTATAATTGAACTCAGAAGATCAAACTAATTTACATATTTTCATATTATTTCTAAGCATAACTGAATTTTATTTCTTATCTTACTCTTTAGACTATTCTCTTTAGACTATCAGACTCGATTTTGAAATGTATCCTTAAAAGTACCAGATAAAAGTATCAGATAAAAGTACCAGACCTTGTACCCAGATATCTCTTGTTAAAAGCTTTGATACCTAAACGTTTCGGAAAGAAAATATGCGTGTAAGTCAAATAAAAAAGATCAGGAAATAAGTTTGCTATAAGAGTTATAGGCGAAATGAAATAACAACGTAAACTCAGCTCTAAAATGGAAGCGGATGCAACAAGATAGAGATAACGAGTTATATTTTTCTATTTTCTCGGCTTAAAAGAAAAGATGTCGTAAATCTAAATTTCTAACGCATTGACAAACAACAAGAGTTTGAGAATCTTTACATGTGGGAAGTCACTGAGTAGATTTTAGATGCAATTAGCCATAAACGACTACAAAGAAATGTCAACAATCGCAACACTATCAGACTACTTTGAATAATAAATGTATTCACACCGCAGTTTTGATGACTACTTTTTTAAGGGAGCACCACATATGGGAACCAAGTCTACCCTCTATTAGAACACAGCACAAGAACGTCAATATCTTATTTGGGATTCGAATCCGAGCCCATTGCGTGGAAGCTCGCGATCCTAACCCCGGTACGGTGTGACCATCGCAAGCCATGAAACTAAGAATCCGGTGGGCCCAGGATTTGCTAAAGCAATGATAAATCCAACAGAAAAATTTAATTGTCACCACACGAGCATGACAATGTGATTAAGCAAAATATTGCACGGAGGGAAGTTTCAAACATACTGGTAAGACCTCGTAAGGATAACCTGCAGAATAAAGTGTGTGTGTGTGTGTGTGTAGGGGGGGGGGCTTGAGATGTCATGGTTATATCGCATGAGGGAGAGAATGGAGACACGTAACCAAACGTGGTAACAAAAGCCTGTATCAGATTGCAACAGAAGTTGTCATACAGAATATAGTATATTCCGAGACATCCATACGCTATTGGTTTCTTTAAATTTGTTGCATTTCGATGAAACCAAGATGATAAAATGTTCCAATGGAACTTTAAAAAAATATCTTTATTTATATCAAAGTTATCCCCCAGGTCTGATGGTAAGTCTAGCATTAAGCATGCATTAGGCCTGGGTTCACCTCCAGATAAGGCCTAGACATTCCTGTGCTTTCCCCTCACAAGGAGTAACGTTGGTTCACCTAATAGGTACTCCCCACATACACAAAAAAATGACCAACAAATCTCAGGGTGTGATTTGGCGAATGTCCACATAAAAAAACGCTTGCTTCATTAGAAGTATATGAATCATAGTATCAATATGATTTTTAAAAAAGGTTTTCAGAGGACTAAAAGTGTTCATTCACAGTTTATATGTGCATACACGTACGCACACGTAAGCATATTTATGTCAATTGAGAATTATAATTTCTTTCTTTTGCAGAGTATGCAGAGTAATCAAGCATTTTGCTTCATTTTCCTTTTGTTCTGCTTCTTGGGTAAGTTGTGAGCTTTAATTCATGTGACATTAATTTTTATACATATAATTTAGTAGCTATTAAAAATTACATAAAGGGCAAAACTCACAAGTCAGGGCACATTTTGGATCGAAAAAGTAAAGAGTGCTCATGAAAATTAACCCCTTTTCAAACAGAGATTTTAGTTACACCATTTGTTGATTTTGTAATTGTACGATCACATACATATCTCAAAACGGAAGTGGAGGAACAGAATGATTTATAATATTAATCACATATATACAAATAGAAAAAATTCATAATGTAATAAGAATATATGAAAATTAATGTAAAAAATGCTGCTGAAATCAGTCATTTTGACTGGATGGTGGTACTTCTAGCGTTAAACATTCACGCAAATCACGAGACTTGAACACGCCGGCTCTGGCACGCCATCTGATTGGCTATCACCCTGTTTTCATGTATGAAACCAATTCGGCAATGTATGGTGTTCAACCGAAGGAATATTCGAATTTGAGACGGCTGATCTACGTTTGTTGCTTCTGAGCATTAAATCAGGCCGACACAGACAGCGCAGGGTGACACGGAGTCAGGTCCTAATTGAGACAAGATTTTGCTTCGAAGAGCTGTAGTACAATTGTCTAGAACAGGCGTGTCCAATTTTCGGCCCTGTATAGCTAATAATGCAGCCTCACAATATCGTAAACTTAGTAAAGTTTTACCCTCCTCGAGAATCCGTTTCACAATTGCGCCTTATTCTTGACATCGCTTTTTGGCCCTACTTAGATTTGCGAACTGTTGTTTTCAAAGATGAAGCACATTAGAATAAAATAAGGACAAAAATTTCTGATGAACACCTTAAGAACTCACTAAGAATTGCAACCACTTCCATCGAAAAAGACCCTGACGCACCAAGTTCACAAAAGAAAAGTCAAATATCCCACTAGTTTTAAGTTTGTGTTGCCCTCCTTTTTTAATGTTATTATATCTATGAAAAAGGAAGTTTTGTCACTTATTAACATGAACTATATCATATATACTTACTAGCCGGTCGGTTTAGGGACACGCTCCCTTCAACAATCATTGTCAGAGAATGGAAACAGTAAAATACAATGACCAAAGATTTTTTTAATTTTGTGGTTACGCATCCAATGTCCTGCAAACAGTCGCAGGCAGAAGAAAAATTATTTTCCTCTCCCCCCCCCCCCCGGCGAGAAGTTCCCTTCCCTCCACCCCTCCGCGTATGGGCGAAAAATTCTTTCTTCGAGACTTTCCCCTCCCGCATATGAAATGTTGTAAAGTACTCTATCATCTGTAGCACAAACTGTATCAACAGATTTTTATGAGATGTGCCAGGCAAATGACCTAAAAGATGCTTATTAATGAGTATAACATTGTCGTTTTTTGGTGCAATGATAGCTCTTTCACGTAACCAACTATGATCTTTAAAATGCTGAGAGAGGTTGGGAAACACTTCTTGTAACAAATCTTCATGATTTTCAATTAATTTTTCAATATGTTCTATTGCTATGAGTCCATCATCGCCATGAGACATCAAGTTTCCATTTCCTAGTTGAAGTAAAGTATCAGAAAACTGATGTGCATCAGCATCACCTGTCGTATGAACCCTCATATTAGTTTGAAGATCGATTATTTCAATTTCATTCCATATAACTAAAGATTTCAGGCATGCATGTATTTCATCTGTTCTTGTTCCACGTGGAATAACAGGCAGTCTGTCAGAAGGCACCAGCCCAGAGGGAAGCATTACCTCCCATCCTTCGGCATAATCATTTAAAAATTCACAATAAAGGTTGTTTAATGTTCTAAGATGTGGCAATTAAAGCGCTATAAATAAAAGAATAAAATGTTACTACACAGCAAATACAAAATAAACAAAAAGTGAACACAGTAAAAAAGGATACTTAAAAACACGCAAGTGGAATAGCAGTAATCAACGCTAAACACAAACATAACTAACAGTTGTTTTAAAACACCTCTGGTAAACAATGTTATGTGTCCAACTATTTGGAGATAAATGTTAAGATTTTGCCTAATTCCTGGTTGAGAATGATAAAAAAAAATGATGGCAAAATAAACAAAAAGTGAACACAGTAAAAAAGGATACTTAAAAACACACAAACTGAATAGCAATAATCAAAGCTAAACACAAACATAATTAACAGTTGTTTTAAAACACACCTGGTAAACAATGTTAAGTGTCCAACTATTTGGAGCATAAATGTTAAGATTTTGCTTAATTCCTACTTGAGAATAATAATAAAAAATATTTCAAAGAGTTTCAGACAGAAGCATAAAAAGAAAGAATATACAAAAAATAACTAAATTAAACAAAAAATGACAGAATACAGAAAAAGTGAACACCGGCAACTTGTAAAACACGGTAATCCGTATGCTGGGAATTAACCCAGTAAAAAAGGATTAAATGAAAGGTAATGAATAAATGAAATGAAAGGTTTTCAACAATCAATGTTGTCACAAAATTAAAATACTGTATTGTATCATGATCAACAAAGATTTAAAAATAATAAATAATTCAAAAGAGATAAAGTTTGACGTCACCGCATGGGTATATTTTTCATTTATCTCTTCATATATTACGCTAACGTGCGTGGCACTGGAATTGGCGTTTATGTATAATGAAGAATGGCAACTGCTACGGCAATTTTATTTTGTTTTCCATTGAAAAAAAAAGAAAACAAAAGGAGTAATATTAGAAAATTAACTTTTAATAAAACAAAAAATGAAATTAAAAATCAATAAATGCGTTCACTTACCTTGCAACATCTAGAATTAACATCCAATATGTGCGCATGCGCAGTTCTGATGAATGACTAATTCCAACGCCTGGAGATGAAATATTATTAAAAAACCGTATTTATTTATAATTATTTAAAAGCTTCCAAACTTATCTTAGAATTATCCTAAGGCTTCAAAACATTTCAACCAGATTCATCAAGAAATGTAGATTTGTATACGATACATACATACATACATAGAGACACTTTGCTTTTTATATAGATTGCGGCCCAAGACAAACTGTCATCACTGAATGCGGCCCAGGTAAGCCAAAAGGTTGGATATCCATGGTTCAGACTGTTTACTTAATTCTCTAATTTCACAGAAGGCATTTCAATCAAAGAACTCAGTTCTTCCTGGATGATCTGTGAGACTCCGCCCTATAGGACCATCATATATCTATAGGTGTTTGCTATATGTTGAGCATGTAGGTCATAAGACAAATTAGAAAAATACTATTTATTTACAACACGACATAAAAGTTAAATAAATTATTTACAGCAAACCATATTTACGTGCGCAGTTATCACAAATCATGGCAGAGTTAGAATAAAATATAAAATGGTAATAATTTTTAAAGTCAAAAACAAAGTTGAGAAGTTTCTGACCCTGCTCTACTGAACGATGATATGCCATCACAACTACCCCCCCCCCCCCAAGTGAGATACTCTGACAAAAATGTATCTCACTGATAACGCGCTGGCAAACGAATTTCACGTCCACATCTTGTCAGTTTGGTTGAGGAAGCAATGAGTAACTGCAAATCTGATCCTTTTTTTAACTTTTTCTGCTGTTTTGTCAACGTTACTTTTCTTAAGATCTGATGTAATATCAGTGTGACGTTTGGTTCTTTTGTATTATACACTTCAGGCGTTGAACAACATGAATATATATTCAGAATTAGAAAACAAAATATTTATCACAAGATACTGAGATGCCCTACTCCACGATCTCAGGAGATGCCCTACTCGGCGATCCCAGCGGAGCAAAATTGTACATAATTGGTTCCTTGTCCTAAATACAACCTACAAACGTATTCCATCATATAAACTAAAAATTTATAGAAGTTGCCATCTTCAGTTATTGTAAAATACTACGAATACAAAATATAATATCACGCGAATAAAACAAAATATAATATCACGCGTACAAATAATCTCAGGTGCAGTAATCTAGCAAATATTATAATACGTCATACTGGTGGGCTGAATTTCAAACATACCACCTCTCCCGCAAGATCTGTGTTAAAAAATTTTTAAATGTAACACAGAGCTGAATTTAATTAGTTGGAAATTCAGATCGCATAAAATTTAACATATTTAGTACAAAATACAAAATGAATAGGAATAAACACATAAAAAAACAACAACAATAAATACACAAAAGTAAATAAACACTAAACAAAATACTACAAGATAATATAAGGAAATTTAAAGTTCTACGTATTTAATGTCAATATAATAGTCTCTACTTATCTTCAAATAGTCTGGATAATGTGTCTGCATGGGGCATTTTAGATCCAGGACAATGTTTCATATTTACATTATATTTTTGCAGCGCAAAAACCCATCGTTGTAATCGTGAAGATCGAGGGGCACATTTTGTTAGGTAAGATAGAGGGTTGTGGTCTGTATATACACTGAAGTGCCACTGAATTAGGGATAACTGAATTAGGATAGAATTAGGATAGTAACGAGGGGAAAGTTACGAGGGGAATTAGGATAGTAACGAGTTGGGCCTCCTCTGGCCTTGATAACGGCTGCCACACGACGAGGCATAGATTCAACAAGTTTCTGGAAACGTTCCACGGGAATGGCTTGCCAAATATTGGCTAAAGCTGTCCATAATTCAGTAAGGTTCTTTCGTGCTGTGTGATGGCCTTTCACGCCTTGTTCCAAAACATCCCAAAGATGCTCAATAGGATTTAAATCTGGGCTTCTAGGTGGCAAATTCATGACAGAGAAGTCAGAGGAATGCTCATCCAACCAGCCAGTAGCCAACCGGGACTTGTGAGAGGAACAGTTGTCTTGCTGGAAAACTCCATTACCGTGCGGATAACAGAACAGCATAAACGGATGGAGGTGATCACCCAGCAACTCTACGTACCGAATTGCATTGAGGGAGGTTGGTACACGCACCAAAGATCCCAAACTGTGCCACGAAAAAACACCTCAGACCACGATTGAGCCACCATGCCCTTGTACAGTTCCTGCCAGGCATGCAGGATCCATAGCTTCATGAGCCTGACGCCATATTCTCAGCCTCCCGTCGGCGTTAAGTAGTCGGAATCGAGACTCATCACTCCATGCTACTCGTTTCCAGTCCTCTACACTCCAGTCTCTGTGCTCTCTTGCCCAGGCAAGACGTGCAGCCCGATGGCGAGTATAGAGCAATGGTACTCTCGTAGGTCGACGGCTCCCGAAACCCATACGGTGAAGCGAGCGTTGCACAGTCCGTTTACTGACTGTACGACTGGCACCGTCATTAAACTGGGTGGTAATTTGAGCTAATGTTTGGCTTCGCTGGCTACGTACAATACGCCTGAGCCGTCCCTCACCACGCACTGTCAAGGCTAATTGTCCTTTGCAGTTTCCCAATCGCTATTTTTTTTCCACCATCCATGTATTCTTGGTATACTCTTGACACTGTCGACCTTGAAAATCCGAGCTGTCTGACGATTTCGGAAATTGAATGGCCCATGCGTCGCGCACCTACGATTTGTCCGCGATCGAAGGCGTCTAAATCAGGCAGTTTACCCATGCTGGCAATTCCAACAACTAATTCAGAACAACCACAGTACGTGCTATATATGCAGTTACCACAGCGCCCTCACTTGCGTATACATGATGCGCAGCGCTACACAATTTGCATGGCTTTGCAATCCCTAATTCAGTGGCACTTCAGTGTAGTTCTATTTCAGAACCGGAAACAAGAGTTTCAAACTTCTTCAAACTCCAAACGATAGCATATGCTTCCCTCTCTATCGTAGACCAAGCTTGCTGGGTTTTATTCAGTTTTTGACTTGCGTAAGCAATAGGTCGAAGTAACCCATTGTTTCTTTGAGATAAACAAGCAGCAATACCATACTGGGATGCATCCGTATGTATTATAAATGGTTCACTCATCACAGGAGTCTGAAGTGCTGTGGCGTTCATTAAAGGAGCTTTTATTTTGATAAATTCTATGTTGTGTACATCTGACCAGAGGAAATTTTCTGGAACTTTCTTCTTAGTGAGTTCCGTGAGAGGTAAGGTGATCTCAGCGTAACAAGGTATGCATTCTCGATAATAGTTGCACAATCCGAGCATGCGCCTCAGTTGTTTCTTGGTTGAGGGTATTGGTAGTTGAGATATTGCCTTGATTTTATCAGGGTCTACTTGATATTTCCCAGAACCGATGATATGCCCTAGGTATTTAACTTCTGATCTTGCAAACTCGCATTTTTTTAAATTTACAGTAAACTGCAGTTCTTCTAACTTAGAGAGGATAATATCCAGATGTTTTAGATGGTCCTTCGTATTATTGGAAAATATTGCAATGTCGTCTATATAAGCACGACTAAATTCTCTGTATGACGCTAGAGCTTTGTTCATTACTCGCTGAAATGTAGCCGCTGCATTTCTTGGACCAAAAGGCATAATCTTGAACCAGTAATGAGCTCTGTGGGTCTTGAACGAAGTGAAATCTCGACTTTCTTTTTCCATCCGAATAGCCCAATATCCCTTCAATAAGTCGAGTGTAGTTATAATATTGGCCTTTCCTATGCAGTGAAGTAGTGGAAGGGCATCTTATATGGGAAAATCATCAGCTTTGGTAACGGCATTGGGGGATCTGTAATCAATGCACAAACGCAAGGCTCCATCCTTCTTGTTTACACATACAATGGGATGAGCGATCTCTGCTGAACTCTCTTCTATTAAGTCTAATTCGAATAATTGGTCGATTTGAGCGTCTACTTGAGATTTCAGAGCTTCTGGTATTCTGTAGATGTACGGTTTTGTTCTTTCTTTGCCATTTTCAAGGCTTATCTTATGTTCGCCAATCTTTGCGATCTTCACCTTTCCTTTAAAAAGCTCTTGATGGTTCTTTAACAACTCAATCATCTGGGTTCTGTCTTTTTCAGATAAACGCTGTAGATTTAAATCGTGGATTTTCTCAGACGATTTTTGTTGACGCACAGCTCTAGGAGATGCATGAATTTCACCAAATCCTTCATCGTCATCAAAAACGATTCCGACTGCATTAACTCTTGGGTAATACACTGAAGTGCCACTGAATTAGGGATAGCAAAGTCTATGCAAATTGTGTAGCACTGCGCATCATGTATGCGCAAGTGAGGGTGCTGTGGTAACTGCATATATAGCGCGTACTGTGGTTGTTCTGAATTAGTTGTTGGAATTGCCAGTATGGGAAAAATGCCTGATTTAGACGCCTTCGATCGCGGATAAATCGTAGGTGCGCGACGCATGGGCCATTCAATTTCCGAAATCGTCAGACAGCTAGGATTTTCAAGGTCGACAGTGTCAAGAGTATACCAAGAATACATGGATGGTGGAAAAAAAACTAGCGATCGGGCAAACTGCAAAGGACAATTAGCCTTGACAGTGCGTGGTGAGAGACGGCTCAGGCGTATTGTACGTAGCCAGCGAAGTCAAACATTAGCTCAAATTACCACCTAGTTTAATGATGGTGCCAGTCGTACAGTCAGTAAACGGACTGTGCAACGCTCGCTTCACCGTATGAGTTTCGGGAGCCATCGACCTACGAGAGTACCATTGCTCTATACTCGCCATCGGGCTGCACGTCTTGCCTGGGCAAGAGAACACAGAGACTGGAGTGTAGAGGACTGGAAACGAGTAGCATGGAGTGATGAGTCTCGATTCCGACTACTTAACACCGACGGGAGGCTGAGAATAGGGCGTCAGGCTCATGAAGCCATGGATCCTGCATGCCTGGCTGGAACTGTACAAGGGCATGGTGGCTCAATCATGGTCTGGGGTGTTTTTTCGTGGCACAGTTTGGGATCTTTGGTGCGTGTACCAACCTCCCTCAATGCAATTCGGTACGTAGAGTTGCTGGGTGATTACCTCCATCCGTTTATGCTGTTCTGCTATCCGCACGGTAAGGGAGTTTTCCAGCAAGACAACTGTACCTCTTACAAGTCCCGGTTGGCTACTGGTTGGTTGGATGAGCATTCCTCTGACTTCTCTGTCATGAATTGGCCACCTTGAAGCCCAGACTTAAATCCTATTGAGCATCTATGGGATGTTTTGGAACAAGGCGTGAAAGGCCATCACAGAGCACCAAAGAACCTTACTGAATTATGGACAGCTTTAGCCAATAATTGGCAAGCCATTCCCGTGGAACGTTTAAAGATACTTGTTGAATCTATGCCTGGTCGTGTGGCAGCCGTTATCAAGGCCAGAGGAGGCCCAACTCGTTACTCGGTAGGTATCCTTAATTCAGTGGCACTTCAGTGTATCTTCTGATTTTGTTTACATAACAGTGTCGCACGTTTCCATCAGGAAGTTTTATTTTGTATGAATACATTGATGGATGGCCAACTATTTCTCCTGGTCCGGTCCATCGCGCGTACAACTTGTTGGAAGAGTCTGGAATCAACAGATAGACTTGTTCTCCTATGTTGAATTCTTTCGATTTTGTGCGACGATTAAAATAGTCAGTATAAGCCTTTTGTTTTCCTGCTGCAATAATTGAAGCTTGTTCTGCTGCTCTTTCTAGATTTATTCTATGTTCTTGGAGATAATCAACTACTGACTTATCCATATTTAGTGGTAAAGAAATTTTTCCACACCAACTAGACTTAAGCCCACTAAGAGGACCTCTTACTTCTCGGCCATACATCAACTTGAACGGAGGTACTCCGGTAGTACAATTTGGAACTTCTCTATAAGCAAACAACAGGAATGGAATATACTTATCCCAATTACTAGGGTCAGATCGAATTACATGATGAAGAGTATTCTTAAGAACTAGATTGTATCTTTCCACAAGTCCATTGCTGGCTGCATATCCAGGCACAGAAAATCTAGGAGAAGAACCTAAGCGATTCACAAACTCTTGGGTCAGTTTCGAAACAAAGTTAGTTCCTTGATCTGATGCTATAACTTTGGGAATTCCAGTTCGCATGAAAATTTCCAACAGAGCATCACAAGTTGCTTTTGCAGTCAGAGAACGCAGAGGAATTGCTTCCGGCCAGCGTGTATGCTGATCAATTAAACATAACACATATTTATGTCGACGAGCTGATGGAGATTCAATTGGTCCAATAATATCCACATTAACACATTCAAATGGCAAGTCCGGTCTAAGCACAGGAGTAATAGGGATTTTATCAATCATTTTCTCAGGACTTCGTAGTTGACATTCTTTGTATGATTTACAGTATTCAGTAATTTCACTAGTCATGTTAGGCCAATAAAAAGTATAGCGAATTCTTTCCTTAGTTTTCTTTAAACCCATATGGCTGCCGAAAACGGATTCATGAGCTAATTTTAAAACTTGAGCTCTCCTTTTTTCTGGAAAAACTAGCTGATTCACAGTCTCGCCTAATAGTTTTTCTTTATGGAATATTAATCGATCCATAAAAAAGAAATGCCCTTTTCCAAGCGCTAAATGTTTTCGAACTCCTTCTAATATTGTGCATTCATTTCGCTCCTCTCGTAGCAGATTGCTTTGACTTCGAGAACAATCTGACTCATCACTTCGTTTCAGCGCACAAAATTTCTTCCTGCTCTGCGAATCGTAAAACATTAGTGGAACATTGATTGTTTATATTCAAACCAGGGTTGTGCATTTCCTCTTCGGAATTCTTCAACAACAGGTCATAAATTTTACTTGGAATGATAAACTGTCTTTGCAATTTGTTAGTTACCGCAACCAGGATCTCTATGGGGCGGGAAAATTCGCTACTCTCTCCTCTTTGTAATGAAACTTGGAACTTCGCCAATCCGGCTTCAATCTTTTCGCCAAAGACACTCTTTAAAATAATTTTTCCTCTCGATTTCTGTGGAGACATAAATTCGGAACTTATTACTGCTATTTGTGTTCCTGTATCAATTAAAGTCTTTAACTGTTGATTGTCCACCAAAACGTTTACATACTGAAGCGGATTAATATGTAGGTCCATTTTCTCGGGTTTAAGATGATCAAATCTTATTTCAGCAGTTAAAATGTCCCCTTGTTTCTTCCTTTTTCTGGTTGCTTGTTCATTGCATTTTTTCGGACAGTCTCTTGCAAAATGAGGCAAACCGCAAATATAATACTCTTTGGTTGTTTGGTTTCTCGTACTTGGGTAATCTTCCCTTTTTATAGTTTTATACCGGTGTTCTCTCTGCTGAGGGGGTATATATTTCCAGTCCATGCGATTATGTTCTCTTCTTTCACCGTGATTAAAATTTTGACTTTTAAAATTGCTCGCTGAATTCTCCTTCGAAAAGGAATTTCTTGTATTTTTTTTTCATACCAATCCGAACATTTTCGTAATTATCCAGCTTATTTGCAATATCTTCTGGAAATTTGAACTGGGACCATTCGTCAATGAAATGGTCGCGAATCTCTGCAGGCACTTTACGTTTGATCTGATCTGTTATGATCAAATTAGATAATTCTTCAAAATTCTTTACACTTAAGTCTCGCATCCATTCGTTAAAGTAATTTTTCAGTTCATAAGCAAAATCGCACCACGCAATTTCTGGTTTCTTGTGATGTTTCGTAAACATTTGCCGAAATCTTTCTGGAGTAAGTTTATATCGTTTTAATAACAGTTCTTTCACTTTCTCATAATCATCAGTGACTTTTTCACTCTCTCTTGCAATTATTTGGGCCACATCGTACGGTAAGAGTCCTATTAAATGCGAAACCCAATTTCCTTTCTTGATCTCTCCTCTCTTCACTTGACGTTCGAAAAGAACAAGATAAAGGCTTACATCATTCGTTTGTGGGTCAAACTTCTGTAAAATGCTATGTAAATCAAACCTTGGTTTAATGTTTAATTCAGTTCTTTGTCCGGTTTCAGCTCCATTACTCATTATTTCTTTTTCAAGACGCATCTTTTGCAATTCAAATTCCATTTCTTCTTTTCTTTTTCATTCTTCTATTTCATCTTTTCTTTTTCGTTCTTCTATTTCTTCTTTTCGTATTCGTTCTTCGATTTCTTCTTTTCTTTTTATTTCTTCCCTTCTTTTTCGTTCTTTGATTTCTTCTTTTCTTATTCGTTCTTCGATTTATTCTTTTCTTTTTATTTCTTCCCGTCTTTTTCGTTCTTCGATTTCTTCTTTTCTTTTCCGTTCTTCTTTCAACGTTGCTAAAAGTCCCTTCACGAACTCTTCATCGAAGTTTCATTTTCTGTAATTAGTTTCTTTAATTGAACCATAATAAGGTTTCCGGTATCTGGTATTCCTATTTCAGCTGCAACAGTCCTTAAATCTTCTTTATGTGCTTTTGCTAAAATAGCCATGTTAGATTGAGACGAAACGAAACTGTCCAATAATTAACAAAACTGGAAAACGGAAGTTTCTATCGTTTTTTCTTCGTTGAAAGATACAATATATAGTTTTCAATACGAAATATAATACAAATCCTGTTCAGATGCGCCAATGTGACGTTTGGTTCTTTTGTATTATACACTTCAGGCGTTGAAGAACATGAACATTTATTCAGAATTAGAAAACAAAATATTTATCACAAGATACTGAGATGCCCTACACGACGATCTCAGGAGATGCCTTACTCGGCGATCCCAGCGAAGTAAAATTGTACATAATTGGTTCCTTGTCCTAAATACAACCTACAAACGTATTCCATCATATAAACTAAAAATATATAGAAGTTGCCATCTTCAGTTATTGTAAAATACTACGAATACAAAATATAATATCACGCGTGCAAATAATCCCAGGTGCAGTAATCTAGCAAATATTACAATACGTCATACTGGTGGGCTGAATTTCAAACATCACAATCAGTTTCAGAAGAATTGTCAGAAAAACATGGTTTAAGTCTGTCTATTGAAATATTAACATTTTTATTCTTTATGAGAAGAGTGTAAATTTTATCCGATCGCTGTATAACCTGATATGGGCCATGATATGGAGGTTGCAAGCTCTGACGAACGCTGTCGGTGCGGACGAACACATGTGAGCAATTTTGAAGGTCTTTGAAAATGGTTTCTGCTTGCAGTGATGTGAAAATGGAATAGGTTTTACATCTTTGATAGTTGTCTTAAGATTTTGGACAAATTCTGATTGGGGTTGAAATTTCGTATCTTCAAAAAAAATCGCATGGAAAACGAATGTTTTCCCCATAAAGAAGTTCTGCTGGTGTAGAGTGGAAATCAGAGCGCCAAGTTGTCCGCAATCCAAGAAATATTACTAGAAGAGTTCTTGTCCAACTTTTATCTTCATGACACATTATGCTCGATTTTAGTGTACGATGCCAGCGTTTTATGCATCCATTTGCCGGAGGATGGTACGTACTGTAGTTCTATTTCGTTTAAATCCAATTAATTTTGACAATTCTTGAAACAGTTGAGCTTCGAATTGTGTACCTTGATCAGTAGTTATGACCAATGGTACTCCAAAACGTGAAATCCAACATTTTAACAAGTTGTCTGCTACTGTTTCTGCTCGAATATCAGGCATTGGATTTGCTTCTGGCCAGCGACTGTATCTGTCAATGATTGTTAAGCAATAGCGAAATCCTTCGGATAATGATAAGGGACCAATAATATCCAAATTTATTTCTGTAAAGCGTTTGCTGACGTTGTGATAATGCTCAAAAGGACTCTGCACATGTCGTGTAACTTTGGATTTTTGACATTTAAGACAGCTTCTAGTCTAAGTTCTGACGTCCTTGTGTAACGATGGCCATACAAACTTTGATGTCAATAATTTAGTGGTAGCCATGATTCCAGGATGTGCAAGGTTATGAACATTGTTAAAAACAATTTTCCTGGATGCTTCTGGTATATAAGGCCTCTTTTTTTGTAGAACTGTCACAAAAAAATCTCACAGTTAGAACCAAATACAGGAACTTTTCCTAATTTTAGCGAGGAGTTCTGGGATGAAAGAATTTCCTTTAACTCCTTGTCTGTTTCCTGTGTCTTAGCTATAGCTTCATAATCAAGCACTGATTGAATATGCAACTCGTCTATTCTAGACAGTGCATCGGCAATGATGTAGTTTTTTCCAGATATGTGCTGAGCATCAACAGTAAAATGCCCAATATATTCCAGGTGTCTTTGTTGTCGAGGAGTTTCTTTATCTAGCTTCTGGTGGAATGCATAAGTGAGTGGTTTGTGGTCGGTAAAAATTGTAAAGTTTCTACCTTCCAAAAAATGTTTGAAATATTTCACAGAAGAATATGCAGCTAAAAGTTCTCTGTCATATGTGCTGTAGCGTTTCTGAGTATCAGTTAGTTTTCTTGAAAAGAAACTAAGCGGTTTCCAGATGTCATCTTCTAGTTGTTGGAGTATAGCACCGATACCATTATCAGATGCATCAACCATTAAAGAAATAGGTGCATTTTCTGATGGATGAACTAGCACTGTTGCGTGGCATAACTGTTGCTTACTATTTTGAAATGCTTGAACTGCTTCTTCTGACCAGTGAATTTTACTGTTGTCATTCTTTTTCTTCCTTTTTAGATATTCGTTCAGAATGGCTTGATTTTCTGCAGCTTTAGGAATAAATCGATGATAAAAATTGATAATTCCTAAGTATCTTCGCAATTCCTTTACAGTTTCAGGAAGCTTGAAATCTTCACTTTTATTCTTTCTTTTGCTGATTCGATGCAATTGGAAGAAATACGATGACCTAAGAAATTTACTTAATGTAAATGTAAATGTAATGTAAATGTAATGTTTAAATGTAAATTTTCTCAAACCATTGGTTTAAGAAAATTTACATTTTGCAATATTTATTACCAGGACAGCATCTTGAAGACGTTGAAAAACTTGTCTAAGATGACTAATGTGCTGAGTCTCATCCTTAGATGCAATGAGAATATCATCAAGATAGATGAAGCAAAAATATAAGCCACGAAGTACGAAATGAAGAAATCGTTGAAAAGTTTGGGCTGCATTGCGCAATCCAAAAGTCATTCTGGTGAACTCGAATAATCCAAAAGGTGTGCAGATGTCTGTTTTTTCTACTTCAGATGGTTCTACTGGTATCTGATGGTAGGCTCTTTCTAAATCAAGGGTTAAAAATACCGTGTGAAGCGTTTTTAATTGTAGGTGAATAATAATTATAATAATAATAATAATAACGCTTCTCTGACTCCAATATAAATATTATTTATTATATATTAGATGTTGCTTATATAACTAAATAATTAATCTACTTTTTGACATCGAATACATCTAACTGGCACAACCAAAACATTGATTCTTCTTTTTTATATCACTTATGTTGCCACACATGTTCAACTTATTTAATTAAAATCTTGATGGCCAAACGATAAATTGATGTGGAATAAATTGATGAGGATTTAATTGTCGTCTGCCGAAGCGACACTACACACCCCCTTCCCAGTAACAGCGATTACGGAAGATAATCTTTTAAGTGACTGGGAAACTTCACATGTCGGCCAGTTCTGGTAGTCTTTGAATTTTCTTCGGCAGCCTTAAGCTCAGGTGTTTCGTCAAGTTTTGTTTTCTTGGAATGTGGTTCATGGTAGGGGATATCCGATTCTTTCATTAGAAAACATGGTTTTACTCTGTCGATCGAAACTCTTCTTACTTTTCCCTGGATTTCAATATCGAAATACTTATCCTTTCTTGCCTTTACAGGATAGGGTCCAAAATAGACAGGCTGTAGTGAAGAATTGTTGATGTTGTTGTATAGGAATACGTGAGAACAATTGGAAAGTTGTTTAGAAACAAAAACTTTTCTATTTCCGTGGGTTGTGGTAGGACTTGGCTTAATTTCTCTTATTATTTTCTGAAGGTTTTGAGAAAATTCCGACTGTTTCATGAGAGGTGCTGTTGAAAAGAATTCTCCAGGTAATGCTAAGGCTGTTCCGTATACAAGTTCTGCTGATGAGCAACCCAAATCTTCTTTGATGGCAGATCTTATGCCTAAAAGAACGAAAGGCAATGCTGATAGCCATGACTTTGATTCCAGCAGGTGGCATTTTAGGCTTGCTTTCAAAGTTCTGTGCTGTCTTTCGATCAAACAATTCGCCTGCGGATGATACGCAGTCGTAGTATTCGTATGAAAACCGAGATATTTTCCCAAGGCTTGAAAAAGTTGACTATCAAATTGTCGACCTTGGTCGGATGTTATGCGATTCGGTATTCCGAAGCGTGAAAACCAGGTATGAACCATAGCTTTAGCGATTGATTCTGCTGATTGATCTTCCAACGGCACCGCCTCAATCCATCGAGTATAACGATCGATTATAGTTAGGAGATATTTGAATCCTTTGCAAATAGGTAACGGTCCAACCAAATCTATGTTTAAATGTTGGAATCTATGTGGGGGTATTTTGAATTCTCCCAGAGCTGACTGTGTATGTCTGTGGATTTTGCAACGTTGGCATGATATACATGCTCTAGTCCACATTTGACAGTCTTTTTTCATGTTGGGCCATATAAAACGTTTCGTAATCAATTTTATTGTGGATCTTATTCCGGGATGAGATAAGTTATGGATTGATGAAAATATTTTCTGCCGAAATTTTGCGGGTATGTATGGGCGATTATAATTTGTAGAAGTATCGCAGTAGATTTTCTTGTCGCTGTCCGGCATAGGAATTTGTAAGATTCTTAAGTTTGGGTTGTTTCTCAGTATTTCCAAATCTTCATCTTCTTGAACGTTTGCTATAGTTTGTAAGTCTATTGAAGTTGGCACAGAAATGGTGTCTATACGAGAGAGTGTGTCAGCAACGGTATTTTCATCCCCTTGAATGAACTGGATATTAGTTGAGAACTGGCCAATGTATGACAGTTGCCTAGCCTGCCGTGGCGAGGCTTTTTCCAAATCTTGTTGGAAGGCAAATGTTATTGGCTTGTGATCCGTATATATTGTAAAAGATCGACCTTCTAAGACGTATTTGAAATGTTTCACTGCTGTGTAGATGGCTAATAGCTCTCTGTCATAGGCACTATATTTTCTCTGTGTTGGCGTGAGAGATCGAGAAAAGAAACTCAAGGGTTGTTTTTCATTATTCACGATCTGATGTAAAACAGCTCCAATAGCAGTATCGGAGGCATCTGTCGTTAATGATATTTCAGCCTTTTCGGATGGGTGAGTTAAAGTCGTGGCATGACTAAGTGCATCTTTTAAAGCTCGGAAAGCGTTTCTTGTTTCTTCCGTCCAAGTTACTTCTTTTCTGCAGTTCTTTTTGATACCACTGAGCAATGCTGTTAAAGGTTGTTGCAATTTTGCACAATTGGGTATAAATCGGTGATAAAAATTCACCATACCTAAAAAACGTCTTAAACTAATGAATGTCTTAGGTTCAGGAAAGTTATTGATTGTATCAACTTTCGTTGAAAGAGGTTTAAGCCCTTCAGCTGACACTTCGTACCCAAGAAATGCAAGTTTAGTTTGACCGAATTTACATTTTGCCGCATTAATGCATAGACCATATTCGTTTAGTCTTTCGAGGACTGCTCGTACATGTTGCTGATGAGTTTCTTCATCAGGAGAGGCTATTAGAATGTCATCCAAGTAGCAAAATACAAAATCTAGTCCATACAGCACCGAGTTCATGAAACGTTGGAACGTTTGGGCCGCATTGCGTAGGCCGAACGTCATGAAAGGGAACTCGAATAAACCGAAAGGCGTGAGAATTGCTGTTTTCGGTATATCTTGCTCGCGAACCGGTATTTGTTGGTACGCTCTAATGAGATCAATGGAAGAGAAAATTGTTGTTCCCGCTAAAACATAACTGCAATCCGTTAAAAATGGAAGAGGGTATCTATCAGGGATCGTAACATTGTTTAATGCTCGATAGTCCCCACAAGGTCTCCAATCTCCAGATTTCTTCATAGCCAGATGTAGTGGGCTCGACCAATTACTTTTAGACGGTCTGCATAAACCCATTTGAAGCATAAATTCAAACTCCTTTCTGGCTGCTTTGAGTTTTTCTGCCGATAGCCTCCTAGCCTTAGCGAAAACGGGTGGACCTCTGGTTTCTATGTAATGTTCGATGTTATGATTTTTGACCTTATTGTTAACTACATTCAGTTTTAGCAAATCCGGAAAATCGTTAATAATATTTTTATATGGATCATGTACGGCATTTAGAATAGGAATATTATTATTATTTTGAAAACAAGGAGTTCCTTTACTTACTACCAATGTAGTGTCATCAATCAATTTGCGATTTTTGGAATCTACCAAAAGGTTAAAATTTGCAAGAAAATCTATACCTATTATCGGTCTGTTCACATCCGCAATTACAAAGGGCCAAATGAACAATCGTCTGAGTCCAAGATCAAGCTTGAGTAACTTTTGGCCATATGTTTTAATTTTCGTGCCATTTGCAGCAAATAGTTCTAATTTCGAGACAACTCTTTTATCTGCAGGTAATGGAGGAATAACGGACAGTTCTGCCCCGGTATCTATTAAAAACTGGGTGGCCGATTCTTTGTCGCTGATGAAAAGACGACTCAGCTCTACCCCTTGTCTCCCTGTCGTCAATGAGAGACGGGGGGCTAGTTTTCCGGGTTGTTTGTCTGTGATCCAGATGAGAAGTTACACGGTTGTTTACACTTAAATGACTTGTCGCCGAATTTTTCGTGATAGTAACAGATATTACTGGACCTGTTACCACTGAAACTCCTACCTCTTGATTTGGTTCGGTAACGATAATGCGAACGACTGTGCCGTTGTCTGGATAAAATAGAAACTTGTAAACTAAGTTCATTCATCTGTTTTTGTAAGCTTTCAATCAGCCCCGAGTTTACGGTAATGGACAGCGTAAAGTTACGGTAAAGTAGCAGCTATTTGGGGGGTAATAGGATTTAATTCCCAAATCTTATCAGCCATCGTCGCCACTTTTGACAAATCTTCGCCACTAACTGATATAATGCTGCGCATATTAACAGGTAGACGCTGGAGCCACAATGTTTTTAGGAAAGTATCTGTAACTTTGTCACCTGCCAAATTACGCATTTCACACAGTAACTGAGATGGTTTTTTATCTCCCAGTTCTAGCTCACTCAGTAATTTTTGAGTTTTTTGAGTCTCCGAGTCTGCATATAATGAAATTAATCTGTCCTTGATGGCTTGATATTTGCGATCTTGTGGCGGACTTAGTAGCATATCAGATACGTGTGACAAAATCTCAGGTTCTATGGAACTTATCACATAATCATATTTTGTTTGGTCTTTAGTTATTTTTGCATTTCTAAATTGTGCTTCTAGCTGAAGGAACCATATCTTCGGATCTGGTTTCCAAAAATAAGGAACTTTGACGCTTGCCTTGGCGACAGCCGCAGTTGTAGCACTAGGGTCATTTTCATTGCTTGCATCTTCGTCAGCCATAGTAGGATTCTATCACGTACGAGTCCACCAATGAAGCGTTTTTAATTGTAGGTGAATAATAATTATAATAATAATAATAATAACGCTTCTCTGACTCCAATATAAATATTATTTATTATATATTAGATGTTGCTTATATAACTAAATAATTAATCTACTTTTTGACATCGAATACATCTAACTGGCACAACCAAAACATTGATTCTTCTTTTTTTATATCACTTATGTTGCCACACATGTTCAACTTATTTAATTAAAATCTTGATGGCCAAACGATAAATTGATGTGGAATAAATTGATGAGGATTTAATTGTCGTCTGCCGAAGCGACACTACACCGTGCATCCATGCAAATGATGAGCGAAATCATGCAAGTGCGGAATAGGATACCTGTCTGGTTGTGTAACAGCATTCAAAGCTCTATAATCCCCACAAGGTCTCCAACCACCTGTTTTCTTTGGAACTAGATGTAATGGACTCGCCCAAGGACTGTTGGAAGGTCTGCAAATGCCATGTTCTATCATGTATTCAAATTCATCCCTTGCAATCTTGAGCTTGTCCGGAGCTAGGCGGCGAACTTTTGCTGTGACAGGAGGACAACTTGTTATAATATGATGTGTAACTAAGTGTTTGGGTTCCTTAATCAGTGAACTTTGCAATGTTATAGCCTTAAATTCATTAAGAAGGTTAGATGTTGAAGAATTATACGTTGAAGATGCTATTGTAGTAAGAGAAAAATTTGGAAATGAAACTATTCTACCAAATAATGATAAAGAAGTTAAAGGATCAATAAGGCATTTTCTTTTTAAATGAACTAAAAATCCAAATTTTTTGAGAAAATCTGCTCTTATAATAGCTTTTGAAACTTTTGCAATTGTGAAAGGCCAAGTAAATTGGCGCCGAAGTCCAAGGTCTAACTTCAGCGTTTTAGTGCCAAAAGTGTGAATTTTTGAACCGTTGGCGGCAAATAAAATAAAATCTGATGTTTTATTATCCCTTTGTTTACATGCAGGAATAACAGATATATCAGCTCCCGTGTCGATCAAAAATTGCTTGTCAGTTGATTTATCGAATAAATATAAGCGGCAACTTTTCTCGCCAATATCGCCGGCCGCATCGAGCGATTGGCTTATCGGTTTTCCGAATTTTCTTTTTTAAATTGGCATGGTTGTAAACATTTTTTAGCATTTCTTTCAAATTTAAAATGATACCAGCAATATTCGTATCGAGATGAATTCGATTTGGATCTAGCTCTTCTCCCGTATTCTCTTGATTTGCTACGCGATCTAGTATTTCGAGAGAATTCGTCGAATTTTTTTGTTAATGCGGCTATATCTTCTTGCAACGCTTCTAATTTACTCGGGTCGGATGATGTTGTCAATGAGCCAACTTTCGTTACTGGGCATATTTCTCGCGTACTATAAACGGCAATAATTTTATCGGCCATTTCTGCAATGTTATTAAGAGAATCTTTGCTTATTGACAAAATGGCTTGCATCTGTTGTGGAAGCCTTTGTAGCCATAAGGATTTTATAACTTCATCAGAAATAGAATTTCCTGCCAAGCTTTTCATCTGCCGTAAGAGATCGGATGGGCGTTTGTCGCCAAGTTCGAGATCGTTCAATAGTTTTTTTAATCTCGATTCTTCGGTGTCAGTTAATCTGTTTAGCACAGCGTTTTTTATTGTATCGTATTTATCACCTTGAGGAAGATTTGACAATATATCAACAACAAAATCTAAAACATTTTCGTCTAACGCAGCAACGACGGTATTATATTTTGTCGAATCCCGAAAAATACCGCTATTAGCAAACTGCGCTTTAAGCTGTAAAAACCATAATTTTGGCTTGTTTCGCCCAAAATTTGGAGGCTTAACTGCTACTCGATTAATTTGAGTATTTGGATTATCGAGATTGAATGCAGTAGAATCATCTTCCTTTTTTGACATTTTAAATATAAAGGCGAATAGTAAAATATTTATTATTGCGAGAACGTACCCCAATTCCCGATGACTTCAACAGCGTTTAGTAACGAAGAAGTTTTCAAAATCACGTCCTTGGGTAACCAATATAGGTGTTTGCTATATGTTGAGCATGTAGGTCATAAGACAAATTAGAAAAATACTATTTATTTTCAACACGACATAAAAGTTAAATAAATTATTTACAGTAAACCATATTTACGTGCGCAGTTATCACAAATCAATGGCAGAGTCAGAATAAAATATAAAATGGTAATAATTTTTAAAGTCAAAAACAAAGTTGAGAAGTTTCTGTTCCTGCTCTGCTGAACGATGATATGTCACTACATATCCTATACCTATAATTTAACGGTCGATACGTAACGGCAAAAAGTCGGACAAACGCTACATTTTTCAAAAATTGATAAATTTTCTCCTCTCTCTTTATCCCAGGGGTCAAAAAGTGAGGACGAGCACCACTTAGTAACTCGCGAGCAAATTTAGACCATCCGAAGGAATTAATAGAAAATACAAATTCAAATGCAAACGAAATACACTCTGTCACAAAAAAAAATATATGTACCCAGAAGAAATCGAGCTACTATCAAGAAACTTGGCAGGAATGTAGTCTGGTAAGAGATATGCAAATGATTAAAATTTCAACGCCAATGAGATAAGGGTAAGCACGCTATGCGCATATGAGATGCGCAGCTTTGAGAGTTTAAAAGCATGATTGCTCGTGCCATAAAGTTATTCAAACAAATCTGTCGACTTGGATGGACGGTATTGTGACTAGAGATGCTTCTGAGACGTAACCGGCGACAGTACGAACAATTGTCGGACTTTGAGAGGGGGTGTTCAGTAGGCCTTAGAGAATTAGGTTGGTCGAACAGGCGTATCGGCCGCCACCTCGGTCGGAGCGATATGGTAGTTGCTCGGTGTTGGCAAAAATGGATCACGGAAGGGATAGTCTTACCGTCGCGGAGGGTCAGGGCGTCCCAGGAAGACAAATGCGCGCGATGATCGCACAATCATAAGAGCGGCCACGTCCGTACCAACAACGTCGCTAGAATCGGTTTGACGCCATTTACTACCTTCCAGACATCCGGTGGTATCAATGGACACCATTCGGAGACGACTGGCCGATGCAGGTATAAGGAGTCGACGTCCATTAAGACGCCTACCACTAACCGCACATCATGGGCAGTGTCGATTGGATTTTTGCCGACCTCGGGCAAGCTGGAGTGTGACCGACTGGAGGCGTGTGATCTTCTGAGATGTATCCAGATTCAGTCTCAATGCTGCTGACCAGCGCATACACGTGTGGAGGCGGCCAGGCCACCGGTCCGATCCGGCATTTGTTGTCGAGAAGCATACGGCGATTACACAAGGTGTGATAGTGTGGGGAGCGATTTGTTGGGACACACGATCACCTCTAGTCGTCCTTCAACGCACTTTGAAGCACTCAGTTACGTGGACGAGATTTTAACACCAGTTGTACTGCCTATGCTATCAAGTCACCCAGGTGCCATTTATCAGCAAGACAACGCTCATCCCCATACTGCGCAAGTCTTCCAACAATGTCTTCAAGAATATGACGTACTCCCATGGCCTGCCAGGTCACCAGACCTCTCGCCAATAGAGCACGTCTGGGACGTGCTTGGAAGGCAACTGCAGCCGTCCCGGAATATTGCTGAATTAACTGCCCAGTTGCAAATATTATGGCATGATCTTCCGCAGGAGGTCATAGGTGACCTCATTGATTCGATGCCACGCTGTGTTTCCGCTTGTATAGCTGCCAGAGGTGGATTTACTACTTACTGATTTGTAACCTTTTTCATATCTTTTTAATAAAACGGTCTGTTTTTCTGAATTTGTAATCATTTGCTTATCTCCTCATACACTACATACATGTTAAGTTTCGTGATAGTAGCTCGTTTTCTTCTGGGTGCATATATTTTTTTGTGACAGTGTATATTTTTAAATTGCCCCGCGAGTGACTTTCGTAGCAAGAGATGCTCATGAAAATCGAAAATTTTGGCCAAAAGTGAAAATAACAGGATGTCGATCCTTGCTGTATTTAATATGGATGAACTGCAACGTAAGAACTTACTCGTTTAACTCCCACATGCGTGACAGGAAAATTTTTTAGACATTATGTACAGACGAATTTACACTAACAGATTTTATAAAATGCAATCAAGTTTTTTTTCCCTTAATGTTCATACAGTAGTAATGTGTACGTAAGTAACTTTCAGAAATTTTTATCTTGATTAATACTGACAGCGTCAACTTTTTCTGAATATATATTTTTCCCACTCCTATTTCATCTATGATAATTTTTCAGCTGAATGTGAATCGCAGAAAATACCGTGTTGGACAAGAAATCAATGCGACCAATGCCTTAGAAGTAAGATATACTTTGTACTCTGCTTTATACGTGCTGTTATATGTATTACCTCGCTTTAGACCATACAGACCAGGGGTTCCCAAACTTATTTGGTTTACTGCCCCCTTTTCAAAGAAAAAAAAATCTCACCGCCGCCCTGGAAATTTACCTTCCTATGCGAGTATACAGAGATACAATGACAAATTTTCTGTCTTTTATGTATATATTTTTCTACATATACAGAACACAGTAAAGAAATGTGTTGTTGAAAATAAGACCTTGGGGGGGGGGGGGGGGTCCTACGTCAGGTTGGCCACCTGATTGAGACATATGCTGTATGGCATCCCAAGCCCACGGTCAAGAAAGCGGAGATGGGTACCGCCGGCCCTGGTCCACATCGGACTGTTGCGCCGTGAGTTTAAATAAGACCTTGAAGCTTGAAATTATAAAACCATTTATTAAAATCAACCATAGTTACATTCGCATTACACACAGAAAATTAAGATAACGAAGGATAATAATCGTTTAGTAAATATTACAAATAACAGTAAAACTAATGAGAAGGATGGAGTTGGTGCACAGCAATCAATTTAATACTGACAGCGGTTTTTCTCTTTTTAGTCAACAGATTTGTGACCGCACTGAACCAACGTTCCACTAAATATGATGAAGGAAACGTTATTAAAAATTTTTGCACCACAGCCCATAATCCATGGTAAAGTGTCAGTATCTCTTTTTACAGCCAGAAGAACTGTTGATAGCTGTGTTTAACTTTAAATTCTTCATTTGTCGTTACTTCTATTAGTTCTTGTAATTTTACAGCTTCTTCTGAGTTTGATCCTCAAAAAAGGGTCCAAAACCCAATCGGGAAGGTTCATTGTAAGAATGTCTTCAAACCATTGGTTCAATTCAGAATGGAGAGCCTCCAAATGCTGACAATAAGCATATCTTCATCATGTTTTTCTTCTGTTAATAAATGTTAAAATTGTCTGAATTCCCCTCTTCCTAAATTTATTTCTAGTATTGTAGAAGTTTTGCCACAAACACGGAAATCACAATTTTTGTTTTTATTAAATTCGGCTCATCGCCTTGGAGTTTTTGATTTGCATCATTGAATCTATCAAACAAGTCTGTCAAATAGGGTATGTCACTTTTGGAATTGATTAAGTTGACTGAAATAGTTCCGTCAAGAAAGAAGCTCTAGTTGGGCTAACAATCAAATTCATTTGTGAAAATCTCCGCTCGCATTCGCTTAAGATACTGGAATAGTTGACATTATACCTTTTAAAAGTAATAGCTTTTCTAACATTATTTTTTTTCTCATAAATAATTACAAAATCAATGCATAATTCCTCTCTCATTCAATTAAAATTTAGTAGACAGTTATCGCATTTCGCTCACTCCAAATGTTAATAGCGGTGCAATATCCTCAGGCCATAATTTCATATCATGTATTTTAGCCGCTTGTACGAAATCACCATTTTCACTATCAAGCAATCTATTTTCCTATGTATTTTTCAAAGTTTTATAAAATTCTTCTGGATTGATGGGAGAGTCATTTTTACAACCTTTTTCATGAAGTTCAACTCCATGAAAACTCAACATTTCGACCACTCTGATAGAATATATATAGTATGATCCAGGAGTCTTTTGTCGGTCTTCAAAAACCTGTACTCCAGTTTTTATTTTTTCATTCGCCTTATACAAGTCAAGGTCTTTTAAATCCAGGCTTAATTCACTAAATTCTTTAAGGGATCACATATTAGTCCTAAATTCTAGGATAAATTATGTTGTTGTAATTTCGTTTCTAATCCATCATATGTACATCTTTCTTTAGCATCTCTCGTGAAATCAGTGTTCGCATATTGAAAATGTTTCACCAATGCCTTATAGTTATTCCAAACTACAGAAACTGTTCGAAAACTTGATGCAACCCATCGCGTGCTTAAAATTCGACTAGTTCTAGTTCAATCTAGCTAACTCTCACACTCTTTTAGTTATCTAGCATTTTTCCCAGATACTTTGTACAATACAAACTTATCAATAAATGACTTGAATTATCAGTGCCGGAAACATATTTAACAGCATCATTAACTGATAGTTCGAGTCTGTGATTAGCGCAGTGCCAAACTATCAAAGATGAAAATCTATCTCTCATTCATTCCTCCCTCAGTTACTCCTTCTTACCCATTAGAACTGCTGCACCGTCACATGTAATACTTACTAAATTATCATAAAAGAAATTTTATGGCATTCCTTGTGTCTCAAGGCATTCAAAAAGGGAATTGCCCCAAGAAAAATTTGTCAGTGATGGAACATGCGACTATCTGTCGAGGATGTGTTTAATACAATAGCACGGAGAGAATGTAAGTACAATTGGTGCAAAATACAGAATGAGGGGTACTTCCCAAGATGCTCAGGGCTATAAATTGGACCAAAAATGGAAAATTAAATCACTGGATATGTAACAAGTATCACAATACTTGATTGTTTCCCGCCTAGGTCTTTCTAGTACACCCGGTGTCCAGTTTTTGCGGAATGTTTCAGAACTGTCTCGTCTTCTTTCTTTATGCTTTCACCCCACCCCAATTGTACATACCTTTGCTGTTCTGTTACCCGAGGCTACTTTGGGAAACCCTGATATAGACCATAAATAGAAGAAAATTAATAAATCTGTCGGATGTTAAGTTCTATTATCCAACAGGGAGGGGGTTCCGCTAGAATCAGTAGCAATAAAAATCCTTCCGGTGTCAATTTTCATCACCACCACCCCTAAAGAAACGAAAATCTCCCCTAAGAGAGGGATTCCAGTTGAACCACTGCTATCGCAGCAAAACCACTCATAAAGAGTATTTTTGTTAAGGTTAGTACTTGGCTGATATTGTCTTCCATTCTCCAAAAGTCTATCAGTTAAGTTAGTAAAAATTAATGGTAAATGCGCCCAAGGTTTTAAGAATATTACTCAGATCAATCACGTTAATCAATGTCCATTTCCAGAGTCTGGCTTTGTTCACAATATGTCTGTAGCGTAGCGTTCCTCTATTGACATGATCTGTGATTGGTTTGACATATCGCGCGGTCATTGCATTAAGCTCTGTGATTGGTCAAAATTTTTATCGCTCACGCTCCGCTCGGAAGCAATAGTGAACAAGGACTTGGCTCCATTCCTAGAGAACAAGCTATGTATTCTTTTACAAAAGCTTTCAGGAGGACAGTACTTGCACTGCCGAGACTCAGTCTAATTCATATTCAAGACTAGAATAAAGTTCAAACGCATTTAATGCAGGGGTGTCCAACCCATGGCCCGTGGGGTCCAGAAAGAGAGCTCAAAGTGAAAATAAAATATCAATAGCCCACCTTGATGGACTAAATGTTTTTTTAGTCCCCTTTTCAAATGACCGAGATATTGATGCATTAGTTTCTGATATTCAGTGCCAAATATCACGTTAATTTTATGACTCCTACAGTTATCTTTATAATTATAAATAAAATTATAATAAAATTATAATGAAAATATAACAATTCGTTTTCTTTCAATGTGGCCCAAGGAAGCTAAAAGGTTGGACACCCCCGATTTAACGGGATTAAGATTAGGATCCTTTGTAGGATAAATTTGTAAACAAGGTTATGCCGATTCGCGATAGATCTTTCGCTATACTACATCAATAACATTTAATCATGTTATTGAGCAAAACATGATCATAGGCAGCTCTACTATGTTTATCTCTTCCTCTCACTCGAAAAGTACTAGATCAGGTCTCGGTCCCACTAAAAGTTTTAGAGGTCAAGTGTCTCCTACAAAATTCTATAGTTGGCTCAAATGAGGATACTCGAAGCAACAATCGAAAAAAAAACGTATTTCCATTTTCCAAGAAGTCGTCTACCCTTTAATATGACGACTCTGAAAAGTTTTCTCTTAAAGAAATATTCTTTTCTAAGAAGTTTCGAAGAAGTTGTGGTAGAGTTAATTGGGTGGGTCGTGATTTAGTATAGTAGTAGGCAATGATACCATTACTCTGAATTCTAAACAATACATTAATTTATTAACATAACACGTATATTAGTACACATTCAATTACATTATTGATAATTATGAACCTAAAGAAACACTCATTATATCAAGGTATTATTTGACTGCACTATTTCACTTATTTAAATTAATTTCATTTCAGTACGCAATATATATTATTTCTTAACTTCCGCCTATATTATAAGACTCGGGGGTTTATACACTTTTTGGCAATAGGTAATGAAAGGTTACCTCCATTTTTGCAGACTGCAGAGGGGAAACATTCGCCGGCATATTCACGTGCATCGATTGGGCTATCTTTATCAGGATTCACTTACGCTGGTGAACGCAGTCATCAGAATCGCTATATGTCGCGAGAAGAGGCGGACTTTAACGGCCGGATCGGTTCTCCGTCTTTGGCTTGTGGCTTGTGGGGGTCAGGCAATCTGTCTTGGTTTCGTATCTCAAATATTCTCATCTCATCGGTAGCTTGCAGGGGTCAGGCAATCTATCTTGGCTCCGACGCTCCTCTCATCGCTAGCTTGCGGGGGTCAGGCAATCTTTCTCGGCTCCACTATTCATCTAATCTCCTCTCATCGTTGGGTTGCAGGCTTACAGCGATGCGCTAAGTCGGGGCGCAATCTCCCATATATTCTTTTTAGCCTTCTCGCTTACGAGGCTACAACTCTATATTCATGTGTTAAGTCTGCGAGTCAAAATCAATTATATTATATTTTATATTCTCACTCTCTCTATTTTTTATCTTCTCAACGCCCCGCCTTTTACATTTTCATTCGTCTCTCATGTTCAACCTTTTTTTTTTACTTCCACTTCGATTCGCTAATCCCCCCCCCCCTAATTATTTCTTTAAACCATTCAGAGTAAGGGGCGTTTCATACAAAAACAATTCCGCCTTCGACTCATCCCTGCCTTTCTAGGGATCCTGTTTTCCCAGAACATCTGTGTGAGGTCATCTTCTCTTTGCCAACAATTCCCTTTTCATCTCGATGTCCCCTCTATCTAGCCCCCTCTCTGTTTCGTCTATTAACTGTTGCTTTTCAATTTCTTCTTCATCCGGTCCTTTGTATGAGCAAGTGCCATTTCAATTTTCTCATTTTACCGCCGATTGTCCGATTTAATTGGGTTGTCTGCCCTTTTCGAACTTCTAACATATCGTATCCCCACGACATTCTTCTTGTATCGTCTGGCGTCATTTCACTGTTCCATTTTCCGTCCCGTTTGTTAATTGGTTTTTCTGCACCTTTTCTATTTTCTTTTTTTTATATGTCGTAATCCACGACACTAATAATAAACAAAATTTGATTAATCTAATATTTTTATTCTTTTGCAGAGTCGAAAGTTGGGAAAATAACAATCTGCTGTGACAAATGCATCATGGGTAAAATGACAGTTAGGCTGACGAAGCATAAAGTTTACTGCTGGTGTTATGTGTAATTTAATATACCTGAACACAATGTAAAATACAATAAAATACTCAAGAGGTAATAGGATTCCAGTTTATTTTTGGGCACTCAATTTAAGCATTAACTACTGGATTACATATAAAATGTTCTATTTTCTATATTGAAAAATTAAACTTATGTACTTCGGAAAAAGTTAGTATATTATTATTTTTTTTTAAATACAGTGATTTCCACTTATAAGAATCACATTTGTTATCACTGATTTTGATTCTTATAGCCGAAATTTAGGTTTTCAGACAGGCACACACACACCTATATATACATATATTAGATAATTTACCATAAAATATTCTTTAATTTACGTTAATTATCTTTTATTAAAATTATTTTTTATAATTTTAAAAATACAACTTAATTTCTAGACCTATAAGTAGATACACATGATTATAGTAAGAGAAGAAAAAAATCCAATATTTGTTACAGCATACCTGCTTAACAGTTTTAACATTTCAACTACAGGAAGGGAGCAAGAAAAAGTTTTTTATGGTAGTTTGACATAATGAAGTTTTCAGGAGGCTGTTTATACCTCTTTCAATGCCAATAGTCTCAGACGAAGATTCACCTTCTAGCTTACGTTCCACGGTTTGATAACGTGCTGAATCTACTGATGTCACGTTTGCCTAAGTGATAGTGGACAATTTGCCGAAGATTTATATGTTTCAGGGTCCAGGAAGCCGCAACTACAATGTGATAGGTAGAAAAAAAAGAGATCGGACCTGGACGGGCAAAGATGTCCCCGGGTCAAGCTAATAGGACAGTGTTGTGCTAAAGCGTTTAAGGGGAAACTATTATGTTATGTCTAACAAAGAAAGGGATGCATTTTACGATTGTATTCCATCCCATCTTATCAGTCTTTCTTTAACAAAACAAAAAAAGAACTTCGTGCCTTTTGAGAGTTTAAGTGGCTTTTTTGGAAAAATGAAAGGAAAGCGAAGAGTGTAAGCTGATTCTTAAAACTGGTGGATTGATTCTTTAAAGCAAAAACTTTAACATGGAAATAATACATTTGTTTTCGTTTTTGCGATATTGATTCTTATAACCACTGATCACTATAAGCGGTGGTTACTGTATATGCATATATATGTAGTCACTGCAGACAATAGTAAATTAAAAGATTTTTATGAAACAGAATTCAAACACCTCTGAAAATGGGGAACTATCCGAGAAAATGAAATAAGCATTCTTTCGCAGAGTCAAAAGTTGGGAAAATAATCTGCTGTGACAAATGCATTGTGGGTAAAATGACAGGCTGATGAAGCATACAGTTCCTGATGCATATGTACTTGAATACAATGACAAACAATAAAATACTCAAAAGATATTTTTGGAGGAAAAATTTAAATGCAAATTTTAATTTTTTAAATAAAGGTCAACATTCAGGGGGAAAATTTTCTTTACCAATTAACAATTATCTGAGTGAATCAAATATGGTCGCTACATTTCACAGGACGAAGGTGCAAAAATCCTGCTTCTTGTATAAAACCCTCATTGAGTTGCTCAAGAATACGCACTAGAAAAACATCCCTACTGACAGAAACATTTTGAAGCGGAAGGCAAACTTCTTCAAAAAACTCTGTCCCAATGCACAATTTAAAGCATCTGACAGCAAGCTTCAAAATTTTAAATTCAGGAATGAAATCACATTTAGAAATCTGTTGCCCAACTATCCTTGTATAAACTGGATGTGAAATGGTTGTTCAATGTAACATCGATGCAGCGAATTCTCCTTAATTACAGATCAGTCCAAAAGCCCAAGTTTATTTTCTTCTTTTCTTTTAACTTAGGAGACAGTCTGGATTTCTTACTATCAATACAGGTTGAGCGGACCCTAGTTTTCCCCATTATAAGGAGACTGCCATCAAGATAACAGATAAATAATAGAGAAAATAATAATAAATAAATAATAGATCAACAGATATATTTATAAATGCAGTCTTGAGTCAAGGTTTTGGACGTTTTGGCTAAAGGTGGAAAAATGCATGTTGATACTATGAAAACCTTAACCGATGATGAACACAAAATGCTAATTCAATGGACATGAAGAGAATCATTTTCCCTGTGGTAACAAAATATAAAAGTCCACTTCATTTCTATTTCAGGGTTCTTGTGCTTTCAAATTTTTCATTGATATACTTGAAATGAAAAGGCATATTTGCATTTAATTAATGCTGTATTACAAAGGTTCAACAATTTTATGAAATTGGTGACCGGCATATTTACCAGTTGGAATCATGTCTGAACTAACCAGCATTACTGCAGGCCGGTTACAGATATATATATATATATATATATATATGCACACACACACATACAAAAGAGATAGACTAGATAACCTTTTCCGTACGGGGTGGGATAGCATGTATCCCAAGAATACGGGCCCAAAGAATGAATGTGTGTATATATATATATATAAAAATATATATATATATACAGTCGGACCTCTATTTAACGAAGTTGCTAAATCCCGAAAAAAAGTTCGTTATATGGAAAATTCGTTAAATAGAGATTCACCTTTTAAAATACTTTGAACTACACAAAACATATTTAAAATTCATAAACGATAAATATTATTAATAAAAAAATCAATCACACTTTTATTTTGTCTATTATTTGTGTCTATTTCTTTTAATTAATATCTATTTCTTTTGTATACCTTACCCGTCAAACAGAAATCTGCAAGGAAAACAAGAATAAAACAAAACATTGTCCGGAAATACACTGTATTTTCGATTTAAAAAAAAATTATATTAAAATTAATAAATTTTAATGACATTATCACATTTATTATAACAAGAAAATTTTAAGCATACATTACCTCATGTGTCCTTAAATTTAATTACTGATAAAGTCTCTTAATTTTGTCTAAATTATTTGTTTGAAAAAATGTTTTCTCTCTTTATCCGTCTCGCATCTTTGCAATGTACTAAAAAGTCCTTCAGGCGTATTTTCTTTAAACTGTAATTTGCATCGGAATGTGTTAAAAGAAAGTTAATTTTTTAAATGTGTTAAAAGAAAGAATAAGTTTGAAATGTTCAGAAATATTTTGAGAAATATGGAGGAAAAAAATATAGGATCGCAAGAAAAAGTTCGTTAAATAGAGAATGCACTTCTCTATTTAGAGGTTATTTTACGAACAAATTCGCAAAATGTTCTTGGTTCCAAGGAAAAATTCGCAAAATAGAGGTTCGTTAAATAGAGGTTCGACTGTATATACATATATATATATATTAATTATATATATATATATATATTAATTATATATATATATATATATATTAATTATATATATATATATATATATTAATTATATATATATATATATATATATTAATTATATATATATATATATATATTAATTATATATATATATATATGTGTGCGTGTGTGTGTGTGTATAAGTAAGTAACATCTTAAATATTATGCCCTCCATTCTAGCATTTAAACTCCCTTTCCTAAATCCCTAGTAATATTAATTTATCACTTTAAAACCCCTAGCCCCAGAACTTCCCTTGAATTGCATACCTTTGCATTTCTACACGTGTATGGAATTCAGCAGTGGGTTAGCATCACGAGCTCCTAAATCTGCTGACCCTACAAATAATAGCCCCATGTTGTTGTTTTTTTTGCCCTCTCGCGTTTAATGTTGAAAGATGATATTTTTCCGAGCCGTTCTTCTGAAATCATCAGATGTACTTTTGTCACTCTAATAAACGATTCGGCCTGACTGCTTCCAAATTTAATTTTATTCTTTTCAGGAGTCAAGCTCCAGCCATATAAATATGAGCTAGTTTTCCCTATCAGGTTATAGTTTAAGGGCGTGATGCAATGGGTATATTACACAACACACACACACACATATATAACCCTCTATGGCCGATCTTACAAAGGGTTATGAAATTTCCCGTTCTAAAGAGGGAACCGGAAAAATGGGCCCCGTAAGCTAAAGGTTAATATTTCTATTCATCAGTGATTCAGAATGAAAAAAGTAACAGATTCATCCGCTACCATCTAACTGAACATTTTTTAAAAATACATGATGCATAAGTTATTTCTTATTATGTGTAACTGTAAAGTTACAAAACAATATGAATATAAAGAAATCCCCACGCAAAGAATTTACTGTATCCTGATGTGAGTTTAGCTTCTCATAATTAAATAATTCATTAAATTTTTACCAAACATACATTTAACTTACTTTCAAAGTAATTTATTCACACATTGAAAAATACATATATTAAATACATATATGAACATATTTACATTGAATAAATATCAATCTTTCAAGATATGCTGTGCCACTATACTTGCAACACCCCCAAAAGGATCAGCTACAAAGTCTGGTCTTCTCAGACACTGATAATAGGCCTGAAGATCATTCCTCCTATAAAAAGAAATTTTATACATTTTCACACTGGAGTATTATTACACTGATTCTAAATGTAGGAAAAAGAGCAAAATCCACTAGATTAACTCTTAAAATGAAAATCATAAATGTCATACAATATAGTCACTCCTTGAAATTCTGTGTAGTAAGTGTATCAAATAATAAAATTGCTTATACTGAGTGCTCCTTATAATTGAAATTCAACATTATCTATATCACATTAAGGTATTAGTTATAGACTCCTTACATCTTTATCAAAACTTCACAGTATCCACACAAAAAAAATTACTAAAAATACAATTATTTTGAATTTTTTAATCATATGCATGGAACTTTTAGCTCCCCTTTCCCCAATATGTGGGAGTGCAATGAGATTTATAACTTCCATGATGACATAGAAACTTGAGGACAGTAATAAATGATAATTCATGAAGAGACATACATTCCTCTAATGTTGAGGCACTTGTCGTGAGACATTTGCCTTTTGTTATTCACCACAAAGTCTTGCTGGCTACTTTATTGTGGGAGCACTATTTAGGTCAGTGGTTCCCAACCGGTGGTCCACGAGAGCCTCGGGAGTGGTCCAACACCCCATATATAAAGCTGCCAAATAAATGGGGATTTTGAAAGCAATGTTCATTGAACTAGATGGGCCAAATATATCCGATGACTATCAGGTGTTGAATCAAAATGTCTTATAAGTTTAACATAATTATCCCTTTTGCCAGAGGGATATTCTATAACCTCAAGTCAGTAGAGATGTCCACACACAGTTCAAATTCTGACTTAGTGGTCCACAGAATTCTACGGGTTGGAAACCACTGATTTAAGTGAACCAGCATTGCTTCCTATGAGGGGACAACACAGTAATGACCAAGCCTTATTCAGGATTTGAACACAAGCCCACTGCATAAGAGCTCACAACGCTAACCACAATAGCATGTAGGCAGCAGAGACATACATTTAACCTCTTAAAAACATATTTTAACTCTCATTTATCCAAGCCAACATAACTATAGAGATTTGCAGAGAATATGCTCTTTCTTATCAAAGGTAGATCATAAATGTCATATTAAAATATCAATAATTAGATGGAAATGTCTGAATTTCTTTTGTCATCTTTCATATGATAAATTCTCTGCAGGCAATTTCTATCTATTACTGTAATGGAATTTTAAAAAAACATACTCTGCCCCAAAATGACAAAACAGAATACTGAAACAAATTCAGCCACCTGATAACATATTTTAACAACTTGTATTTTGGAAACACATTAAATTTTTGAAAACGGCTTTTGCAAGATTACTTTCTATTAATGTTATATTATACTAGTAATTTTGTGATGTGCTAGGAAAAATAGTCAAACAATCATTGTATATTAGACTGATGATCACTTTTTAGTTTCCCAGAAAAAAATGTAATATTTAATATTCTTACCATAAATGACCTTAGTTTCTATAAGTTTAACTATAAGCAGTTTAGAATGAATTTAAAAAAAGTAAGAGTATAAGCACAATTATTTCACTTGCATTTGAAATTCTATTATGGATTTTTTAATGTGAGAAAATGAAAAAAAAAAGTAAAACTATTTGTAAACATACACTGATAGATTACAATGTAAAATACTGCATAATTATATTACTCAATTTTAAAGTCAAAATAATGTAGGTGTTACAATGTTAAACAATATAAATGTACAAATTAGGAGTAAAGTTTCACAAATTATGACTTTTATAACATTATTACAGTTATTTTTTTAAAAATCTTCTAGGACCCCCCAGGTTGGTTAAAACTTTATAAAACTTAAACCAACAACTGAAATGACTTATGATCCCCCCCCCCCCCCCTGAGCTTTATACATTTAAAAAAAACTAAAACAGTAGTTAACTTTTTACCATGATTTAACTTTTATAAATATGCTTTCAAAAAAAATCAAGCAAGCTTCTAAAATTACAAAATCAAAAATTTTAGAAGAATAAATTAAAATTTCCTTTGAATCTTCATTAGAAATTTTAACCAAACTGTATTAATTTGATTTACATCGATGAGGAAGCTATTGTCAAATGAAAAGTTTACATGTATAAGAACCCAAAACGTATATATCTAAATTTCCTAATTTTGTCCAACACTGGGAATTAGTATAATAAATATTTCCTATCAAAGCTAATAGGAATCTATTGTAGGATTCATTACTAGCATATGGTGCTCATTCACACTACTAAGTGATTAAATTCAATATATATTTCTGGTAGGATACTGATAATACTAATACCTTAGTTTAATTTATGTTCTGAGCTACTCGCATTGTAAACATTTAAAAAGTTATAATACAACTTACATTTCAGCATTCTGTTGAGCAAAACGCTTTGATGCTCTAGAAATCTTGTAACTTTTCTCTCGACTGGAATATAACAGAAAAAAAATCATTCAATAAGATTCAAGCACATATGTTTAAATGTATAATTTAAACATTGCACCATAACAATAGACCGATTAAAATTTCCTTTCTTAAAAACTGTGTCATAAAATAACTGCCATTAATCATGTTTCACACAATTATCCATATAAATTTGTCTGTTTGGAAGAGGGTTAGAGAAACTTTACTCTCCAAGGGCATTATAACACCTATACACACATGTATTCATAACAAAATTCAAAATGCATAAGATTAATTCCTACTAACAGATATTTTCTAATCAGACTATGCCATAAATTCAAGCACAATTAATAGGAAATTTATAATCCTAGTCTTGAAATGTTAAGTAAAATCTTTTAGGGTATGTTCGACAGAAATCTGTTATTAAAAAAAAGACAAGATAAACCAGTTAGTAATTTATAGGTATTAGTTTAGTATTTATAAATAGCAAAGAATTTTCAAGGCTTTGTTTCTTAGTAAATAAACTTCTCATGAGTCCAGTGCAAAAGTGCAGATTTCATGATGTCTTCTGTAAACATTAAAAGCAACAAACATATAAAAACGATTTGAATCTCTAGAGAACACTGGACAAATATCAGTAGGTGCAAGGTTGAAGCAGTGCAAGTAGGAATGTGTGACAAGACGGCCAATTCTAGCTTTAGCAGCGAAAGTGGCAATCCATCTGGGAACCCTCTCAAAATACAAAAGGTTTTTAGGTTCTTTCAGGAAATTAAAAAGATGCCTCTGACCACCGGTGTTCCTACATGAAAAGCAATAGTTGGCTTTAGTCTCCCTTTTCGTCCTGCTGATGCACTTGGAAAGAGTACATGCAGAAAGAGGAATTGAGCCCATGTTTGAGGATAATTAAGTGTATTTTTTTGTTGTGTTGGCAACTTCATTGCCATGTATGCCACAATGAGCAGGGACCCACTGTAAGGTAATATCTTAAAACCTTAGTTTAAAGAGAAGATCCTAAATTTCATTGATGCGAAAAAAGTAGTCATTTGGTTTATGTTCGCACAGACATTCAAGGGCCACTACGGAGTTGGTAAAAACACAAATGGGCCTTCCTTCCAATGTGATGTACCAAAGTAGTATTAAAAGCCAAGAGGTCAGCATCAAGACTAGTATATGGACTAGTATAAAGAGAGATTCATTCTTCAATAACATAAGCCCCAGCTTTCAGGATGTTAAGGTTAATGGAACTGGCCATGAAAATTGTAAAATGATTAGAATAGTCTTGTGTTTTAGGCTAAGTGTGACTTGTTTCAGGAGGTGGGTCCCCCTTTTCTGTGATATATCCCAGAAGGTGAATATTAAACTGACATTGTAATGGCAACTGTGATGTCAGGCAATGCCATTCATATTACGTAAGGCTTTTTCAGCAGGTCAACTGACACACCTGTACATAGGAGATTTCAAAGTGGGGGAAAAAAAAAAGATTGAGAGACAGTCCTGCGAGGGGGTTTTGTGGAGCCTGCCTCGTAAGTTGTTTAAAAAGTGTAGTAGAAATTTAAATTGGCTTTATATAATTTAATTTGTGGTGTTATATATATATATATATATATATATATATATATATATATATTTGTGTGTGTGTTACGAATGTCATATAATAAACTATTTTTTTTGTGAACACTGGATATGACAATTTGTGACTCAGTGTGGATTAATGAGTGTTTGGATACATGACAGCAACCACGGAGGATCCAGAAAGACTACTGGAAAAATCATAGACACATCCACAGAAAACCATGATGCAGAAGACCACACTCTGTGGCAAAAGGGCTGGTGAGGATGACAACTGTCAAGATTAATGTTCTTGGGATTCCCATCAGGCAAAGAATGATGCTTTAAAAACATAATTCTAACCTTTTTACCAATGTATAAGTCCAAAGGCTTAACAGCCAGTTCAATTTTCATGGAATCGATTAGGACCGTTTTAGGACAACCCAAGCAAGTTCTAAAGGCTAAATTTTGGATTAATTTTGGTTTATTAATATGCATTTCAACTGGAGCTCCCCAAATTTCACAGGCATAAGTCAGTTTGGATCTAATAAAGGATACATAGAAAAGCCTTAGAGAATTGGTATCTGCTCCCCAAATTCAGCTTGATCGTAATTTGAGAATGTTTAGTCTTTTAGGACATGTATCTATTAAGCACTCAATATGACTCTTCCATAATAATTTTGGGTCAAGAACAACACTTAACAACTTTGGATGCCGATTAAATGTAATGGTTCTAAATGTAATGCTAAAATTGTTTCTTAGTAAATGAAAAACCCAATTACAAATGAAATAAACTGAAAAATAAATACTCACATTTACTAAGAATTACTTTCAAGGTGTTATCAAAATATTTATATATATGCATAGTATATATATATATATATATGCAATATAATTTACTATAATAATCTAATCTTATCTTAAACTCCACTACTCTCTTTCACAAGAAAGCTACCCCTTAGTAACAGAGAGTTGAGTTCTTACACATGTGCAATGTACATGTTTTAAAACCCTAGAACTATCCTTGGATTCTGTAATACTCTTGGTTAATCAAAAAGGTAGATAGCCATAAAATGTTCATCAGTTAAGACCAATGTTCCTGCCTAAGGAAAATTCCTTGTAAATAATCCATTCTTTTTCATCACTTTTAATATTTTTAATAAAGAAGTAATTAAGAAATATTACTTTCATTGATTAGTCATGTCTGCAATTTATATTATGGCATATATATACAGTGAAACTTTTCTAAGGTGGCTGGCAATGGTTCTGAAAAAAAAAAGTGGCCCTTTTGAGGGATGGTCAGCTAGAGAAGTTTCACTGCATATATTTATTTAAAGAAAGAGGGGAGGGGGATATTTGTATGCTTGGGGATTTCCAGGCATTATAATTAAATAAAAACAAGTAAAGACTGTTAAGAAAATTTATTAAGCGATGCACAGGTTAACAACAAGGAGTTAGAAAAGCCGTGTAAACATGCACGCGTTAATAACAAGGAATTAGAAAAGCCGTGTAAACATGCACTCTTCCATTTCATAATAAAGGACACTCAAAACAGAAGTAGTAGTACTTATGATGGAAATAATCTTAGAGAATATAGGCAGTGTTGCACTGGACACAATATACAAATATACATATATTAAATTTTTCAACATAAAAAAAATTAATGGTTAGTACATATTAACCTCACTAAAAGCCAAATGCTTTCATAACTTTCAAAACTCTTGCAACCCATCGATGTCATATTCTTGCAACCATACCATACTTTCTTCTCCCAATTGCCATTTTGATTTAATACTCTTCAAGCATGTTATCCCTTAGTTATTCTGCTATACATTTTATATTAATTTCAATTTATATATATAGAAAAAAGGCATTTGCCATGAAGATTATTTATCAAACTACAATATTGTAAATTTTGGATAAAAAAAACTAAAATACAGTTTGCCAACATATCAATATGTACACTTATAATGTTCTTTGAGAGGATGTAACTCTATAATAACTTAAGATAATTGCAATTATTAATTGATACACATACCCTTCCTTCTCTACACTTGGTAAAGCTGCTTGCAAATCATTTAGAACAAAAGGATTTTCTTTCTTTTTTTTTGCTTCTCTCTTTGTTAAAAATTCTTTAGCAGAGGCCACAACTAGAAACAAAATTATAAAATAAAATGTTTTTTACATAAAAATAGAACAAAATTAACAACTACCAAAATAAAATTATCTTACTTTATAATACAGGATTTTTTTTTTTATAACATATACCAGGGGAGGATATATATATATATATATATATATATATATATATATAGAATAAAAATTATTTACAAAAGATATTTACAGCAGAGAGAGTTACAAGCTTCTTGTTCACCCCATATCCAACACACCAAGAGACGCTTAGTTTATCTTTCACACCAGAACAAAAGAAAGTTAGTTTTGTTTGTCCTCATGATCATCTATGGTGTAATATGCCTAGCGACATCTAGGCATCACACAGAAACAAAAGTTGTTATATAAGAGGAAAGACAATATTAAATGTAGAGAATTAATGGAACAGAATTATTAACTGGTGGGGATGTTATTAATACATATATATATTGTATAAAATACAAAATTAATTATAAATAAAATACCATGAGTTAACATACTAAATTTTTTTTTTAAATTACAAAAGTTAGATGTTCTTGAAAAGATGTAGTGACTTACTATTTCACATTGAGATCAATGACAAGTTACATATTCTGTTATATAGGCATAAATTTCCTTTCATTCAATTTAATTTTCCACTCATCTACAGATTATTTAAATATTTTAAAATTAAATTTTTTAAAAAATAAATGTATAATTTACAAGTAAGATATTTACAACGAAAGTTATAACATATTGGATTAAATATTATATATCGGATATATTGCATACTGAATTAAATATTACATATTGAATAAAATATTAATAACACTTACTACAAGGCAAATAAATTATGAACTTAAAGAATAGCACAGAATAAAAAAATATAAAAAAATAAAAACTAACAGGAGAAAAAATGAAAATGCAGTTTCATTTCCATTCAGAATATTTTCAGAAAAGTTTAAAAAGATGACAATTTTTTTTAAATCTTATTTAATCCAGTTAGTTCATAACCAATACATCAGGAAAAAAGAGAAAAATATATAATTTCAAATAACTTTTAAAGAATATTGCTTGTATAGTATTCATTTTGAATTTAAAAATACATATACTTAAATTTTACTTATTAGAAGCCAAACTTGCAATTTATATATTCTGCAAGTGTAATCATATTTAATAGAAGCAAAATGAATTGCATTACCAGACATATTTTTATTTGTTCTGTTTAGATTAAGTATGTTATTTTGCAAACAACATATACATGGTTAAATAAGTATAAGAAATGGCAGATTGTTAAAAAGCGTTTGTTATTTAACCTTGAATTGTATGCTCCCACATGCTTTATTAGCAAATATGACAATGATGTTTATATAACCAAAGCAAATGCATACTGTGCTTTGTTTTACTGACTGCTATCTCTAGCAGATTCATGGTGTAATCAGCAGTAAAGAGATCCACATGATGTGACAGTATTGTTGTAGCATAGTGGAGGATTAGTTTGTCATATATATATTTATATGAGATGACCTGATCACAATATTATCACACATATATATATATATATATATATATATATATATATATATATATATATATATATATATATATATATATATATATATAAATGTGACAATATTGTTGTAGCATGTGAGTGATAGCAAACATGCCATTTAAGCCTAATAGGTTTATACAGCCAAATGTAAGTTTCTTTTCTTGTTGTTTGTTCTACTACTGCATAGTATCGTGCTTACATTTCAACTTGAGATACACTCCTGCAATATATGGGTTTTCCACAACACGAAACAAGATCCATGAAGGAGTGCTTAAAATTACCCTTCTAGCAAACTCAACAACATGCCAAGCCTTTGGCTCAAAAACGGCTTGGCAACATTTTGGCGAGAATGTGGGATTGTACGATTCAGTTTTACCAGTTAAAAAAAATAAATAAAACTTTCCCCTGAATCATAAAATATGCTTTATATATATATATATATATGTGATAATATTGTGATCCGGTCATCTCATATAAATATATATATGACAAAATGTTACAAAAATCAACGCAATAGGTATGAACTTGTAGTCTTACTCAGTGATGCAGCTAGAATTTTTATCTGGAGAGGCAGTTGAACCAAAACTATTATAAATAACAAAGCTTTTAATGCTTTACCACAAATACACAGACAACTTCAGAAATTTAAACTCTAATTCCCCCTTACACACAACCTCAGCATTTCCCTCACTGGGTATCAACCTACCCCCTCTTCAAATATAAATACAGACATCAAAACTATTCAAATCCTTCATGATAGTAAAAGTTAATCCCTTAATCATCCGCTATAAAATTCATAAAAATTTTCACTATTATCTTGTTATATTATATGAATGATGTTATTCATAAGTCATAACTGTACAGTTACAGGATCTACAATACATAAGTAACTAACTTAATTTCTCATTACATTATTATAAAAAAATTATTGCAAAATTTACACTTTCTTAAAATAAAGTACTTGAAGAACATTTATTAAACAATACATTGCTAGCTTCCAAAGCTATCAATGCTCTTAATAAGAAAAATAAAAATATGCCTTAGTTTAATATACCTTCATAAAATGGAATTTTTCTCCTTCTACCTCTGATACTATTAATGGATGAATTCTCTGCAATTGCTGACTTCACCTGTAAGTTTTTTTCATCTTTCGTAGAATATACAGGTAATTTTTGATTCAAAGCCTCAGGTGGAATATGAATATTCTTGAATATAGTCGAATCGACAGAACTGAAAGATATACTTTCCTAAACAAATATTAACAGAGAGAAATTAATTAAACATTTATTTACTTAATTTTTAATGGAATCACTACCCATATCAGATGCATAAGAGAACATGCTTACCCATTGGCAGATGAAGCATTTGAAGGCCCCAAAACACTAACTAGTTTTGAGGCCCATTTGCTCTAAATAACATTTATAAATATAATTTACTGCTTAAAATACTTTCTCATGGTTGAAAATGAAATTTTGTTAGTCGATTAAGGAGTAAAAATTTGTGCTACACTGTTTGTCGTTCAACAAATGGCAAATTGTCTAGTTGAAGATGGTATCTGAGCCTGAGATGTGCAGAATGTATCTCTTTCAGAAGCTTCTAACAATCAGAGGCTCCAAGTATACACTTCTTGTATCTTTACGATAATCTGCCCCGTGCTTCCCTAATCTGTATCGCTACACATTCTTATCTTGTACATGCTTAGTCACACTATGTTAAATAAGCCACACTTAGAATGTTTTTTCAAAATACCTAATAAATAAGAACTTTTGAATCATTCTGTACAAGTCACTAAATATCATCAAAATAGCTTTCATTAAAAAACAAAATTTTAACGAACTGTTCATGTCACTGCTTGAGATTATTTGTCTTTTAACTTTTATCACGATATTCTGAGAATGCAAACAGATATAGATAATTTGGAAATATAAGTGTTGGTCAGACAGAGAAACATTTAAAAAATGTTGTATGAATACCATGAAGTTGGCAATTGCTCAAAATAAGCCAAAAAGTTCAAACAATGAACAATTGTCCAAAATGTTCATCATTTGGATAACATAGAATGTAATGAAAAATAACCCTTTATGCACTTAATTATAATTTACAGCAAAATTATATAATTTGAAATTTCATAACTGGAACGTGTAACTGTATTATCACTTTCAAATAAGAGTTACACAGCAGGCTTGTAATAAATTTATCATAACATACCTTCACGGCTTGTGGAAAATCTTTAAAACTGTAGAGGGGTTTCTCCGGCACAATGCTTTGTCTGGAACTTTTTGTATGCACTCGATATGCTCTACGTCGAACCTTCCCAGTTTGACACGTTTTGTAATGAAGAGACATACCTGTAATATAAATATAGATATTTTTTAAGTTTAAAAACAAATGTTTATCACATGGTTATGTCTAGTCTTAATGATGAAGCTTTCAGATTTTCCCAAATGCACATGCATCCCAACTTCACAGTTTGCAAGTGGGTGATGCTTACAATAGGTTGCAAATTATATTTGTTTCACCGTTGGTTTTGTATTGTTAGTTTTGTTTATTTTGCTGACTATCATGAGAAACTTATTTCTATTTGGAAACTTACCTACATAGTTACAACATAGTTGTAACTGTGTCATTAACAAGATGATTATTTTTAATTGATCATATCATATCATAACTATTAACATGATTAAAAAATTAAGTATTTTTCTCAATACAAAAATTTTTAATGCCCAAAGTAAAGGCCAAAGCTCTATGATATGCATTTGAACTTCATATGATATACATTAAGTTTATTCAACTGATACAAACCAACACATGTACTGACAGAAAGAATTATGGAGTACAAGAGGGCAACAGTATTAACTTTGTCATTATACGATAATTTCTCTTCAATCGGTAGGTCAGGCCATGAAAGTAACTATCGCTAATGAAGTCAATTTTTTTAAAACCAGTACACCGTTTCTTATTTTCTAGACAAATTTATTAATTTACAATCATCTGGAAAAATATTTTTGAAATCACTAGTATGGACAGCAAAAAGGAGACAAAAATTCTTCAGTTTCGATCTTAGGAAATACTTGTGACATATATAACACTTTTACGTTAAAATAAATGGTAACTCTTCATGAAAAAACTTTCACACTTAAAATAATTTCAAAAAAGCGTATCACTGAACAAAGACTTGAAAAAAGAAAAGATTACCTGATGAATTAGTACCAATGCCTGTTGCAGAAGCTGTCAGAAATACTATAATGGGTGTAGATGTGCTATAATACAAAAATTAAGTATATTAATACATTTATAGATATTACAGGTATACTAGATTCGTACTTCAACCATCACTACAGACATAAACACGATAGGTTAATCGGAAGAATTTGGGGCTGCTGCCAACTTGGCAATTGTTTACTTTCTGTCATGATGTACCCCCTTTCTGGCTACTCCTATGATTTCGTGTGAATGCGTGTTTTATAGTAATGCTATTGCTCAACTTTTCTGACGTAATTTGAGTTCCTTTGAATATGCAATTCTGATTGGTTTCCGCTATGGCTCAAAATTTGAATTAGTGGTAGGGGGTCAAGAAATTAAAACAATTTACATCTCTTTTCGGATCTCACTTGTGCTTGATTATACTGGATTTTTATGCTCATGCGACACCCTTCACAATTGCCAAAGGATACCAGTAAATTTTCACTTTACGATCTTGAGGGAAAGAGCAAAAGTGTGTCATTATAAAGTAACACATCAGAATTATGAAGATAATATAATTGATGAAAGGGAATTCAAAATTAAATATGAATCAGTTAAGAATTTAGAGTAAAGGCCCTTAGAATTTAAATGCGAGCTCAAAGAATTTTAGATAATTTTAAAAGCAAATTTACTGAATCTGATAACTTTGATAATAATTAAAATGCTACGGGTAATGAAAATATATGTAAAAAGTTTGATTAATGTCTATAAAAAATTATGGCAATTGTGAAGGCATTCCCTCCCCCCCCTAAAAAAGTACGAATCGAGATCAAGGTAAGACAATTTTCATAACTTTTCTGTTTGTTATTTCTTTAAATATCTGACTACTTTTAAAACGTCAATTTTGAGGAAAATTATGAAATTTCTTACATTCTTTCAGAATGTAAATTTGTTTCTAAATCTACTCTCATGCTTTTCTGTACTATAATCAAAAATGTAATCAGAGCAATTTAAATATGAGAGATTTCAATGCAATTGAAAATTTTAATTGCGTTTTCTGAAGAACTAATATTTCATTAAAAATGTAATTATTAAAATGTATTTTTCATTAAAAGTTCACTATAGTTTGAACCAAAACTAAAAATTTAAATGTAATTAAAATGTATTTTACTAAAAAAAATTGCTATAGTTCGAACCAAAACTGTACAGTTTTGTAAAAAGTTGTATAGTATGGGACTACTTTTTCATTATTTCACCTTCTTTGGTGTTATATTCTTACAAAAAATTGTACAGAAATTATCGCAAGTTAAGTTCGTAAAAAAATGGCACCAAACTGAATCAGATACCCTAAACTTCTATAATTTTTTCGCGTTGCGATTTTTATTAAAGGTCGCCAAAATTACTGAGTTTTTCCTTTTTTTCTTTCATATTTCGTTGCCCTGATGTTTTAATCTTTCAAAAACAACAAAATACGAAAGGGGGGGGGTGAGAAATGGAGGACTCAGAAATGCAAATTTGGCGACCTTTTACAAAAAATCACCCACCGCCCCAACTTATGTCGATTTACTACACAATATGATGTAAATTAAAGTATATAATATGAATATGTGTGTTATTATTAAACTAAATTATGAAACACTAATCCACGTGTTATTATTATTAACAATAAACTTGGTAAATTAAGAATTCAGACAGTTCCGATAATCTATGCAAGTATCAATATACGATTCAATAATGTATTCGGAATTTCCGATCACACACAGAGGATTATTTTCAAAATGCCAAGAATTATAACATCAAAAATGAGTCTGCATAAACAACAATTTGTTTTAAACACGCCTAAGTATAGCATCTCAGAAAAACTTAATTTCTATACAGAAAAGTATCAGACATTTGCTCTCATGTTTAAAAAATTTACGAAAAGATGAATTACTTCCAAGAAACTTATGTTTTATAATATAAGTGCATGCACTATCAAAGGCATGACTTTTAAGTGAGACAGCAATGGGCGACTACCGACTACTCGAGTGAATCGCACGTATAACTCGATTATAAAAATTATTCGAGTAGTTCGATTATCACAATTTCACTCGATTATTTCACTCGAACCGATTTATGAACCGATTATTTCACTCGAGTGAATCATTCGAGTGAATCAGAACGATTATTTTCCAGGAGATTATCGCGCTGAAGTACTCGAGTGAATCACTCGGTCAGATGGATTATTTTCTAGGGGATAATTTCTTGGACAAATCGCGTTAAAGTACTCGAGTGAATTTCTAGAAAGAGATGATTGTTTTTCAGGCGATTATGGGCCTGTTCACATAGGAGTCCGATGCGTTGCGTTAAGGGAAAAATGACGTTGAACTAAAATAAACCAATCATAGGCGTTAAAAATTTCATTGCTAATCGTTTGAAGGCCTATGATTGGTTTACTTTCGTCTCAACGTCATCTTTTCCTTAACGCAACGCACGGACTCCTATGTGAACTGGCCCTATTTCTCGTTTTCCGTTAGCTCGATTGATTGCCCAAAACGATTTCGGTACGCTATGCTAAACATTTTGATCTGGAATTAGGAATACTGGACCGGGTGAGTGGTGGATTTTATAAAACTACAGTGTTTATGTATAGCTGAACTTTAGACTAAATAATTAATCTATACATATGAAAATGGATGTATGTGTGTATTTTCCAGCCTCACTCTGGAACGCCTGCAGTAATATCAACCAAACTTGGTACACATATTACTTGCAATCTGGGAGGAAACACTAAGGTGGTAAGGGTAAGCCAACCCTGGAACTCATAGGGGGGAGGGGTGACATGTAAAAATAATCGAAAACGACTGATATTAGTGTCGAATCTATGAGTTTTTGGGGTCACAGAGATTGATAATGACACTCCCGATGCCGTTTAAGTGCAAGTTCAGCCACCTTCAGCATTGGTGGAGGAGGGGGGAAAGGGTGAAAAATAAAATGTCCAAAATGACCGAGAGTAGTGTCGAATCTAAAGTTTTCGAGGTCACAGTGATTGATAGTGACACTCCCGATGCCATTTAAGTGCAGATTCAGCCCCCCTTCAGCATTGGGGGAGGAGGGGGAAGGGGGAAAATAAAATGTCCAAAGTGACCGAGAGTAGTATCGAATCTATAGTTTTTGGGGTCATAAAGATTGATAGTGACACTCCCGATGCCGTTTAAGTGCAAGTTCACCCCCCTTCAGCATTGGGAAGGGGGAGGAAATAAAATGTCCAAAATGACCGAGAGTAGTAATGAATCTATAGTTTTCGGCGTCACAGAGATTAATAATGACACTCCCGATGCCGTTTAAGTGCAAGTTCAGCATGCTGACACTTGTTGATGCCCCACCATTAAAAAAAAAATTAATATTTATTTCCGAGTCCTATTGGGGGGCCGCCATGACACTTTGTTCCCAACATGGCGGCCGTGACGTCATTATCAATCGATTATTGAAAACCCCTCGATTATTGAAATCAATCGAATACAAATAAAATGATTATTGAAATCATTCGATTATGCCTATCACTAAGTGAGAACATGTTATAATATCAGACACATACCTGGTAGTCGATCCAAAAGGAGTCTGGTTATTCTGTTGATTTTCAAATGCAAATGTGCTCCTAGTGAAGTTAAATTTTAAGAAATTATAGACATTCAATAATATACAGACAGTAATAGGGAGCCAGCTGACTGAAATATCTGCGCAATTCGCTGACCGTAGCGCCACTATTTGATATACGCGAAGTATGACGTCATGTCCGCCATGTTGGGCACCTCCGCAATGGTAGCCCATGTTATTCTCCCATAAGGCGAAGCATCCTGGACAGAAAAATAAATATTAATATCTCTTAAACTAATGAATATTATCTCTCTGCACGTCCTGAAATAGATAAAGAAGCAAAAATTACTTTACCAAAATAATTGAGGAATGCAATATCTAACAGGAATAAAAGCCTATGGTGTTTTAAAATTTCATTCCTTTAAGCCTATTTCTGTGAAAGATAGGCTTAGAGGTAATGATATTCTTTAAATTTTTTTATTTATTGTTTTTGAATAGTTTTTATGCTCTTTCTCTCTGTTGTAAAATTGTTGGCAGCACAGCAAATGCATTTTCAAATATACGATGGAGGGCGTCGTGTTCGCCGATGTGTGGTGTTCTCGCAGTTGCAATGTAGCTAGCAAGTAGAGAGGTTGTGAATAAAGTATTTTTGTGATCTGTATCCATCTGGGTTATTTCATAAAGAACTCTTGTAACTCCTTCAGTTACATCAATGGTGACGAGGATGGGATCCAGATGGATGTATATTTCAACTTTTAAAAAAAAAATAACTTCATAGTTTTAAAAAAAAGTTTCGTTTTCGATTGTGCAGCTCTAATCCTAACCTCATCTTTTAAAACGGCCTCACGTAGTTCCGATGTCTTCGTACGGAACAATCGGCGTTTTTGACTCTGCGGTAAAGTCATGGACTCATTATGCTGAGCGCCATAGAACTTTTCTTCATTGCAAACGAAATTACGGGTGCGGCTCGAAAACGTGCGGTTTTCCTAACTGTCGTTGGTCCCGAGGTCTACAGTCTTCTAAGGAATTTGCTCTCCCCAGTTACACCGACATCGCAGACACTGGAACAGTTAATAGATGTTTTGAATCAGCACTACAACCCTGTACCAATGGAGATCGTCGAGTGATATAAATTCAACAGCCGCGTGTGTCAATCTGGAGAATCAGTGGCTGTGTTCATTTCCGAATAAGTGACTGTTCACATAGGAGTCCGTTGCGTAGCGTTAAGGGAAAGATGACTTTGAGACGAAAATAAACCAATCATAGGCGTTAAAAATTTCATTGCTAATCGTTTGGAGGTTTGTCATTGGTTAAATATATTTCAATACTTTAACGCTCCGCAACAGACTCCTATGTGAATAGGCCCTTACGTCGGCTCGCGAAGCACTGTAACTAAGACACTACGCTGGATGTGATTCTGCGGGATTGGATCGTTTGCGGTATCCAGGATGAAGCTATGCAGCGAAAACTCCTGTCTGAACTTGATCTAACGCTAGCCCGAGCTACCGAAATCGCTGTCGCGATGGAAGCTGCAGCGTGGAATGCTGTCGACTTGCGGACCGCGGCATCGTCATCGCAACCGTCGGAAGTGCGCCAAATACGGCAAAGTTACTCTACACAGAGAAATAAGCAATCTCATGGAAAACAAGGTGCTTTTCAAAAGAAATCTGGTGCAAAGTGTTACCGTTGAGGTGAATCTGATCACAAATCCACCGACTGCAAATTTATTAAAGCTACTTGCCACACCTGTGGAAAATTCGACACATTGCACGCATTTACCAATCTAAGATCAAATTGCCAGCGAAGTATGCCTCTAAAGATGTAAACAGTGTACAAGAATGTCAACAAAGCACGAGACTTTCTTATACTCTGTTTAATCTTAGAAACAGTGGTGAAGCACCTCCTGCAGCTAAAGTTACATGTGTGGTTCAAGGTGTGAACATTTGCTTCGAAGTCGATTCAGGTGCCCCATTTACACTCATACCACTGGAGACTTACAAAACATTTCGAGAAGTGTTGCCTCTCTTGAAAGAAACTTCTATTAAGTTACAGTCCTACACCAGTCATGCTATTCCAATACTGGAAGTAACTCATGTCAAGGTTACGTTCCAGAAAAAGACTCACTATTTACCCTTGTTGATAGTGAAACAAGGACATGTTAAATTAGCGGGTAGAAACTGGATTTATCCATTAGGACTGATGCCGGCATTTGAAACAATTCAGAACATTCCTAAACAGGATAGTGTGTCGGTGATGCAAGAAATGCACCCAGTTGTACAAACTCTAGAAGGTATTCTAAATAACCATAAAGAAGCTTTTGCTCAAGGTATAGAACTGCTGAAGGGAGTCAAAGTGCATTTGACTTGCCGTTCAACAGCAGAGCCTAAATTCTTCAAGGCTCGCACAGTCCCCTATGCATTGCGAGAGAAAGTTGATCAAGAGATCGAAAGCCTCATACAACAAGGCATTCTAGAGCCTGTAAAACATCCGAATGGGCAGCACCAATTCTACCAGTCTTGAAACAAGATGGTAGAGTCCGAATTTGTGGAGACTTCAAGTTGACTGTCAACCAAGCTACAGAGCTGGAACAATATCTGTTGCCAAAAATAGAGGATTTATTTGCACAGTTGTCAAATGGTGATTCGTTCTCCAAGTTGGATCTCAGGGACGCATATTGCCAACTTGAGTTGGATGAAGAATCCAAGAAGTTCCTGGTGATCAACACTCAGGGTCTATTATTCCGATACACGCGTTTACCATTTGGAGTAGCTTCAGCACCTGCGAATTTTCAACGTGAGACTGAGAAAGTCTTGCAAGGCCAGACTGGCAGTTCTTGCTATTTGGATGACTTACTAGTCACCGGTGAAGACAAAAATACTCACCTAAAGAACCTAGACCAGGTGTTGACTCGCCTAGGGGATGCTGGTATTAAGTTAATCCAGATAAGTGCGAATTTTTAAAAGAATCTGTGCAGTACCTAGGACATCGAATCGATAAACAGGGACTTCATCCAATAGAATCAAAAGTGGATGCTATCGAAAAAGCTCCAACTCCTAGGAATGTGGATGAACTCCGTTCTTTTATTGGCCTTATCACTTATGCTAAATTCCTACCAAACATGTCAACTGTTTTAGCTCCATTATGTAAGCTGTTGGAAAAGAAACAAACTTGGAAATGGTCGAAGCGAGAAGAACATGCCTTCAACAATGCCAAGTACGCTTTGAAAAATTCTTCCTTGCTGGTGCATTTCAATAAGAAGGAAGAAGTGATACTGGCATGTGACGCTAGTCTGTATGGTCTAGGAGCGGTTTTGTCACACAATACAGCCAATGGAGATCGTCCAATTGCATTCGCTTCTCGTTCACTCACTAATGCAGAGAAGAACTACAGTCAAATCGAGAAAGAGACATTGGATTTAGTTTTTCGTGTGACCAGATTTCGTAATTATCTCTTGGGTTGGACTTTCATATTGGTAACAGATCTTCGTCCCCTGATAAATCTTCTCTCTGAAAATAAGCCAGTACCTACTGTGGCAGCTGCACGACTTCAGCGTTGGGCATTAACCCTATCAGCATATGCATACAAAATAAAATTCAGGAAGGGTGCATTGCATGCCAATGCAGATGACTGTAGTCGTTTGCCATTAACAATTCCTATGACAGATCCACCTGCTCCAGCAGATTCAGTACTACTGCTACAGGAGCTAAACGACAGTCCGTTACTCCACATCTTTGTGAGGCTGAGATAAAAAGTGTTCTTTGCTATCTAGTCTCCGGTCGGGCATTACAAAGGGTTGGCCAAAAGAAGCACCGTAAGGTCTAGACCAGTTTTGGTCTGCAAGGTATGAACTGTCTGTAGAGAAAGGGATCATCTTCAGAGGTTCAAGTGTCTTTGTTCCTCAGAAGTTTCGAAGATTTATCCTTGACGAGCTGCACATTGGTCATCAAGGAATTTCTGCCATCAAAGCAGTGGTTCGATCATATGTATGGTGGCCTGGCATAGACCGAGAGCTGGAGTTAAAAGTTCGGAATTGTATTGCCTGCCAAGAAAATGTGTCAACTCCACCAGCCAAACAGATCTCTTGGCCTGTTCCAAAAGAACCATGGGTACGTATCCATGTAGACCATGCTGGGCCTGTGGAAGGTCACATGTTGTTGATTGTGATTGACTCATATTCAAAGTGGCTAGAAGTGATTCCTGTGCTTAGCACATCTTCAGCAACTACCATAATTTCCCACCGCAATTTGTTTGCACATTTTGGTCTACCAGATATTCTGGTGAGCGACAATGGTACTGCCTTCTCTAGTACTGAGTTTCAGTCATTTCTTGCACAAAATGGCATTGTGCATATAAGAACTGCCCCTTATCATCCAAATTTCCAATGGACTTGCAGAAAGAGCAGCACGCACTGTCAAACGTGCTCTTCGGAAGATTATTGTAGGCTCCTTTTCTGAAAGGTTGGAAAGATTTTTATTGCACTATCGTAGTACACCACTTGCAGCAACATGGATCTCACCTGCAACAAACATGCTGGGTCGTCCTGTTTGTCGGTTGAATCTGCTGAAAGACTTTGAACAGCATGCGAAACCTCCACCACAGTCTGATAATACCTCTAGATTCCAAATAGGTGATTTTGTTTTGGAACAGAACTTCAGCCATGGTCCTAAGTGGGTAGCTGGTGTGGTGTGTGACAAAGTAGGAAACATAATGTTCAAGATTGAAACAACACTAGGCATTTGAGCACGCCACATGGACCAAGTGCGTCGTCGTGAAGGTTCATTCAATTTGACTTCACAAGATCAAGTACCATCCAGTTTTAATGTGGATATCCCTGAGTGAATCCTTCAGGTGAACCACCCAAGTTGACACCGGCACTGGATATACCTGCAGGATCTGAGGATGATAATCCTCCAGTTCTTACTCTACAAAAGATACCAGTTCCTGGACAGTGTGCTGCAGTCGAGACTGACTCCTTACAGTCAGGTTCCACAACACCAGACCGAAGGAAATCTTCAAGGAAGAGGAAACCACCCAGTCGCCTAAACCTTAAATTATCACATTAGGACTGAACGTTTTTCTTTTTCCTTTTTTTCTTTTTTTAAGTTTCTGTAAAGTGTTGTATAATTGTTGGCAGCACAGCAGTTGCATTTTCAAATATACGATAGAGGGCGTCGTGTTCTCCGATGTGTGGTGTTCCCGCAGTTGCAATGCAGCTAGCAAGTAGAGAGGTTGCGAATAAAGTATTTTTGTGATCTGTATCCATCTGGGTTATTTCATAAAGAACTCTTGTAACTACTTCAGTTACATCATGTCTATGTTGTTAATGCAAGATAATCTAAGATGAATTGGCAAATAGATTTTATTCCCAGTGACACTGATTTACGCCCAGCGCCATTGTATTTACAATTTGAATGTGTCGCTGATGGTAACGGTATTAAAATGTCATTTTCGATAAAAATGATCACTGTAAAAATACCTATATGCCTAATTGTTCATTCTACACTGCTGGCCACCCAAATTGCAACATCAAGAAAGACAAGAGATATCACAACAAAATTTATTTTGTAGATAACATGTTGACCAAGTATCAAATGATTAAATTTATAGACTTCTGTGAAGTGTGGTTCCTGCCACAATCAGTAGCTAGAGTAGTCGCCATTGTTGGAGTTCACCGCTGCCACACGCCTCGGCATTGATTCAAAGAGACTTTGGATGAGTTCTTGGGGTACAGCAGAACAAGCAGCTTCCATACGTTGCCAAAGTTGATCTGTTGTGGCAGCTGGGGATGGAATCTGGGTCAATCGTAGAGCAACCATGGACCACATGTTTTCTATCGGCGAAAGATCCGGAGAGCGAGGCGGCCAGGGAAGCAATTCAATCTGGCGATTGACAAAGAACCGTTGGACAATGCGTGCCACGTGTGGTCGCGCATTATCCTGTTGAAATATGGCTGTGGGCAAGCCCTGAAGGTAAGGAAGGACAACTGGCTCCAACACCTCGGAGATGTAGCGCTGGCTGTTTAAAGTACCGGCAATGCGTACTAGAGGTGTGCGAGAGTGATATCCAATACCGCCCCATACCATAATACCCGGTGCAGGACCAGTGTGGTGGTGCATAACGCAGCTGTTCAGCATCCTCTCTTCACGGTGTCTCCAGACTCGAATGCGACCATCGTGGTGTTGCAGACAGAAGCGTGACTCGTCAGTAAAGACAATTTCATTCCATTCTGCCGTCCACATCCTTCTGTCATCGCACCATTGGCGGCGGAGACGTCTGTGGTTCTGCGTCAAGGGTAGACAAAGCAATGGACGTCTTGCGGACAGACCACTCTGCTGTAAACGGCGTCGAATGGTACGCGCAGACACTGGATGATGCGTTACAGACTGCATGTGCTGTGCTATAGTTCGTGATGTGACTGAGCGATCCGTCACTGCCATGCACACAATTTGCCTGTCATCACGTGAAGTGGTGCGCTGAGGTGGATGCGATCGAACACGCTGGTCCGTCGTACCCTCCTACATCCAACGATCACATATCCGCATTACAGTTGTTTGGTTTCGTCCAACACGACTACCGATTTCCCTGAAAGATAATCCACAATCTCGGTAGGCCACTATCCTTCCTCTGTCGAACTCGGATACTTGATCAAAAGATGATCGCTGTTTTCCACGAGGCATAATTGATCGTTTTTTTTTGAAAAAACCACAAGAAAAACACAATTGCCGAACTTGAAATCGTCGAAATCTCCAAGCCTGAAATAGCGCTTTGAAGTGGCACCACAGGCGCGCGTGATGTGCGTCTGCGCTGAAATTCTAATAATTTGCATATCTCACCTCCGCTAATGCATGTTGTAAATTTCATGTTATTTTCATGTTTCCTTCAGGGTGTTGCATTTACAGTGACCATCAGTGTATTTACCTCAAATATTTGTATGGTAACATACTTAAAGCAGTAATTCACTTTGTATAACACTTCTTGCCAAATGAAACGGTTCTTGAAGTTGATAAATTGTTAGTATAGGACAGGGCATTTTAAACTATTTCCAACTGCAACCCCATTTCTTCCTCCAAGAAAATTTTACATGGCCCCGGGTATAAAGGGTTCCCACCTATATCCGTTACACCCCTCTTAACATCTAAACGGTGACAGCTTAGGCCATAAAGTTGGTGTTTAGGTATGGTAAAAAAGATATGCGCTACTCGATGAGACAGCTTACAACGCCGTCTATCGGCAAATTTGGGAATTAGCATTTTTATCTCAAAAAACGTACAAGATAGGGGAAAAAGTCAATTACAAAGTTGTTCAGCATCATCGATTTAGTAAAAAAAGACACCTTGCGGTGATCTGGACGTCCCTGGTTCGATGCAAATTTACCGCCGTGTTCACTAATGTTGGCCGGGGCACGTAAAATAGGGCGTGGCTACAATGTCCTCCAAGTTTTCAAATTTACCTTTGGAGGTGAGGTTTCAAATGTTCCGGTCTTGTGACTTGATTCGGTTCAAAATTACGGGACCGGTCATTTAGCCAAGTCGGACTCCGACCCTTGTGGTGCTAATTCAAAACAGGAGCCGCTCCTTCATCGCCCATAGCCTTCGGGACTTGATCTGATGTTACTGTCGGTCAAGGGGCATAAGCAACAACAACACCTTCCGCACATCAATACTTAAAACAGAATGTAGAAAATGAACATTTGTTTGGTCACGATTTCGAAAATTGTTATGTCATAAAGAGTGGAAGAAAGAAACTGAGACACTTCCCTATCGTCAGGATCATTTATTTATGTTGCTGAAAATGGTCTCCATTAGCCACTAGACACATTTGCACTCTGGACTGGATTTCTCGCTGCACATTGTACAACATGGCAGGTGTTACGGAGGCACAAGCATTAGTAATGCGCCGTCGAAGATCCTGCAATGTTGGCGGAGGAGTCGCATATACCTGCCCTTTTATGTGTCCCCATAAGAAGAAATCCAATGGGTCAAGTCCGGTGAGCGCGGAGGCCACTCTACGAAACCACCATACCCGATGATTTGTTTCTCGAATATCTCCATTAGGTACTGCTTAACGTTTGACGTCTTATGCGGAGGGGCGCTCATGTTGAAACCATACATTTCTTAGTTGGTACAACGGTAGATTCTCAGCAAAGTCGGTTATTACATCCTGCAGAAGCTCCAAGTACCATTGTCCCGTTAACGTTCCCTCGTAAAATACTGGTCCAATGAGCCTGTCATGAAAAATTCCGCACCAAATATTTACCAACCAGAGTACTTGATACCAAACTTCAACAGCATATCTCGGATTTTCCATCGACCAGGCATGAACGTTCTGTTTATTCCACATTTCGTTACGGGAAAAATATACCTCATCTGTCCACATTATGTCTGTCAGGAATGTTGGGTGAACCTCTAAGTTATTCATCACAAAGTTGCACCATGTGTAACGTCTCTCAGCATCTCTTGGCAGCAATTCCTGCACGGGTATGGATCGGTATGGATGAGCACCTAAATCATTGAGGATTTTCCAAACGCGGCTTTTTGAGAGGCCACAATTGTCACTGACCATTTTTGTGTTGCTCTGAGGATGGGCGAGAGCGTATGCTAGCACATCTTCCGGTTGCACTTTGCGTCCTACATTACGAGGTCTACGAACTCGAGGTCGGCTGGTCACGTAGCCCGTCTCCCTTAAACGTTTTACAAACTTAAAGATGGTCTGCCATGTAGGATGCGGGCATGCAGGAAAACGTTCACAATACAGCCTTGCAGCTGCTTTTGCCTTACGCCCACATTCACCGTAAATTAACAATATCTCGCAATACTCTGTCATGCCAAATTTTGCTATAACCCTCAGCTCTAATGTACAACCCAGCTAAAACATCCTTTCTATACTATACTAGTCTCTGGTGAACAGGTATGACGTTCCATTCTCATTTGCATAATACATGAAATCCGTGTGATTTTTATACTAGACATGGTTGTTTAAAGTTTTCATAGTTTTCGTAGTGTGAAAAGTTTTCATAGTTTGTAGAGACATTCAGTAAATCTCGCAATTGGTGGGGACAAAACCATGGTCGTCATGAATGCGAATCGCTTGTGTTTCCCCTGCGCCATAACATAGGCTGGTATTTAGTCCGTGAGGTGGTCTTTTCGAGCTTCGCTCGCGTTTCACGACGCCATAGTGTTGAAAATCACGACCAAACAAATGTTCCTTTTTTACATTCTATTTTGAGTATTAATGTGCGCAAGGTGTCTTTTCTTACTATATCGATGATGCTGAACAACTTTGTAATTGACTTTTTTCCCGTATCTCGTACCGTTTTTGAGATAAAAACGCTAATTCCAAAATTTTTCGATAGATGGCGTTGTAAGTTGTCTCATTCGGTAACGCATAGTCTTTTTACTATACCTAGACACCAACTTCATGGCCTAAGCTGTCACCGTTTAGAAGTTAAGAGGGGTGTAACGGATATAGGTGGGAACCCTGTATACATAAAATAAATGTACAAATAAAACGTGGGGGCATAAAATAAATACGTAAATGATATATTAATTGCTAAAAAATTAAAGAAATTAAAGTGAGATAAGATCGGTTTATTTCTTTGTTATGTATCCATGACATGATTTTTGATTTTAATAAAATATTTGAAATCAAAATAGTTTTCGCAATTATTTTTCTAACTAGTATTGAAGAATCTGACAAGGAGACATTTCGGGTTGAAGGGACACACACCCTTTCGCGAAGAGTTGCCAAAGTTTTTGTAACCCCAAAAATTCTGTTACGCGACCCCATTTGGAGTCGCGACCCACAGTTTAAGAAGCTCTGTCCTACACTAAAGACATAGTGTTCACTGAGACAGTGGCGCATTCATGATTTAATCTTGGGGGAGGGGGAGAGGGAGGCGAGTTGAATGGATAAAAATACTTATAATGCAAATTCAATATTCATAATGCAATTTCTATTTCTTTGGGGGGGGGTAAGGCCTCTTCCCCCCGTGGGTGCGCCACTGAACTGAGTAGCCAATTTTTATGATCCACTGACAGTTTTATGCAAATCAGCTATGACGTTATGCTCTGCCGCTTGTTGTTGAGACTGGTATTAAAAGGGATTGCTAAGTGATTCTAGAGACCGTTGAAGTCGTCTGGAAAGGAATCCGTAGAAAACGCAATTTAACGGACGTGGGTCCTAGAAGAAATGGGGCGAGTATCAAGAAAATTTCTTCGCTTGAGTAGTGTGCATGATAATGCAAGGTTAAACGCTTCCAGTTCGCACCAACTTCTGAGAATCCACGCATCTCACAATTCCTAGGAAAAACCACAAGGGTCAACCGTGGGAAGATGCCAAGATAAACTTGAAACGAATCAAAAGACAGAGACGGTAATAAATGTTGCTGGAGATCTGACCAGGGGGAGGTGCCTTGAGCTAAAGAAAAAGCCCCGTTTTTCGGAAAGAGATAGTCGACGACGAAACCTGATGTAGAAGGACGCAGAGCTCGGAGCTGGAGGAAAAAGATGAATGGGCAAAAGACAGCTACCCTGTCTAGGTTTGAACTGGACGATGAGAGGCTGGTTGCTGCGCGATGACCATGAGAAGGCAAATGCGTGCCCAATAAATCCCCGTCAGTACCAGAAGTCTCCGAGATGTTCGTCTCAATTTCCTGCAACTGCAAAATCCCAAGATGTGTCTCATCATTCCCCGCGCCGTGAGCTGCTGCAACCGCAATGGTCCCCAGGTTGGTTAAATCTCCCCTAAAATATAATGCTCGAGAAGGTGAATTGGTTAATTTGTAGTTTACTTAATTTTGCTTGGTTAGGGATAATTATTTTCCCATAGGGAGCGAATAGAACATGATCTTGTTTTTATATGTAGCCAAGAAATCATTCATTAAATGTAATTAATTTACTGTAAAAATTTGTAAATAAATAATTTGTTGATTTGTATATCTTGACGATTTCTTTGTAACCTTGTTGGAGTTCATCTCCCTTTTTCTTTTCACACAACGCAAGGGATATATCTGGTACCCCTCATAACAATAAGTGTTGGAGGGTGGAAAAATATTTTTTACGCTCGCCCTGGCAAAGGCTTGAAAGAGAAGAAGATATGCCAAAGACAGATCTTGCCACACCATTTGAACTGTTCAAGTTTTTATTTATATCATTTGAACTTTCGAATGTAGCAGCAACATTTTAACGATTTATAAATCCTGTGCTGCAGGAAATTGAATTTTGTGTGTCATATTTTGATGATGCATTAATCGCCTCCAACGACGAATCTCAGCACGAGAAACACAACTTGTGTTTAAACGGTTCCGAGAGCATAGAATCCAGTGGCAGCTCCAGTAGGGAGATTTGGGGAGGGGGGGGGGAAAGTCGGCTCTTATTGTTTTATATAGAATATACATATATATAAGCAATAAACATTCTCTTATTTTAAATTTAAGCTAAATTAGTATTAGGTCTAGGATTATATAATTTTAGGCTATGAAAAAAATTTCCCCGAGCATTTTTTTGGGGGGGTGTCCCTACTGCCCCCCCCCCCTGGAGCTGCCGTTGATGGGATCCTACTAAATGCGTCTAAGTGTGCTCTAGGAAAATCATCTATAAAGATTGGAGTGATGCCGTCATCTATATCCAGACGGCATCACTGCCTTGCCTGGAAAAATAGCTGCAATCGTTGACTTTTCGCAGCCTGAAACGATCAGTGAGCTCCATCGATTTTGAGCCATTACAAACTTCTATCACCGTTTTATCCCTCACACAGTACGAACAAAAGCTGTTTTGAACGAGTACTTAAAAGGGGCTAAAACTAACGATAAAATGCCAATTAATTAGTCAGAAGAATCCACTGCCGCCTTTGAAAAGGTCAAAAAGGACATGTCGGAAACTACAACATTACATTACCCAGTCTGCGACGCACCCTTACGAATAGTGGTAGACTCCTCTAATACAGCCATGGAAGCAGCCCTACAGCAGCAAGTTTCCAAGGGTTTGCAGCCACTTGCGTTCTACTGGCTGTCGACGGCCCAGCAGAAATGCAGTGCATATGACCGTGAACTATTGGGTGCTTACATGGCCATAAAATATTTTAAACATATTGTAGATGGTCGATCATTTATTCTCTACGCTGACCACAAGCCACAAGCCCCTCACTTTTGCCTTTCATCAAAAAGAAGATAAATGCTCTCCAAGGCAATTGCGACAACTAGACTACATCGGTCAGTTTACCACTGATATTCGCCATCTCAAGCGTGTCGATAATGTTATTCCCGGCGCTTTATCTCATGTACATATTCAAGGCAATCGAAATGCCATCGTCTGTGGATTTGCTGAAAATGGCCGGGGAGCAACAAAGTGACGGTGAGCTACAGGACATATTATCCAGTTCAACTACATCTTTAATTCTACAACAGATGCCCCTCGATGAACCACCAGTTTCTTTGCAGTGTGAGGTGTCGACCGGATGTGTAAGCCCATTCGTACCGGAATCAATGCGCCTACGAGTTTTTGATATCCTGCACTCACTCTCCCATCCAGGTGTCCGAGCTTCTGTTAAATTGGTCGTTGAAAGATACGTTTGGCCTTCGATGAAGAGGGATGTCACAGCTTAGGCTTGCTGTTGTGTAAAATGCCAAAACTAAAAGGTCTCTCGGCATACTCGAAGTACACTTGACATATTCGTTCTGTCGAATTCTCGGTTCGAACACGTCCACATCAACTTAGTGGGACCTCTACTACCATCAGAGGGATTTCGCTATTGTCTCACTTGCGTGAATCGTTTGTCTGATTGACCCCAGGAATTCCCGGTTATCTACATTTCAGCTGACACTGTAGAAAAAAAGGCGTTTTACATAGGAACTGTTTTTTGTTCGCATAGAAATTACTTTTCTTACGCACGAGGTACTCAAGAAGGAGTGATAACTTTTGCAGCAAGTGTACACCGAAGGGCCCGATTTAGAAAATTCTTGACTATAGGCACAACTCGAGATGGGGGCCCCCTAACACTGATGTGGGCGTAAAATTTCCAAACTTGACACACAAAAAAATAATCATGAATCATTGTGAAAGTACCATTTTACCAAGAATTGGCTATTTGAAGCGTAGAAGCCTAGAACGTTATCAAATAACAAAAAACAATACAACATATTAACTTCATCATTAAAACACCAATACAATGCCACCAGAAAAACTTATTAATCCCTTATATACACTATAACATACATATGATGAACTATACATATAACTATACATATGATGAACCTATCAATCAAATTTGAAAGGATATATAAAAAAATTGCTATTAAAAAAGCTAAAATAAAGAAAAATTTGAATTGGGAATTTTTTCTTTTAAAATAAAAATTTTGCGGGGGCCCCTAGGCCTGGGCTTAATGGAAAATCAGCTGCTGTGTACTAACCCTATTGGATTCGCTCACCTCAATGTTAACATATGGAGAAAATGTGTCTACTATTGACAGCTACATAAATGCTGATAATCCAATAAAAACTGTACTTTCAGATAGCCTGAACTTTTATGCACCTTGCAACACTATTCATTTTTATAAATTTCGTCCACCGAAGGATCTTAGGAGCGTTTAAAACGCACTATACTAGATTCCCCCCCCCCCAAAATAATTTAAATTTTAAAATATTTGCATTTTTTTAACCGAAAAATTCCCCAAGATGTAAAATTTCTTTCCCTATTACGGAGTACAATTTTTAAAAGAAATCTTTCCATCCAAGTCGGCAATCCTTGGACACATTTTCTCCATGGGTTAACATTGAGATGAGCGAATCCAATAGGGTTAGTACACAGCAGCCTTAAACAGTCGTATTTGCCTTTTGGTGCTGAATAAAACACCTTTTGAATTATGTACCATAGGTATTTTGAAAATGAAGTTTTAAGAGCAGTTTTATGCTTTGCAGATACGCTAAATATGAAACCAAAATATTTAGTGTTTTAACATTATAGAAATATATGGGCACGTTAAATCCGGAAAGTCCTCTAGATGTCGCCCCTGGGAAGTGCTCAATCAACATTGAGGTGACATCCAGGGAACGATGATGACTCCTCTGTATGGTGCTCCGAGGTAAAAAGTTGTCTTAAATGGAGAGTGCTGCCGAATTTGTCAGGGAGTTCAGTTGTTGAGTAATGACCGCATTGAAGTTTCAGGGTTCATGGGTTTATAACCACTTGACGTAAAGTAGACGAAGAACTCAAAAACTCTACAGAATGTTCAGTAATTATACACATTTATTAAATATTAAAATTAAGCCGTTAAATGATGCTCGTTACATCTGTGTTATCTGCCTCAACACTACAAAAGAACAGTTCGTCGAGGGCTCGAGGCAGCCTTGTAGTATCACACTGACGGTGCTCGGATCGAATCCCGACGCGCCATTAAATGCCTCCATGTCTAGGCCGGATATGAGCACGTTAAATCCTCCCATCCCCCCAGATGTCGCCCCTGGGGGTGCTCAGTCAAAATTGAGGTGGCAACTACCTAAGGCGGACTCAGACCCTTGTGGTGCTAAATAAACCGGAACCTCACACTTCAGCCTGAAGCCTATATGGACCTGGTCTGGAACTTCCAGCCAAGGGGTATAAGAAAAAACAGCAAGAACAGTTGGTCACCTCGTGCGGTTGACTTTCAGGGGCGAAGTGATTTTTTTACCTCCTCTCTGGCTCTCCTTGGGTTTTTCACTCCTTCTTGAGTACCTCGTGCGTAAGAAAAGTAATTTCTAAGCGAACAAAAAATAGTTCCTATGTAAAACGCCTTTTTTTCTACAGTGTCAGCTGAAATGTCGATAACCGGGAATTCCTGGGGCCACTCAGACAAACGATTCCCGCAAGTGAGACAATAGCGAAATCCCTCTGATGGTAGTAGAGGTCCCACTAAGTTGATGTGGACGTGTTCGAACCGAGAATTCGACAGAACGAATATGTCAAGTGTACTTCGAGTATGCCGAGAGACCTTTTAGTTTTGGCATTTTACACAACAGCAAGCCTAAGCTGTGACATCCCTCTTCATCGAAGGCCAAACGTATCTTTCAACGACCAATTTAACAGAAGCTCGGACACCTGGATGGGAGAGTGAGTGCAGGATATCAAAAACTCGTAGGCGCATTGATTCCGGTACGAATGGGCTTACACATCCGGTCGACACCTCACACTGCAAAGAAACTGGTGGTTCATCGAGGGACATCTGTTGTAGAATTAAAGATGTAGTTGAACTGGATAATATGTCCTGTAGCTCACCGTCACTTTGTTGCTCCCCGGCCATTTTCAGCAAATCCACAGACGATGGCATTTCGATTGCCTTGAATATGTACATGAGATAAAGCGCCGGGAATAACATTATCGACACGCTTGAGATGGTGAATATCAGTGGTAAACTGACCGATGTAGTCTAGTTGTCGCAATTGCCTTGGAGAGCATTTATCTTCTTTTTGATGAAAGGCAAAAGTGAGGGGCTTGTGCGTCAGCGGCAGTCTCTCATTTGCCACCAACCGTGATGGACCGTACACGCGCCCAAATATTTAGGAAGAAAGTTATTTTTTCATACTTAGTGTACAAATACGTAAATCGTGAAAGTGAAATTAGAATAAAGGAAGTACTGGGTTCCTCCATACAACAGCGAGAGGTACTTGAGGGGAACTTTTAATATATGCTTGATGGATCTCAGGGAAGATGATGACAAGTTATTTTTAATTATTTTTGAATGTCAATTCGATCCTTTGATGAATTAGCCGGTCGAATCGGTGACGCACTACAAGGAAAAGAAACCTACAGAGATCTCCCATACCACCTGTTGGAGATGCTGGCAGTAACATTGAGATACATAATAGACTTCATATTTACATTATAGGTTGATTAAAATAATGTAATCTTATATGTAATATGCCTACTGGCATGGTGCATAAATTATTTCAAATATATTACCTTTTCAAATACATTCTTTGAGAAGGAAAAAATTATAGATTTAGTTATTTATTTTTATTTCCATTTCTCACATCAACATTTTGTAATTATCGCTACTTCATTATTAATTAAACAATATTATATTTAAATGTATAATGCACAGAATTACAAAAAATAACAATAAAAAAGTATACACAATATGAATTTTAAAAATATGAGTGGAAGTTTATGAAAATTTTGGTTAAGTAATTTAGAATCTCCCTCAGTATATTCTAACAACGATCGATGGATTAAATAAGTTTAAATAATATTTACACGTGTTTAGAATTGCGGTTATACAGCTGACCGCGCACAATGCTTGCTGCTCGAATCTCGATACTCGCACGAACACCCACACATACAACCGTATATAATAGAAATAGACAAAGAGAAAGAGAGGGAAAGGTCGCCTGGAGGGGGCATGGTAGCGAGGTATATAAATATTCTCGGAGTGCCATGGTCGAACGACTTTACCTCCGGTAGCAAGATATGTGCATCAGAAAATATGTGCTCAGCAGTAAATAAAAATATAAAAATTAAGCCCTTTTCAAATAAGTAAAATTAAAATTATAATAAGAATTAAAAGAATAAAATTCAAATATTTAGAATTATCTACATAAAGAGCATCCACCGGGATCTAACAGGGGACCAAAGTATAAGAGCAGCGCACTCTACCACTGTGCTAGCCGTAGCACAGCCAGGGCCGTTCCAACCCGGGGGTGCCAGGGGTGCGGGGCACACGGGCGGCAAGTCAAGGGGGGCGGCAATTCAGCCGCCCGGTTAAACAAAATTAAACTAATTTATTAGTAAAATAATCAATAAAAAAATATTATCATTATGCTAGGTAACTACTTAGAGTTAAAAATGCATTTTACAAGTAAAACTGGAAATAAACAAAACCAGATTGGTTTTAAAAACACTGCTCCACGTCGCAACTAGTTGGGAAATACATTGTTAATTTTTGTTTTAACCCATCATCGCATCAAATCGCGTAGCATCGCCGGCATCGCGTCGGTACGGGCTGGTTTTGTCAGGTTGCAGGAAAATACTCGTTTATGCCCTGAGCCTATAAATACACGGACCGGGATAATTTGCACTGTATTAATTTTGAACGTGTCCATCTCAACAACTGAAGAACAAAGCTTCTAACAAAGCAATCGAGCACAAAGTCTCTAACTTTTGTGCTCGATTTTGTGATTGCTGACCAATAAAAATATTTCACAGGTAAGTAAACTTGATGATATTTTTTTCTTTTGCGTGGTTAGCGGTTGGAAATTGAATACATTTATGGTTTGATATTTGTTTTGCAAAAAAAAGCTAGGATTAATTACTTAATTCTCTTTTAAATGTTTTTTTTTATTTTGCAAATGTTAAACATATAATAGGTAGTAACAGGTGTAAACTTGGATTTTTGAACTGCATCACCTTATTTTTTTAACAGGTGCGTGAAATATGGCAATTTTTTTTCAGAAATCGGGAAAATACGATTTTTTTTATTATTATTAAAGTAAACGTAGGGGGAATTGTATTTAAAATATGAACAAAATTAAAATAAAATCGTTTTGAAACGTTACTTTGCAAAAGTCAATCTTTATCGAGAAAAAGCTTAACTTACATTGCGCCTTTTTTATATGTTCTTTACGAAAAGAACCTTATTTTTTTACAGATGTCTGATAATCGAAAAAAACTTTCTGGGGGCCAATACAGAAAAAGAATATTTGAAAAAGAAGAATTAGTAAAGAAGGCTTGTGGCTCACTAAACACATTTTTAATCCCAGCAAGATCGCTTGAAGTGCCATCAAGTTCCAGTGATACAAATGTGACGGAGATCGAAATCACAAACCCTAAGGAAGATGTTTTAATTGAACCAAGTCCTGAAACCAGTGAAACCGAGACCAAATACCGTGAAGATATTCTTCATGTTTCTTATAAAGATGATGTTTATAAGGATCCTAGCTGTTGGCCTTCCGTACCATCTGACAAAATTAAATTAACTTTAGTAGAGGTAGGCCCTATCCACAGGGCCCGACTTAGCCTAATTGGGGCCCGGGGCAAAAACTTCTTTGGGGCCCCCCTCTGCTTCACTACTTCAGTAATGAAGAACCGAACTTTATGGAGGAATTTAAAATTTTCACCTCATTATAGCTATATAACAAGACAACTGACTAGAACCTAAAATAGCTATAAAGTCCCCCCCCCCCCAAAGGTATTATGAAATTAATTAATCAAAAGAATATTTGACATTTGTGAGAATTTTGAGAGAATACAACTTATAATTGATTAATGTGAATTCTCAGTGTTGCGAAAATCCAACAGAATCCACTCAACACGATGCAACTGAATTTTTCGCAGTTGCGATTAAGATGACCTAGTTAACAATCATATCGCTGCAGTTTGTAAACTTTTCACAAGTTTCCGAAATGCAGTTTTCTGATTGTTAACTTTGTCATCTCGCTGCGAAAAATCCATATCCTTACTGACATTAGGGCGGAATTCAGCTAAATTTCGCCCTAGAAAGTCATGGATTTACGAAATATAGATATTTTGTGTTCATACGATAGATTAATGAAGAAGCTAACATAAAACTGACGGATTTTACACTGTACTATTATTTTGTTTTTAAAAAGTTCATTAAAGAAGGAAACGTAAAATAAACTTTCTATTTGATTTGGGGGGCCCCTCTGAAGTGGGGGCCCGGGGCAACTGCCCCGTATGCCCCTGCCTTAGTCAGGCTCTGCCTATCCAACTTACAGAAGCGGATGTAAACTTTCCTTTAAATAAAGATAACAGAGGTTTCTCATCTATTTATTATAAAAAAAATTTAAGTAACGGGGAAATAATTCCAAGAGTTCGGTAGTGTATTCTAAATGAAAAGATTGTGTATTTTGTTTTCCTTGCAAATTATTTAAAACTTTTTCTAGTGCCTTTGTTGAGGGGTATAACGATTGGAGACATTTTACTCAGATTATAGAACGTCATGAAACATCAAAAAGTCACATTTATAATACAAAATCTTGGATTGATTTAAATACATCAATTTCTTCTAAAACAACTACTGATTCTGTAAATGAGAAATTAATAAATATGAATAAAGATAGATGGGTTTCCGTGTTAAAAATTAAAATTTATACCGTTAAATTCTTAGGCGGTCAAAATTTGAGTTTTAGAGGCAAAAATAATAAGTTATACGAGCAACAAAATGGAAACTTTTTAAAATTAATTGAAACAATTGCAAAGTTTAATGATACCATATCAGACCACCGCACTGGAATTAGCAGAAATCCATCAAATATGCCTCATTATTTAGGTGTTCATATTCAAAATGAACTTATTTCCCTTTTGGGACAAAAAATAAGACATGAAATAATATCGCTCTTAAAAGTTAGTAAATATCATTCTATTATTTTAGATTCCACCCCTGATCTAAGTCACCAAGACCAACGTACTGTTGTAGTATTTGTTCTATTAAATAATAAATCAAAGGAAATAGAAATTAGGGAGAATTTTTGTGGATTTATTTCAATATCAGATTCGTCAGGATAGGGTTTAACTAATTTTTTTATTAGATTTTTTGGAGACTCACAACATTTGTTCGGGGGATTTAAAGGGAGAGGGTTATGATAATGGTGCGAATATGAAGGGTCGCAATAATGGTTTACAAAAAAAAGTCCTTGACTTAAACCCTAGAGCTTTTTATGTGCCTTGTGCAGCCCATAGTTTAAATTTAGTTGTTAATGACGCTGCAAAAGCACCTTTAGAAATTACAAGCTTTTTTGTAATTGTACAGGAGCTATACGTTTACTTCTCCGCATCGACTAAACGTTGGAAGGTCTTAAAAAATGAAATCCCAACTTTAACACTTAAACCCCTTTCAGATACTAGATGGGAAAGTAGAAAAGTTCTTAGATACAATCTAACAAAAATATATGATGCTTTATATACCCTCTATTCTGATAATATTAGAGACTCTGAAAGTAGAAACTTGGCAAATTCATTACTTTTGAAAATGAAGTCGTTTAAATTTATTTGTTCCATTATTACATGGTATAATGTGTTAACAAAAATTAATATCGTAAGTAAAGCTATGCAGGAATCGGATGAAATACTACCAAAAATTATTTTAATGTTAGTGCAACCAAAACATATTTATATAATATTACATAAACTGAATTTATAATATATTCTGTAATTCGTTGTTTCATTTAAGGTAAAAATATTTCAGAGAAATTTCAATTAATCCATACGGTATAATGGGGGGGCGCAAAATTATTCTCGCACACGGGCGGCAGCTACCCTATGAACGGCCCTGAGCACAGCAAGTTGAAATGATTAGTTGAATACATTCGCACCGAGATTAGATGGAGGGGACATAACGCTTTTTCCTTACGTGACGATTTCTGCCAGTTCACTCTACTGTAAGCCGCGTAAAAGAATTTCGTTCCAAAAAGGGGTACTTACGTATTATAGCTGAAACTTTGCGATTTGGCGAGAAAACGGCAATAAAGCGCCAATTATGCGCCCCATTCTTGCTGATAATATTGTTCCCGCCATTCATTCCTTTTCGCTGTCTGAGCTTCACGTTATAAATTTCGTTTTGAAATTTTTCTTTATATTTTTTTCTGTTATGATAAAAATATGGGCTATGCGTCAAACGGAAGAGGATGCAGTTTTATTGTCAGATCCGTGGGACTTTGCCCAGTCAGTGTGTGTGCCAGAACGGTCACAACATACGTGCCTATTTTGAATTGACCAATAGCTTGAGATGTACTATGAAAGATTGCGGCAAAACAATCGGAATTCGGGTGGGAAATTGGCTACACGGTTCCTGATTGCCATTCTTAACATCTTAAGATTCATATAACTGGCCGCAGAAGTTAACCTCCATACAATGGTGCGAACGGCAAACGGACATGGCAGATAAAACGACGATTGACTGGAACAATATTTTTTGAGCGAAGTTTGTGTTCATGTTTTAAATCCACGCACTGTTAAGAAAATTGGCAGACCCTCAAAAACTGTGGAAGTAGACGAGAGTCTTTTCACTAAAAGAAAAAGTAATGTAGGCCGAATTTTGCCACAAGAGTGGATTTTCGACGATGTGTGTACCGTGAGTCGTGAGAGGTTTTTTTGTTACAAGTGCCTAACCGCAACGCTTATGTCGGCTATTCGCGACCATGTCGAGGAGGGCAGCACAATATATACAAACTGCTTGAAAGCCTATAAAACGCAAGAACTGGAGAAGCCTGGCTTTAGGCACTTTTCTGTGAACCACAGATACAACTTCGTCGATCCGATGACCGGTGCGTATACCCAAACAATTGAGAGACTTTGGGGGTCTGCCAAGTGACGCAACAAACAACATAGGGGGACTGCTCTCCATCATCTAGAGCAGAGCTCCGCAACCTTTTATCTTCCACGGCACAACAACGTTTTTTTTCGATAATTCCGCGGCACACCACAAGAAAAAGCTTGCAAATATATAAATTGCAATAAATACGTATATGTTTTTATTAGATAAAAAAACACAACAAAATAGCTCTATGTATCAAGATAATTATAATCATTTAAGTTTGATATAAATCATTTTGAACTGTACGCCAACACAAGAACAAAAATATAAAATTATAGTTTACAAGTAAAAAAAATTTTCTCTTTAAATTTTTATATTAAAATTTGTTTTTTGGTCTTTACTTAAGCCTAATAAATCAAAGTTAATTTAAACATAACTGATTTATTAATGAGATATTTGAGATTGTTTTGATAAATGTGCGTTTTATATTTGGCTCTATAATAGAAAGAGCTACAGTTCATGGTCAAGGCCCTTTAAATATGATCGTTTGTCTTTTTCAATTAGAACCAGTGTCGAAAAACTTTGTTCGCATAAGTATGTCGTTGAAAATGGGAGAAAAATTGCAATGGCCTTGTCAGAAATTTGTGGATATTCTTTCTTAACTGAAATCCAGAAATATGACGCTCGAGCATACATACAATGTATGATTAGCAACATGTTTTTGTTTTGTGTATAATTTCGACCCAGAAAAATTACATATTAACAAAAAGTTAGAGGAATATTTTACTTAGAAAAATTTATATTTAATGCGGTGGTTAATTTTTTTATTATCATAATCGGTAAAATCACCGCGGCACAGTCAAGATCACCTCGCGGCACACTAGTGTGCCACGGCACAGCGGTTGCGGAACACTGATCTAGAGCAGGGGTCGGCAATCTTTTAGCTGTGGTGTGCCAAGCCACTCTACCATATGATTCAGGGTGCTGCCTTGATTCCTGTTACCAGAAAGTAATAGTAGGTATATATGTATAGGTGTATATATGTCCATCAAATTATATAACGGAGTTCTAGAGGAGAAGAATGTGATAACAAATTTACCTTTTAAACATATTTATTAAAAGAATAAACAACAGAAAATTCCAACACAAATTAAAATTTTTCAATGTGAACCTTGGCCCTACACCCTTTACTTAATATTTCAATATCAGGGGTATAATTTGTCACTTTTAATTTCATACAAGATTCTGAATGTTCAGGTGTTTAACAACTTCTTTGTGGACTCAAAATATGTTTCATGTAAGAAAAAATTTGTTCACAGAGATATGTAGAACCAAAAACGGAAAGCAGAGCACTTGCAGTTTTCTTTAAACAATTAAATCTTTCCGGCAATGACATCCAACAATTTAATATAGCAGTCGATTTTTCCTTAGAGTCATCTTCCAGAGTTTTTCGTAATTCTATAAATTTTGCCTTCCGTAACTCTGAGGATGTTAGTTCGATAAGTTCCATTTCAAAATTATAAACTTGCATCCACTCAAAAATTGAAAGATCAAACGGGATCATTACATTCGTATACCGATGCGCCGAACAGAACGCACTTGGAACGGACCACTCAATTTACGAGGGGAGTCTGTGGGACTATACTTTTACTGCTTGTGTGCGTAAATGAAAATGCTGAATTTATTTCCAATGTAGAGTAGCCTGGCACGCGTGTCATAGGTTGCCGACGCCTGATCTAGAGTCTAGATGACGGAGAGGACGGAGATCATCTAGATCAGGAGTTCCCAAACTTATTTGACTTACCGCCCCCTTTTCAGAGAAAAAATTATTCACCGCCCCCCTGGAAATTTTCCATTCTATGCGAGTACAATGACAAATTTTCGGCCTTTTATGTATCTGTTTTTCTACCTATATAGAACATAGTAAAGAAATATGTTGTTCTAAATAAGACACCTTGAAGGTTGAAATTATAAAATTAGTCCTTAAAATCAACAATAGTTACATTCGCATTACACACCAAAAATTAAGATGGCGAAGGATAATAACCATTTGATAAAAATTACAAATAACAGTAATATGAAGGTTTGTGCATAGCAATCAATTTATTTATATTCGGCTCTATTTTAGTCAGAAGCATTCTTAAATAACCTCGATCAGTAACTTGCAGTCGGTTTCTGTTTTTAGTTCACAGATTTGTGACCGCACTGAACCCACGTTCCACTAAATATGATGAAGGAAACGCTATTACGAATTTTTGTAGACCACAGCTCATAATCCAGGGTGAAGTGTTAGTATCTCTTTTTGCAGCCAGAACTGTTGATAGCTATGTTTAAATTTAAATTTTAATTCTTCATTTTTTGATAGTTCTATTAGTTCTTCTTGTAATTTTACAGATTCCTCTGAGTTTGATCCTGAGAAAGGATCCAAAACCCAATCAGGTATGTTCGTTTTAATGATATCTTCAAACCGTTGGTTGAAGTCAGAATGGGGAACCTCCAAGTGCTGATAATAGATAAGCATGTCTTCATCATGTTTTTCTACTGTTGATAAATGTGGAAATTGGCTGAATTCCCCTCTTCCTAAAATTGTTTTGTACAGTAGAAGTTTTGCCACAAAAGCGGAAATCACAGTTTTTGATTTTATTAAATTCAGCTCATCACCTTGGAGTTTTTGATTTGCGTCATTGAATTTACTAAAGAAGTCTGTCCAATTGGCTACGTCATTTTTGGAATCGATTAAGTTGACTCGTAAATTATCATCTTTGTTTTCTAAGAACTCTAGCACTGAGTCAAAGAGTTTATAAAATCGATCCAAACAGGCACTTTTTGGCAGCCAACGAACTTCTGTATGAAGCAGCAAGTGATTGAATTCTTCATAGTTTTCAATGCAAAGTTGTCCAAACAATATGTCATTCAGTGCCTTGCATCTGATTTTGTTGACTGCTTGAACGACATTCTGTAATGACCTATGAAGGCGTTCATTCAGATTTTTGGTAACTAAATGTTGCCGAAGAATGACGCAATGCACAGCAATACATTCGGAACCGCTCTTTTTAAATATGCAAGAAAACCCATGTAGCATCCTATCATCGCTGGAGCACCATCAGCAGCAACTATAAGATATTTCTGAAGGGGATTTCTTTTTCTTTGAAAAACTCTTCCAATGCATGAAGTATTGATTACCCCTTGGTATCAGTTTGCAAATTTTTTGAAAATAATAATTCTTAGCATATTTTTTCTTGTATGAATTGCACGTATGCTAAAATTAAGGCCTCATTTCCTGGCAAATTTGACTCATCAAGCTGAATAGAGAACTGGGATGTTTTTAAATGCTCACATAATGAGTCTTCAACATCTTCAGCTATTTCATCAATTCTTCTTTGGACTGTATTACTGCTCAATCGAATTTTCTTTGTAATTTCAGAAGCTAGCTTGTGTAGCATAGTGCGTATTACTTCAGTTATAGCTTCAGTTATAGGAAAGAGCATCACAGACTTATATAATTACAAATTTCGTGTACTATGGAGACAACGTCACAACTCCTCCCCTCTTTAAAAGAATTTTTCCTCGGAAAAATTCCATCCTAGAGTCACTCCATTTAAATTCAGAGTTATTGCATATAAGTACAAAGCCATAATTTTGTCTTAAAATGTTAACAATTTTAACGTTATGACCTTCTGAAACGTGCTAGAGAGAAATCCAATTCACAGACGATAATAAACACACATTTTTCATAATTTCTCATATTCCTCAACTAACAACTAATAACTCCATTTCATGTCTAATACAATTATAACTGAGTATTAACAAGTAAATATAACATATAACATTCTTTAAATCTACTCTTTTATCTAACATTAAGCATACAACATAAAAAAAACTTCTTTTACAGCAAAATATCAACATTCTCATACATGTTATGCTTTATAAACCCTAAAATTCGAACATTCACGTTGTTATATCTCGACATAACAAGTATTTAATTATCTACTACAAGAACAAAATAAACTCAAAAGTTACTTTCCTTACTATGACAAAAAATACACAATTGCATGATTCACTAAACAAAATAACATAAGGTACTATTGTCTTCTTATCTCTTCAAGGCTTACATCATTCGTGAGTATGCCTTCCACAGGAGGGGAATTCGTGTTCGAATTCTCTTTTCCTGTCACTAGAGGGGTTTGCGGTGGTTGACCCAATTCTTTCGGGTCGGACCCTACCCGGCTCAGACTGTCTGCGTTTTTGGTGATACCTGCTCGATTTATGTTTTACTTCAAATTCATACGGTTGTAATGCAAGTGCCCAGCGCATTAATCGGGGGTTTGAACTTGCGTTTGTACGTAACCAACGTAAAGGATTTTGGTTGGTTATGATTGTAAATTTTCGACCATCCAAATAATAATGTAATTTTTTTATTGCAAACACTATACTAGCGCATTCTCGCTCAGTGGTACTGTAACGTCTTTCAACGGCTGAAAACTTTCTGCTCAGGAATATAATAGGATGTTCTTCTCCGTTTTCTGACTCTTGGCTCAAAACTACTCCTATTCCTGAATTCGAAGCATCGGTTTGCACGATAAATTCACGATTGAAATTTGGGGCATGTAACACGGGCTTATCCGTAAGACTCTTTTTCAATGCGCGGAACGCTTTTTCGCATGCATCAGTCCAAAAAACTTCACCTTTTCTAGCTCTGCCCTTCAACGCATCTGTCAACGGAGCTGCGAGTACGGAATAATTGTTTATATACCTGCTGTAATATCCGGCTAATCCTAAAAATGCACGGATTTGCATCTTGGTTCGCGGCGTCGGGAAACTTTTTACACTTTCAATTTTTGCTTCCGCTGGAGTACGCGCTCCATTCCCAACGATATGACCCAAATACTTTACGTGGCTTTGCGCGAACTTACACTTAGCGGGTTTGATTTTCAAATTCGCCCTTTTTATTCGCTCTAGAACTAAACTTATATGTTTCAAATGGGCTTCCCAAGTGTCGGTAAATAATGCAACGTCATCTAAATAGGGGACGGCAAAATCTTCCATTTCTTTTAATACATCCGACATAAGTTTACTAAAGAAAACTGGTGCATTCTTTAAACCGAAACTCATTTTTAGACATCTGAAAGTTCCGAATGTTGTACAGAACGCAGCATATTGTTGCGCCTTTTCACTTAAAGGAATCTGAAAGTATCCCTTAGCCAAATCTAATACTGTAATGTAATTAGACGATGATACCTTTTCCACTCGCTCTTCGATGTTTGGAAGGGGAAAATACTCTGTCCTAATGATTTCATTCAGCCTTCGGTAATCTACGCATGGTCGAGGGTCTTTACCTGGGGCCTCTACTAAAATTAACGGTGAGGTGTAATCCGACTCACCTACTTCGAGTCCCTAACCGTAACATTTTTTGGATCTCTGATTTTAATATTTCCGTTTGTCTCTGTGAAGTGCGATAGGGTTTTGATCTTATCGGTTTATCGCTGATTAAAGTAATGTCGTGTTCTACTAAATTTGTGGTACCAGGATCATTTGAAAAACACGAAGCAAACCTATCCAATACTACTTTTAATTGGTCAATTTGACCAGCTGTCAAATTTTTCTCTAGCTCACTAAGTCTAACTAATTCTCGAAAATCAAAATTCGTAGGATTGTTTTCTAAATACGGGATATCTAAATCATGATCTTCCTTCACTTCAAGATCGCCTTCATAACTCAACAAATTTACATGTTTGGGTCTAGTGTAATAGGGTTTTAACATGTTAATGTGGTAAATTTGAGTCTTATTTTTCTTACCAGGAATTTCTACAACATAATTGGTTTCCGATATTTTATTCCTAATCTTCCCAGGACCTACCCAATTCAATGAAAGCTTAGTAGGTCGAGTCGTCGCCAAAACTAAGACTAAATCTCCTTCCTTGAACTCCTGTTTCACTGCATTCTTATCGTACCAGACTTTTCTTTTCCCTTGCATTTCCTCTACTCGCGTTATCGCTAATTCTCGACATCTTTTCAACCTATTTATTAAATTAAAAACGTACTCTGTTACTAAGTCACCTTCAGGGGGCGGATCTAACCAACGTTCCATTAGCAAGGTTTCAGAGGTTCGTAAGTTCTTACCATATACTAATTCAGATGGTGTATAGCCTGTACTTTCATGTACTACCGTACGGAGAGCTAATAAAATGGCTGGTAAATGTTTGTCCCAATCCGCACCTGATTCAAGACATAATGCCCTCATAAGTCTTTTTACAGTTCGATGAAAACGTTCTACAGGATTACTTTGCGGATGGTGTACAGAGCTATGGTGTACCTTAATACCGAATTTATCAAAAAAATCTGTAGTTAGGGCCGAAGTGAAAGAAGTTCCTAAATCACTTTGCACTTCGCGAGGAAATCCTGTACGGCTAAAAATATTTAATAACGCTTCGGTTGTTTTAACTGAGCTAATATCTGCTAGCGGAATCGCTTCCGAGTACTTAGATGTCATACATATTGCAGTCAATATGTAACGGTGTCCCTCGGTGGTCAAAGGTAAGGGTCCGCACGTGTCAATATTAATTTTGCTAAAAACCTCCTGAATTACCGGGACCAGTTTCAATGGAGCCTTTTTCTTCTCGTTCGGAAGCCCTGCTCTTTGACATTGATCACAACTACGCACGAACTCGTCCATGTCTATATAGCAATTCGGCCAATAAAAATATCTAATCAATTTATCTTTTGATTTAGTTCCACCTAAATGCGCTGACGTGCCTTCATGACACAGCGTTTTTACCTGATGTCTCAATGCCTTTGGAATTACTAATAATTTTGTGACATTTCCAAAACGATCTTCGCGATTCCGAACTAAAATTCCATCAATGATCGAATACGTTTTATCTGCTTTTCCTGCACTTGTTTCGCTTACTCGGCTAACTAATTCTTTTACTTCTTCACACTTTTTCTGCGCTTCCAAAAATCCTTTCTTATCTATCTTTAAGAGGTCTAATTCTGGAGCTTCTGCCTCCAATGCTGGAATTACTATTGGCTCTTCCGTTTCTATCGGAATGCTATTTTCCTGTTCTTCGCGATTATCTACCCTTAATTCAACCGTGCTTTCTGTATCTCGTTTGACTGTTTCGGCCTCTTTTCGTGAGCTCTTCGTATGAGAGCGCGTTTGGACGGCATTTAGCTGTTCTACCGAAAAATAATCATACCCATATTTATCTCGTATCATCTCGGCCGTTTTATTACCTAATAAATACCGATTTTGGTCCAAATGATTTCCGCATACAGCAGCCTTAGTAATAATTTTTCCAAAATCTCTCGCTATCTCCACACGAGCTAAAGGTAAGCAAATTAACTCTAAAAGCGGTTGTTTTATCCAAACTGTCTCACCTGTAAATTCTTGTGGACAAATGAATTTCCTACTAGCAATGTCAAGAGTTGCACCGCTGTTCTTAAGAATTTCAGTCTTTTGGTCATTCACCTTACCTGGGAATGTATAGGATTCTAACAGATCAGGCTTTTCTCTTTCTTGCACATTGTTTACGGAACCCGACGTTGTTTTTTCTGAAATCGTGGGCAGGATGAGCGAAGGTGCGTTTCCGAGCCACAACCGAAGCACTTTAAATTTACTCTCCGTTCAAACGCCCTAGTTCGGTTTACTGGACCTTGTGCTGCTGACGCACCAGGCGAATAGAACTTCGGCTTATTTTCCCGGGGCTTCTCTTGTATGAACGGACGCGTTCTCTCTACCCTACTATCCCTCGTATCTTTAAATTTTGGGCCCACTGCTCTTACACTGTCATACCCATCTAGTAACTCAACCATTTCCGATTCCGTTTTTATATCGGACCATTTATCTATTTAGTGCTCGCGTACCTCCATCTTTGCCCTTTTCTTTATTTGATCCGCGACCAAAAGATCTTTCAGAGATTCAAAATTATCGACTTCTAAAGCATCTGGCTATTCTCGTAAATAGTTCCGCAACTCGAACGCAAAGTCCTTCCAGGTTGACATGGGATTCTTTTGATGGGATACAAATTTCTGGTGAAAAGACTCCGGGTTTAATTTGTAACGGGTTAAGAGGGTCTGTTTTATGTGATCATAATTTTCTGCGGACTCTTCTGGTTCTCTGGCTATAACGCTAATTATATCAATCGGTAGAAGTCCTACAAGGTGCGAAACCCAATTTTCCTTAGGTATTTTTGTGCGTTTAACCTGTCGCTCAAAAAGTACTAAATATAAACTAATGTCCGTTTTATCCGGATTAAATTCGGGAATTAATTTTTTCTAATTTAAATCAGTGGGTCTCGAATTTCTACTTTCTGCGGTGGACTGGGAACTGGAAGTTCCTTGTGCGATTCTTAATTTTTCTAATTCAAAATTTAATTCTAATTCTCTGGCTTTTAACTCCGCCTCCCGTTGCAATTTTTCCTTATGTAGGGCCTTTTCCCTTTCTCAATTATGTATACGAGTTTGCTCTGCTTCTCGTCTTTCTAACTCTTCCTGATTCGCCTTCAAAATACGCTGGTATAATTCAGCCACGAATTCGGGATCATAATTTTCTTGGCCTGTAACCAAAACCTTCAATTCCATTATTGTTTCGCTTCCTTTTCTAGGAATTTCCAACTCCTGAATCAGTTTTACTAGATCCTCTTTTTTTCCTTTGCCCAAAAACGCCATTGCTATCCGTTAATTTACCGACTTAACAATAGTAATAATATCTTGTAAGTTAAAACTCAATAGAATCACAGTACTATTAAAATTACACAAAATTAAAAATCTTAGACCTTAAATATTTTCTTAGAGAAAAATATTTAACAATATAAAATGAATTATAAAAATCGGTCCGGCTGGACCGATTTTTATGAAATTTTGTGTGTGCAGTTAAGTTGATTCGAGAATGTTTTAGATTCCCAATAAGACACCCTACCACCTCTAGGGGGGCAAGGGGGCACATGTAAAAATAATCGAAAACGACTGATATCACTGACGAATCCATAGTTTTCGGGAATGCTGAGATTAATTGTGCCACTCCCGATGTCGTTTAAGTGCAAGTTCAGCCCCCATTAGCATAGGGGGGGGGGGCAAGGGGAAGAAGGGGGAATATAAAATCACCAAAATGACTGAGAGTAGTGTCGAATCCATAGTTTTCGGGGTCACTGAGATTAATAGTGACACTCCCGATGTCGTTTAAGTGCAAGTTCAACCCCCCCCCATTACTATAGGGGGGGTGAGGGGGGAAGAAGGAGAGAATATGAAATCTCCAAAATGACTGAGAGTAGTGTCGAATCCATAGTTTTCGGGGTCGCCGAGATGAATATAGGAAACTAAGTGTTGTTTATTATCAAGTTTTGAGTTAAATAATAGAGTGAATTTGTAATTTTATTTTATCATTTGTATACTGTACATATACTTTTAAATACCCGTAAATAAAATTACTTAGATTTTACACTACAGGTAGAATTCATTCCTTTTCCTGTGTAGTAAAACATTGAGATTAATAAATACCTGGGCAACGCCGGGTAAACAGTTAGTATATATATATATATATATTTTCAATGCGGAGGCACACATTTTGAATATTTTTCGTGTATTTCTGTTTTGACATTAGTACGCAATTTTTAATTAGAATTTAAATTACTTCGAATCGAAATCTTGTTCTTCATCTGCCGCGTTTTCCACACATTTGTATTTTTTTAACATGGTATTGCTGGGAATGTTGTTTATAACTTCCGGTTAGAAAATAGGTTGCCACTGTGAAATTAGGTGTTGGCGGGCGAATATTGCGCCAAGGGTAAAATCCTGCCAAGTTTCAGCTATAATACGTAAGTACCAAAAAGGTCATTAACACTACATCTAATCCACAATTTCATCAGACATCGTGTAGCGAGACTTCACAAGCTCGATAGGAGATACGACTCTGCGACAGATGTGCAGTCTCCTATAGACAAATGAGTACTGCTAGCTATCGGGGTATAGGAATGTGACGCGCGTCTCACAGATACCTGCAGCAACCTCGATAACTATCAGGAGTGACGTTGGCGTCAGATAGATATCGGCGTCACGTGTGAATCCCAACAGCAGTTGCTCTGCATTTCTTCTTACGCGATTGAAAATGACGCAGCGTCCCGATAACTTTTGCAGCAAGTGTACACCACAGGGCCCGATTTAGAAAATTCTTGACTAAAGGCACAACTCGAGATGGGGGCCCCCTAACACTGATATGGGCGTAAAATTTCCAAACTTGACACACAAAAAAAAATAATCATGAATCATTGTGAAAGTACCATTTTACCAAGAATTGGCTATTTGAAGCGTGGAAGCCTAGAACATTATCAAACAACAAAAAGCAATACAACATATTAACTTCATCATTAAAACACCAATACAATGCAACCAGAAAAACTTATTAATCTCGTATATACAACATAATTTACATATTATGATGAACTATACATATAACTATATATATGATGAACCAATCAATCAAGTTTGAAAGGATATATAAAAAAATGCTATTAAAAAAGGTAAAATTTAAAAAAATGAATTGGGATTTTTTTTCTTTTAAAATAAAAATTTGGGGGGGGGGGGGGCCTCCAGGCCCGGGCCTAATGGAAAATCAGGGCCTGGTGCACCGGGCCGTACACATAGGGAGTGCATTGCAGCGCCATCTAGAGATCGTAAATTTGAAACTGCAATTGCAGCCTTAAGAGAAAAGTAAAAGCATTATACATCTTGTCCCCAATGCACAAGACAGAGCCCGACATCACAACTAAAGTCTTGCCGGTGAGGAACAGATCGCAGATCCACCCCCCCCCCCCCCCCGCAAGAAAAATTTTGTGTAAAAGAAGCAATACAAACCAAATCAATATGTAACAATGTTCTTTATTGAATTTCTCAGAATTCTTTAAAAAATATAGTCTATTGTGGTAAGAATGTCTACATTTCATGAAAATATGCATTAAACACAACATGGGACTTAACAAGTATTCTTTAGAAAAGCATATCATTTTTCACACAGATCAAATTTTAATATTTCTGGGTAACTTTAAAAGTTGCTGAAAAAATACTAACACGTACACATATGAAAGAAAAATTGGTGGTCGAATTTCACAAAGACGTGTAAAGGATACAATTCGGAAATATTTTACTTACAACAATCGAGTTTGCTAAGATATTCTTTAGCCATAATAGATTCAACATAAGATTTATTAACACATGCTTTAAAGTTGTAGTGAAGGATGGAAAGTATGTCTATGACTCTTACACTTGTTTATCTCACTTCTATTAACTACTACCTCAGCAAATGACAAACACTGGAAATATTATTGTTAAAATAATTTTTACAATTTCCTGGCTAAGTAAGAAAATTGAAAGCTGGCTAGAGGACAACTATCTGCACTAGTCAGCAATTTTTGAGATATTCCATCTTTTTTTTTCTTTTCCATCAATAAACTAAAAATCCTTTAGAGCAGTGGTGCGCAAACTTCTTTTGACCGTGACCCATTTTTTTAAAAATAAAAATCATGGGACCCCAATGAAAATTTACTGGGAAAAAAAGAAAAGAAAAATGTCAACAAAAGAACAAAAAAATGAGAAAAGCAAATTTTGAGAAACAACTTCAAAAATCAATGAACTGTAGATTTTGGGTATGGATTTACTTTGCATAATAATAATAAAATAAAGTGTATTCAAAGTTATCACAGTGAGATTTAGCAAAAAATGAGTGTAGATGGAAAATCTACACTCATTTTTTAAATCTCGTGTAACTAAAACTTCGTATTTAAATATTAATATGTATTTGTATTTCGTTTAGGTAAAAATGAACAAAAATTAAAATTTAAAAAAGAGCATGATTTTAAAATTATAAGCTTCATATTAAAACATTGAAAATTATAAGCTACATATATCTGTATAGAACTAAACTAGAAAAAAAAAATTAATGAGAAGTGCAAACCTCAACCTAAGATAGTATTTGTTCAATATTTGAGAATGCTAGTGTCATATTATCGTTGTTTGATTTTTATAGCTAATCATTTTGAAAAAAACAGTTTTGCACATATAGGTAAAAGTGGATGGAAACAACAAAGCCTTGCAAGACTATTTAACACCTTATTAAACAATATCATATATTTTTAACATATAAAAAATGTAAATAAAAACATTAAAATTTGTTATTATAGAAAGTTTAAAGCATGTGTTTTAATTAAATTATTCAGTATGATATAAATTTACTTCAAACTATCTGCGACTCTTTGAACTTTTTCCACGACCCCTTTGTGGGTCACGACCTACAGTTTGCACACTGCTCAAGTCATTTCATTTCTTATCTAAATTGAAATGAATTCTTTTTTCAAAATACACTGCTGAAGATTTAATAAAACTGTTAAGTAAACAGATTTGGGTGTTGATTACCGAAATATATAAGTGACTAAAGTTAAATAAGTTTTAAAAACTCACATGTATTACAACCTGCAAAATTAAGATATAATTTTAATATATTCAAAGCATAGATCACATACTATAAAAGTTACTGAAAAGCGATACAATAAAACTTTGCAAAAGTAGTAAATTTTTTATTAATTATACTAAATATTAGATATACAATAAGAATTAGCACCTTTTTTTTTTAACTGACAGTGATTATGTTCAATTAACAAGTTAATAAGAAGAAATATAGGTCATTTAGCACATTTTTCTCCGTAAAGAAGAAATTAATGAATTTGTATTTTGTAGTCTCTCCATTTAATTACCTACTAGTCTATACCAGCCAGCAAAAATCTTACAACAGGGGAATTCATCTTCATCTTATGAGACCACCAAAGATACACAGACACTTTCCACCTACACATCTCATTACCAATGACGATTATGAGTCATATTTCATTAATTAATGTTACAAGGCACTATGTATTTATTTGTTGATGCAAAACACATTTTCTTTTTTAGTGGAACATTCAAAATTTGCAACTAGCAGTTGTATTTTGTAGAAAAAAAATTCTAATATTTCAAACTCTTGGAAAGAAAAAAAAAGTCCTCATGTAATAATCTATATTTTTATACAGCATTAATTTCTCAGTTTTTTCACAACAACATAAAACAGGCCAATATAATTAAATCAACACATTGTGAATATTTGTTTGCTAATACCATTAAGATACTTTAAATCAATGATATAACAGGAACTGATAAATAAAAATTAAATTTTTATAAATATTGCTCCTGGACTAAAATAAGTGACTGACTTTAGATACAACATTCAACAGATTTTCATACGGCTTTTAAGTATTTAGCAGAATTTTTAGAATTCTAGTTTTCAGTTTAACACTCCATTCCTATTGCATTTCAAACAAAACAATCAATAGAAAAATGAAGCATTACAGATAACAATTATATAGACAGTAAACACTAATCATATACACCTGAAAGTCTTGGATTACTGTACAGTTAAGTAACAAATGAAAAACAAAACTAGAACTGATTTAAATAAAAAATTTTACACTAATTTTCAAACTAAGATGTTAATTATTTAAACTATTAAAAATGTTGTTGCCAATTTTGAGATAAAATTTTCTCTACATATATGATACGCACAAAAGCATAATTATTATGCTACCAAATCGTACACAATTATTCCTTATCAATACATTTTTACTTTAAAGTGCATCGATGACCCAGGATATTTTATATCCCATAAAATTTTCACTGAGATCTACATTCTTACTAGAGTAAGAACACAGGCCTCTTCTAAAATCTTCCATACAAAATATTTCCTTCATAGGAACATATACCTTGAAAAATCTACTTTGACAAAATAAAAGTACTAGGATGTAATGAATATCAATAAAGGGATAAATTATTTAACCGCTTCATTGCTCTTCACTGCTAACTGAAGAGGTTTGGGCTCTTTCTAGTTACAATTTTAAATGAGAGTTAAGCAATCTTAATCTAAAATGTCAGCCCTTACAGAACTTGTTTCTAATGACTTTAAAAAAATTCAATTAGAACTTGTTAGACAGAACAGCTGTTCCCACGAATCTCAGTACAAACTATTTTTTTACTTGGTATCATCTAAACAAATTCTTAATAGCAAATAGGCTATAGGAAATTTAGTAGTTAAAGGATGGAAGAAAATAAAACAACGAATAATGAAGTAAGATTTCAACTAATAGGAATGCAAGAAAAGACTATCAGTCAAATCTGGCAAGCAGATATATCTCTCCCTTTCTTTCTCTCTCTCTCTATATATATAGGTAAATGGTATTTAAAATTACAAGTTAATACAATACAACACTGGAGAGCAAAATTCACAAAGTTCAAGAAACTTTTAAGAAATTATTTTTAACCGCATCAATAACTTTTAATTGCAATAATAAATACTTTATATAGAAATGCTCTTAAGATATTTTCACACACCTTAAGAAAATACACATGCTCAAAATTAAGTTCTAAAACAAAGACAAAGTATTTATATACTCTTTGCTTTAAGAATATATTAAAATATAGTTTTTTTTTCAGTCTTAAATAAAAATGACAGGCAACACATATTATGATTTTTCTCTCTGTTTGAAATCAAATTTCAACAAATTATCAACAACTGTTACTCAATGCCATTCTCAAACTTTATAAAGTTTAGGAATAAAACTTGCATTGACAAAGATATAAGATATGTAATAAAAGTTCACAAATTAACAAATATACACTAGACTTAACAATGTATACATACATTACACGGGAATGACAGATCACATATTGCACTATTTCTTTTAATAAATAAAGTATTCTTCAAGAAAGTTATCTTTTAAAAATTAGACAATGCAATTTAGTTGTGATGAAAGTTCACCTATAAGAGCACTGCTGTCCCTTTACCTGAATAATTATGAATAATCTTAATGAATATATTTAGCTGTTAACAATATTCTAATATACTTATTTTGTTCTCAGAGGAAGTATTCTTATCAGATTATTAATTACAAGAAAATAATAACAGAGGAAATATGTATTAAAATAGAATAAAATACATTAGCTAAATCAATCCTTTGAAAACCCCCACAGAGATACCTTTGAAACCATGTAAATTACTTTATGTATTTAATCTTGTTTAATAAATATACTTTGCTAAAAATATTATCAGTTTTAACTTCATTTTCTTCCTATACAATATTCAATATGCTTTAAATTCAGCATAAAAAAAAGTGATTATAATATGCTAAATATAATCCCATTAATCTTCAGGTAAAGGAATCGAAGTATGTTATCTGTGAGATGGGTAAACTTCATATTCAAAATGATATAAAATGAAAATGATATAAATATTTATCAAAATAAAAATTAGACTCTAAATTTTAAAGTAATTTTTTTATTTGATCATTAATATTAAATTATAACAGGAGGAAAGCCAGAAAATCTTATTGATTTTGAACAAATTAAACATATATCATAAGTAATTAATAAAGTACTTTTTGTATCAAAATTCAATGAACTACTTATAAATACTGATGTCATAAGGCAGTTTTTTTCCCCTGTCATATTTTTTTTATCTGTTTGGTATCAAAAACTCAATTTTAATTTAATTATTCTATTTTAGTAAACAGTTCAATAGTAATTCTAATTGTAGAAAAAATAGTTGTTAAATTTTTTTCGTCCATGGAAGTTATTTAAAAATTTTAAAATAATATAAATAACATATAATTGCTCATGAAATTATATATGCTTGGTTATGCTTGTTTACGTTCCCACAGATATCAAAGTTATCATTTAAATTTCAAGAATACATATCGGACAATTTTTTTTTTAAACAAAGTTTTCAAAAAACAAGGGAGCTTTCATTTTATAATCATATATATTAATTTAATTTGAGAAGTAACTAACTAATACTTTTGTAGTGAATCTGGAATTATTATTTTTTTATATAAAGAGAATTAAATGAACTCCAAACAAAAACCAGTTCAATAATTGGCAAGAACTATGCACAGAAAGAAAAATGTCACAGTTGATATAAAACTACAATGACTATCACATAAACCAGGAATTGCAAATATTTACATTATACTAAATCTGTGTTTTATAATTTAGCAAGGAAGACATTTTATCTAATTTTTTTAAAATAATATTTTGACAATATTCACTTTTCAGTCTTTAAGAATATTTACATAACAATAAATCAACATAAAACATTATGTCATGGAATGTGTTGGAACAAAATAGAAAGAACAACAATAAATATATCGCAAACCAATATCACATTCACGGGAAAATATAAAAGCTTCCTGTAACTCACAGATGAAATAGAAATAAAATAGAAACAAATTTTAATGTATTAAATCTAAAAGAGAAAAAACAAATTTCTCTAATTTACAAATTATAATTTTGTACTAAAGGTATGTTTGCTTTGGTTACAGCAACATCAAAATATAAAACATTTCACAACTCTGAAGTTGTACTCTAGACACATATATATATATATATATATATATATATTATACCTTTTGCCTTGAATACTATATACTAAGTTAACTTACATATTAGCTATGTTTTTATAAATATATTACAGTATTGATAATTTGGAAAATATAATCCACTGAAATAAAATAGGACAAAATTAAAAATAAATCGCAATTTTACAGTGCCATGAGAGAGATATTAATATTTTGTTACTGTATGCATGTTTTAATCAGTAATAGAATCTTTTGATTGTAATACAAGAATTTCAGTTTTTTTTTCATAAATATCTCATACACTTGTGTGATAAATTTTTACCATCATTTTTGCACAGAAATATTTTTACATATTCAAAAATAAATTAAAAATCTTAATACTATACACATCACAGAGAAATTTATGTCAAAATGATGATTTTGACCAAAATCGTAATTTAAATTACAGCTAACATGCTTGAAAACAAAACAGTCAAACCACAAGTTTCCATGTCTACACACCAAAAATAAATTACATTTAAAACCACAAAAGGTACCTTTTAATCAACAAAAGAATCTACTATTTTCCAATTTTTACTTTCATACAACAATCATATTTTGATAAATAACACAAAATTACAGTAAAATAGCATGAGGAATAAAAGAGACTTCTATACATGTAATTGAAGACTTTTATAGATATTTATACAGAACATTCAAGTCTAATATATAATGACTAAATAAATCTTAAAAGGAATTTTATTGCAGAGGTAATTCAAGGGAATCATAAGACTGAACAATGGAATAACTGTTCAAAAATTACACCAAAAAGTAACAAGTTTTCTATGTTATTTCGCATGTATGAACTTTCCTATCACATTAAAAAAGGACTAGTATTTGTTAGATATTATTCGGAACAAAAGAAAATTGGTGTAAACCCAAATAAATAGTAACAGGAAAAATAAAGTTTTGATTTAGAAGTAAATAATACATCTATTTACAAAATAAATAGTTATTAATTTGCCTGTTTACATTTTAAAAAAGAACAAGTTACAGACAGAAAATTATCGTACAAGCCATATGTAACTTAATCACCTTTCATTAAAGAAAGTTTCATTCTAAAAGTGAATACAATACCTCAAAATTGTACACACAGATAAGAAAACAATCCTATACCCTGAAAAATCCTATTTTTTTAGTTCCAATCATTTAAGTTAGTAAGAAAGAACTAAGCATCTCTATACAGCAAATGCAAACAAATTTAAAATCTACCACAAAATATATGGTACAAGCATGATTGATGATATTTATTTATCTCCCTTTTAATCCATTTCTAATTATAAAAGGCTTTCTTTAAGACTAAAATATTTGTGAAGTTTAATAATTTAGAGAACAAAAACATTTTCTGCATACATATATAACACTTAAACACGAAAAAACTTTAAATATATGGAATGTACACTGTGAAAAGCATTATTATTGAATTCCTAAGCTAAAATTATTTTGTACTATTTAATTTGAGAGAATTTTATTTAAAAACAAACACACACACACACACTATATATATATATATAATATTTTTCGCTCATAATAATCCAGAATATGAAAAATATTAAGATATATTAGGCACTAATTTTATTATACACTCATTATATACATTGTTAATGTCTTCACTTGGATATCATTTTTGTATCTGAAAGAAGCAAAGTAAAAAAAGGGGGGCTTTTAATCAACAAAAACTGCAGAAATCTAAATTTTTAAATCTTCACTTAATAAACCTAACTATTAAATATGCAGTTTACTTGTATGCCATATTACAACAGGACAATAAATTGAAATCCATGCCGAAACAAAATACTTGGGAGAAATGACTTTTTCCTTTGCTGCTATGAAGAGCTGAGGAAAATCTCATCTGAGTTATGTTAAAATTAAACTTGACAAGCCTTCACTATAAGTTTAAAGCATAAAAGCAGTAATTAGAATTAAAAAGAAAAAAATTAAAGGAGAAAAACAAGAAAACCTGAATTAGTTCAAAGTTAATAAATTAAAATAAACTTCCTGCACAAACATGTCAGTTTTAAATGAATTTAACAAAATAAAAGGAAAATTACAGGTTTTTACAATGAATACATGCATTTACACATGCATATATCATAGTTTTTAAAATGCTTTAACTTAAGACATTTAAAAATTCTTTGGAATATTATAAAAAAAAACCACACCAAAACATAGTATTCCATAAGGATCAATAAATATGTTACATTATAATAGATAAAGAAACAACATAAAAATTGTAAATTTTGCAAGCAATTTGAAATAGGCAATAATTGTTTTCAAAAATCAATTCTAACAGCATTTATAATATAATTATTAGAAAGATAACAGGTTAAATCGATTTTTATGTTCTCATGGAGCTAAAATGAGAATACTTTGATGAGGAATGAATGAGAAACTGGAATGAGAGTACTAACTTAAGTTTTTCAACTAGTTTAGTGCTTAAGTTGAGCAGCTAATGGCAGTTTAACTTTAGGTTGTGTACTGACGTATAATACAACATATGCAGAGCCGGTCCTATAGGCGAGGTGGCAAGGCAACCACCTCAGGTGCCGAATTGAAATAGGTGTCAAAATGAAAGAGTAAAAATATGAAATTTTTAATGAATAATGAAAAAATATTAGAAGTTGAATCTAATATATGATGAAATTTGTAAAAAATACTCAAATATAAACAAATATATGCTTCCGCATTAGGGAAAAAAATTAAATTAAAAATAAACAAATATTTAGACAATTTTTTTTTTATAAACAACTGAATTTGAGATCATGAGAAATAAATTTTGTATGCCTATTTCCAAACATTGGTGTAGCTCTAAGAATTCTACTAACACTATCTGCAACTGTAGAAGCAGCCGGGTGCAGTTTTTCTAAGCTGAAAATTTTAGAGAATTATCTAAGAACAATAACTAATGAGAGATTGAAAGATATAGCAAAAGTCCCAATAGAAAAGACAGTATCTAAAATAATTCATTATAAAGTTGCAAACAAACAATTTGCTGGCATAAAGGCTCGAAGAATGATCGAGTCATTAATTTTATTACATAAAAAATTAAATTTAAATATATTAACATTTTCTGCTTTTTTTCAAGTTCTGTCCTTTATTAAAAACGTTTTTTAAATAAATACATATTTTCAATGAATACTTATTTTCCCAAAATGATCTTTATTCTATAAGTAGACTATTTCTAATAGTGATACATGCATTATTTAGAGTCTCTCCAAGTTTTAAAACTTTTAAAACCATTTTTAAAACTTGCCTCAAGCACCACAATGGATCAGCCCGGCTCTGAACATATGGGAAAGGAAAAATGTTTTAGAAACATTATAAACATCACAATTAACTTTTTCCTCCCCAAATTGCTATAATATTTCGGAGAATCAAAAGTTCATCTCATTTATCTAGCAGATATTTGCAGATTTCTTTGATTGCCTGGTATTTCATAAAAACTGCACTCTAGAGAATTTACTAATAAACATGAAAAGTTGGTCCATATCTTCAGAGATTAACTTGAACACCAATCACTTCATAAAAAATGGATCTAAAATTCAAAATTTTAGTTACGACTGAGATATTTTATAATCTGAACACTGATTCCTTCTAACAATATATACACTTAAAATAAATCAGGGAAAAGAATGAGTACAGGTAACCCACCTATTACACGGTAGATAGGTTCCTAGAAAATGCCGTGTCGTGTGAAACCGTGTTATATGAGACCTAGAGACAGTTAAAAAAAAAAAAGGGGGGGGGGGGTACATTCTGAAAACTTATTAAAAACTTTTTTTTAATTCCATATAAGGAACTTAATTTTTATTAAAAATATAAATGTATGTATAACACAAAAGAAAAGAAACAAAAAAATATTTTCATTTAATGCGACCTTAATTTAATAAATTTCCTTCTTATCACTGCTCAGTACAATCAAACGAGCACATTTTTTCGATTGAACGATATCACCTTCAGTTTCAGAACCCTTTTCTTCATTTAGATTTTTTGCACCTTCTATCCTCTTTAAAAAATCTGTAATTTTGGTTTTACTGCTGGTTCTTGCAAGGTCATTGTAGATTTGCGGTATGGAAATAGACAATTTTGTAGCTCCCTTTTGAATTTTCAGCTTCTTTCAGCGGAAGGGTCTGCATTCAGGAAATATGACTGAAGATTTTCAGCTAAGCTTAGGCCTTCTTGTAATTTTATAGAGTTATAAATGAATAAATTATAATTTGTTTATACATTTTCATGTAAAGCCACTAGAGTTCATTATTCCTTCCTGTCATTATTTTAAGGTAATTTAGATTTTTAATGTGTTAAACAAAAATCATGTTATCTAGTGCTATAGAAGTACAGTGTTGTACAAAGGTTTTTGCAATTTTTTTAACGTGTTAGAGCGAAACCGTGTTACAGGTAGCAGTGTTATACGAGGGTTCCTGCAATTTATCTTATCGTGTTAGAGAGAAACCTTGTTGTAAGATGCCATGCTGTAGGAGGGCTACCTGTACCCCTCAGTTACACTTTGCTGAGGAGCCCATAACAAGGGTGAAAATTAGGTCCAAGGCTATCTGCTATGCTGGAGATATATATTTTTGCCACTGGCACCCTCGAAATAGAGCATGCTCTAAGCATTTTGGCAGAAAAAGGGAATCTATTTTTCTAAACTAGTATAAACAGTATAATAGAAATTGTTTGATTATTAATATACACACAAAGAAATGTATTATTATTAATTAGAATTTTTAATTTAAAGATCTTGATAAAATTAAGATATTTCAGTAAGGAAAAATAACTTTTTTTTTAGGAAAAAAAAGAGAGTTGAAATTAGGGAATGAAAGTGAAAAATAAGTTTTCATAAATTACTCCAATTTGTTCCAAAGATTTAATATCAAATATTGATAATGTGCCTTTTTTTCACATAATTAAAATTTTAAGTCTGACACAATGACTACCATTCTAAAATGGATTTCATTATCAGTATTTAGTTGACACAAACTAAAAAGCAAAATATTCCCAGAGCAAATAATGTTCATCTTAATACTATAGGAGTTTTCTAAATTGTGCTCATTTCAAAGTAATTCCCATTTTTAGAAATATAGAATTCTAGAGTTAAGAAAAATTTCTTTCTCTCTCTCTCTCTCTCACTCACACACATTTATTTTAAAAAAACATTTTCAGTAATGAGTTTACCTAAATTTTGAATAATAATCTTCCTTTCAAATTTACAGAATAGGAATATCATGTAACTAAATTAATTATTAAAACTGGGGGAAAAAATTATTTGATTTTGTAACAAAAAACAAATATAAATAATACTGATAATTCAGAAAAGGTTATTAGACATAATGAATGATTTTACTTATTCAAAAATATGTATAAAAAACATATGACATCTGACTTCTATTGACATAAATACCACAGATATATATACACAACCACTTTTATAATGTCAATAAACCAAGTTGAAAAAAACTTTTATTAAAACTGCATTAAGAAGAATTTTTCATTTTCTTCAAAATGCTAAAAACACATACAATTAACAAATTATTGAACTTAAATTATGTTTTCCTTCCTGAGTACCATTAATGGGTTTAAAAGTAGTTATCTGTTATGACAATAGAATATTTATATTAATTTTAATTCATAATTTCATATTTGCATACCCAAAAGTGATATTTCAGCAAATTTATTCAACTTTTAATCTTTTCTAAGGTTTAAAAATAGTACACTGCAATTGAAAGTACAAATAATTTGAAATCTGTCTTAGATCTTTACATAAGATAACCACTAACAAGAAGTTTAATATTAAGATGGAAAAAAATTAGATCTAGTAATTACAGGGCATAAAGGAAAAATTTTATTTACATTGAAATTCTAACAAAAAATATTGTAAGATAACACCACACAATTTCACGAAAGTATGTACAAAATCAAAACAATAACAAATGTCAACAGTTTAATAACCAGTGAAACTCTAGTAATTATACAGTGCTGTAACTTTTTTTTAAAAAAATCAAGATTCGAGTACCAGACCAAAATATTTACATATGAACACCCAGGCTGTAAACTAGGAAAAAACAACAGCCCTCTTTGTATGTCATTTGTTTATGGCAAAGATGGATAAAATTTCAGAATTTAGGAACAATATGTAATGTTTCATAAATTAAGTGCATAGTGATGAAGTACAGCTTTGGCTTATACTAAAAATTTAAAATAGAACCAACCAGCAACTTTTCTATAAGCATACTTAACATAACAAAATAGTATCTATTATCTTGAAGGTATGGAAGGTTAGTATGTTAATACAGAAGAAGCTTTGCAGAATATACACAAGCAACACCATTATATTGAAGGAAATATTTAAAAACTTGAGAAATTATATCAATCTTTGTCATAAAAAATTGAGCACCATACTTCAAAGACATAAATGACTCTGACCATTATTTTGGTTTTTGAAGAGTGATTTCAAACGAGTCATGATGATGATTCATTTAGCAGTTTTGCTCCATTTATACCCCGAACAGTTACCCGATTGGGTCTTACAAGCAAACCATAGCCAGGACGACATGTGAAATAACTTTTTCCTTGCACAGTTCCATCATTTTTTCCTTTTGGCGACCTGAGTTCAATTCCCAGCCATGTACCATCTGCAAATTCAACAGGCCCTATGTATCTAACAGCACCTAAAATCGAGAGTAAAATTTAAAGAAACATAAATGGTGATATCAAAATATATCATGTCAATTTACATTTGATAAACAGCAGTATAATAATCTATAGATATATAAAACACTTCTGTGACTGATTGACTGACAGATAACACACAGACCAAACCGCTGGACCTAAAGGGTTGAAATTTTGCATGGCGATTCTTCTTATAGTGTAGGGGTGCACTAAGAAAGATTTTTGAAAAATTCTTAGATTTGTTTTAGATTAAATTTTTATGCTGTTTTTGTAACATTCTTTAAAGTTTGAATTTTAAATAATAATCTGAGGGTTATAAAATTTATATCATGAGAAAGATCCTAAAAATTCCTTTAAAATGAAATCTTTTTCAAATCTTTGCCTCCATTTTCTGATTTTGGGTTAATTTTTAAAGATTACTTTTTAGAATTGAATTTATTAAATGCTGATCACGTGGTTTCTTTTCTTTTTGTGATACTTTAAATTAATTTTGCGTCACGTGCATAACGACAAAATAAATTTTTTTTTTCTTTCTAATGCGGCAGACAATTGGACATTATCCAAAAAAATATTAAAATACAGTAAAAGAAATGTTCCTCAAACTGTACTATATTCTTTAGAATGTCCTATTAGATTTAATAGCAATATTTTTCTTTTACATTATTTGTCTATAAAAATATCCATTATGATATTTTTATAAACATATAAATATATTTTTTTTGGCATTAATTGCTTACATTGACCATTGTTTTTAATTTGAATGTACTCCATAGTGAAGCACAGGTATTCAGATAGTTTCATATATACCTGAAACTAGTTAAAGTTTGCTAATCAGAAAATTCCTTTTGGAATACAAGAAATAAAGTATGAACTTGTTTAATTTAACATACAATGGATAGCATTAATGAATATAACATTTTACTGATGCTAGTAAGAAAAAACATAGCATGAATTTCAAATGTTATGAAATTTTAGATTTACTATTTTTAGACTGCATACACACAAAAAGTACCATTAAGTTGAAACAACTTAATTCTTCAACTTAACTCTTCCATTTAAGAAATGAATTTTTAAATTAAAAATTTCACACCTTAAAACATTTTTGAATCTGTACTAATCGGAACAATAGCAAAATTCCTTTTCCATTACATTTTCATTTCATTCCATTTATGTATCTTTACAATGAACTTATCTATAGTAAACACAGTAAAAGAACAGTATGAAAATATATAACTGGAAGCAGAGGAAGCACTTGTGTATGCTTTTATATGCTTAGTTAAAAGTTCATGAATGTTCAAGAGGAATCGACTGCACTGCCATCTGCTGAACAACTGCATTGAGTATCGATCTGTGTCACTATCTGTTGGGCATGAGAGTTATTAATTCAATTTAATATTATTTTAAGCAGGCCTTGCAAATATTTTTTTTATCCCCCCAAAAGTCTCACAGCCCCTAAAGTGCCATGGCACACAGGTTGGGACACTTGATAAATTATTTCTGAACATCATCCATCACATTTCTTTTCAAAAAGGCACAATTAAGGAATTATGCAAAGGAAACTAATACAGGAGAGAAAAAAAAATTCCCTTAAAAATATATGCACATATACATACACAAACATTTTAGTGCAACTATTTTTTAAACATGATTGATTGATATAGGAAATAAAGAAGGCTTCTACCAATAGCAAAATAGTAAATTAACCTTCTTTTCTGAAGACAAAAACTTACCTATTTCATTATTAACAAAAACGTTGATGCCTACAGTCAACCAGCAGTTTTTCTTAGAATTGGATGGGCTTGAAACATGAGGAAACCGAGCACTTCTCCTAAAATTTAATCATTCAAATAAATATCTCTCACAAATGAAAAATTCTCACACTATCACATTCTTTAAATAATAATTAACTAGGTGGCCCGTGTGACCATTTTGCATGCGATTAAAATACGATAAATTTTATAATGAGATAGGTGGTTTGCAGTAGGATCAAAGAAGAACCGGTTTATTTGCAGCAATTGTTTATATGTAAAATAACAATGGTGCGTAAGGATAATACAAAACCAATAAACAAAAATGCCTTTGGCCACAATATTGGAGGTGAATCATAAGACTAAACAGGGGAACATGAGAAAGGTACATATCAAAATACCTTTATAGACAATATTAAAAGTTAAATATGACAAACTAGTGGAAAATGTGATATTTACAGTGCAAACCCTGTTTGTGTACACTATTTGACTGTGCCGTTTTGATGCATTCAGGTAACGAACTTTAGGGCCAAAAGTCAATTTTTCACTTTGATTTTTAAACAAACAATACAATGTGTCATTTTGAATTAACAATTCGTCAGAAGTGGAGAACTTAATCTTTAAAATGGTATCTCATTTATTGATTTTAGTTAAGTATGAAGGGAGAAAAACAGATATAAAAAAAAAATCCTTATAGAAATAATATATATGGTTTTTCCCATACAAAAAGAAAAATGTACACATACGCGGATGTTGCCAATAAAGAAACTCATTAATGAAATCACAGAATGATAATAAAAGCAAATGATTTTTAAATTTAAAAGTTCAGTGTGATTGATAATGAAAAAATTTTAAAAAAGCTAGTGTGCTAGCCATCTAGGGGAAGAAAAATTGTTTATACTGTTTATACTTCGATTTTCAAACAAACAATAAGATGTGTAATTCTAAATTAACAATTCGCACAAAGCAGAAATCTTAAGCTACTTATAGTCACCTTGAAAGTAAGACCACTAAGATGACTTTTGAGGGTAAATGAAGACAGGCTCTTATGCCTGCAGGTAAAGTATGCCATTTATGGCAAAGGACTGAAATACGACTCATGAAGGATCAATTAAAGAATTTTGGAATATAAACAATTTGAACCCCAAGTGTTTATAAATCTCTCTTACTATTAAAATAAATTTCAAAATTTTTGAACTTTGCATTTAGATTTTGATACTTCCTGATTATTTAATATTATTCTATAACTGTAGTCAGCCCATAGTAAAATTATTACTATTGGGATACAACAACCATAAATAGGCAGAGAAATTTGTTTCTGCGAGAATTTTTTCATGGAAAACACTGGATTTTCATAAATTACACAATTTTTGCTGAATTAAAAAGCTTCGTGTTTAAAAAATTATACAACAATGGTTTAGCATCAAATCAACTAATCTCAAGTGAATTGATGTTACATTTCAAAGTCCTCATCACTCAGCTTACAGTTTGACATTTCTAGTTATGCCAAGTTTCTCTACAATAATTTTGAACAAAGCAAAACAAAACAAAATAGCAACATGAGACAAATTGTATATTTACTGCACAGGGAAAGTTTATCAAATAATAATAAACTATAAATTTTCATCCAATGAATGCTGATAATAGAAATTAATTGAATGGAAGTGTCTATAACTTCAAGAACTATAAGCATTTAAACAGCTATAAGGTAAATGGACAAACTATGGAAGAACAGTGATAAGAAAATTTTGTAGAATATTTCTAGTAACAGATTTAAAAAAAATTTTTGGTAGCATATCTCAGCCTACAATACATTTACAATAGCTTCAGGTTTTGGTCACTAGCAAGTTTAAATTCTCTACTTGTCTGTAAGAAAAAGAAAAAAAATTCTCAGAGTGCATTTTCATTATTAGAAGACACAAAGTTATACACATTTTATTTATTGTGAATACATATTTAATTTATTATGAATTTAATCCAAGTGACTATATGAGTGATTATCAGTTTTGAATTTTATCGTACTGCATCCTATACCATAGGCATAGAGTGCCTTTAACATTTTTTTTTTTTTTTTGGTTTTTTTTTTTTTTGGGGGGGGGGGGGGGGAGGCACGAAATGAATTCCGTTAGTGCCCTTCTTAGTGCACTGGTTTCTGGACGTTCCTTAAAATATGAAATATTATGATTTTTTTAAATTAAATAACAATAGAATTGATGTTTGAGTAGTATTCAAAAGTTATACAATGAGAAGAATAAATATACTATAAATAAAGTGAGAAAAAAAAATATAGCATCGAATTTTTGTTATGGGTCATATCATTGTTAAAAACTATGTTTAGGCTAAAGACATATTTGAAATCTTCAGTTTCACAGTTTGAAACCACGGGAAAAAACCAACTTTCTTAAAAATTTTTACAATTTTCCGATTTTAACTGAACTTTTTTTAACGTTTTAATTTATTTCAAGTTAAGTTGGGGGGCCAGGTGCCTCCCCGACGCTGCACCTTTGTCCTATACCATCACTAAAAGGTTAAAACTTCAATATTTGTGAATTCTTTAAATGTAATTATAATCATACCTGGCAGAATTTTTGCTTGTCAATATAGATCTAGGTGAACTTGGGCTGAGAATTCCATTCTCACCATCTAAAAAAGAACATGAAAATTCAATATTTTATAAAATTTAAGCATGATTTATAAACAATTCTAATTTTTAAAAACTGCAATGTATAGCTCTTTAAAATGACCAAACCTTCATGAAAAGCAAAACTCACATCTGAAGGGTAAAGATTATACCATCAGGTAAAATTTGTCAGCACACTTTTAAAATATAGACAAAAATAGCATAATCACAAAAAATAATATTGTTATGATTAACATATCTATCACAGTTAGATATATATAATGAAAGAAAAAGGCATTTTTCTTCCTTTTCATATGAGTACTTTAATAGAAATGTACTATATTTATAGGTTATCATATGTGATGTTTGTTTAAAGCCATTATATAAGAGAAAGATTAGTTTAATAGTATTATTTGAAGACTACAAAAGATGCTCAAAATCTAGTGCACGTCTATTACAAAACCATAAAAAATTCATTTTCATTTGAGTGGCAAATGAGATTAAAAGAAGGAGGAGTTTCAAAATCGAATGAAATTGTCCTATCAAATCTCATTGGTCATAAAAAGGTTGACCAGGCAAATTGGCCTTCTGGTTACATTAAAAAATAAAAAAACAGCATAAAATTGCACATGATTAGTCTTTAATATTTTCCCCCCACCTAACTTACACAGTCACATATCTTTAAAATGTAATCAATAATTAAACTGCCCCCTTTATTAGTTAGCATCAATGGAATGCTAATAAAAAATATGGAAATCAGATTCGACTGCATACTGTTATGGCCAATGAGAATTTCGGTAAAAGAGGACACTGTACACGCCTCTGAAGTTTGAAGTCTGTAGAGAATTGGCCAGTTCTGTACTGAGAGATCAGACGATCATGTAGCAAGTTACTGTTAATATGTCTTACATGTCTGTCCTTGTTTGTTGAAATAAATATTGTTGGTGTGTACTGAAAGTTGTTTCTTAATGAACCCACATCAGATAACATTTGAAGAGACGTCTGCTCAAGAGCGTAACACATACTGTGGAACAATTCTGTATTTTCAAGCTATTAATTTATTATCAACATAAGAACTACAAGATTTTGCAAGAACAGTGAAATGCTACATTAAGTGAAATCTAAATCTTCTATTCTATGAAAGAATCATTGAGTTTGTAACAGAATAAAAGCTCTATTAATAAAATTAGAGCTCTATTAATTGAAAGCGACATAAATATGTGTTAAAGGTTTAATTGTCGTATATTTCTTCTTACAAACTTCTAATATTTTTTTCCCTTCCGATACCAATATTTATTTAGACTGATATGCATCAGTATAAACACTAATTGACCTATATCTGGTTCTTAATGCCAACATGAAATTTAAGCTACTCATATCATATATTGGTTAGCATGATAAACTTTTACTGAATGGGCTCAGGTTCAAATCACTGCTGAGGCATGGATGTTCCTGTGCTGTCCTTTCATAGGGAGAAGAGTTGGTTCACCTGTATGGTGCTTCTATATTACAGTACCAAATAAAAAAATTGTGGTAAGGACGAATTAATGTCCCCAGGAAAAAGTGCCTTTCATGTTGAAAAAAAAAAAACTCATTAAATTTAAGAGCATAAAATTAATGCTTTTACTATTTCTTTCATTACAGCTTTATTCAACTGATAAGGAAGCAGAAACAGAAGAAAAACTAAGTACCTCTGATGATTGTTTATCTTACCTACAATTATTTCCTAATAATCCAAGAATAGTAGTTTCAATGTGCATTTTATATTATTTCTGCTATTGCATTTTCAGTTTAAGCTGTAGACACTTCCTTTATACGATGATTGCAAGATAGAAATTTCTTCACAACTGAATAATTTTGCTTAAAAATTACTACTCTTTTTATACATATACTTTTCTGGTCCACACCAAATTACATACTTTATCAGGTAAGTATCCCCCAGATGCAAATTACTTGTTTAATATATCTAACAAAAGCATTCTAATACAGTTTTAAATCTCAGAGAAAACAGTTCCCGAAAATTGGAATACATTTTTACTTTATGTTTCTGCTTTCAAACAGCAAAAGATTAGTAAACTATACCTTGACTATAAGATTCTGATATCAAAACAACAATAATACTAACAGTGCAGGAGGTTATACATTCACATAAATTTTTTAATTAGCCACTGTATAAATTAATTTATATTCCCAAACCCTTCACAAATGGCAAATCAAGTATAATCTGAAATAAGTTAAATATTCATATACAGCAAGAACTGTCAAACTTTAAAACTATATGCTACAGTAAAATTATATGAAATTAATAGAGAATGAAGCATGTTAAATGTTAAAAACTCATCTATATATCTATAGTGCCTGGTATAAAGGGCTTAAGTCAAAAACAGTGATTTAAATATACCAAATTATTGGCTTTTATACCAATTGCAGAACAATAATTTCGACTTGAGTCTTTTGTACAAAATGTATTTTCGTATACAAAATTGATAGACTTAAGCCTTTTATACAAGCCAAAAGATTTTTTTTTAAAAATCAATATTAACAAATATCTAAAATAACTTTTCAAATATCTAAAATCACTTGGAAGTGCTGACCCCGCCAAGCCAGTCCCCCAAAACCTCCACCCACCAGTGGAGTCCGATAAGAAAAATTTATGAGGTCTGGAACCAACCCAGACGGCAGCAGAAGTTCCAGACTGGTGGCAAGAAGAAAGAGTGCAAGGCATTTACAACTCTTTTTACAGCCAACAAGTCATCACAGTCTGTACCTCCACATATTCAATGATGAGTGCAAAACGTAAAACTTTTACGGTTGAGGAAAAAATTCGTATAATTTCCAGATTAGAAAACGGTGAAAAAAATGGAACATTAGCCAACGAATTAAAGGTGAGTAATGCAACGATTTCAAATATTTTTAAAAATAGAGAACAATTAAAAGAATTTGAAAAAGATTGGACTAAAATTAAGAAACTTTGAAAAAGTCCAAATACTGACATAGAAGAAACCCTTTTGCAACAGTTTAAGATTCAAAGGAGTGCCAACATTCCCCTAAGTGGACCTATTTTGCAAGCGAAAGCAAATGAATTTGCGAAGCTCTTTAAAAAATATGATCTCATTTGTTCAGCTTCATGGATCCAGAGATTTCGGGAGAGGCATTCCATTGTGTTCGGGAGAATCAGTGAAGAATCAAAGGCCGTGCCACCAAGAGTTTCTGATAACTGGCTTAAAACCGTTTGGACTATGTTAAGAGAAGGCTATGAAGACCATGAAATCTTCAATGCTGATGAAACTGGCCTATTTTATAGGATGACCCCGAATAGGACGTTGTGTTTCAAACACAAAAACTGCAGAGGTGGAAAGCTTTCAAAAGAAAGGATAACAGTTATGGTGGCTGCAAATTTAACTAGAACTGAAAAATTGAAGCTCTTAGTGATCAGGAAATTAAAAAAAAACGAGGGCATTTAAAAATATAAAATCGCTGTCAGTTGATTATCATTCGAATTCTAAAGCTTGAATGACAGGAGAAATCTTTAAAAACTGGTTACGGAAGTGGGACCAAGAACTTATTAAACAAAAAAAAAAGAGAATTCTTCTTATTGTGGACAATTGCCCAGCCCACCCTCCGGTTCAAGGTCTTCATGCCATTAAATTAACTTTTCTTCCTCCCAACACAACCTGCGTATTACAGCCTATAGACCAAGGTGTCATTAAGTCCTTAAAAGGTCATTTCAGGAAGAACTTGATTCTACAGATCATCGACGATATTGAAAATAAGAAAGAACCGAAGATTTCAATACTGGACGCTATCATCATGCTAGAAAAGGCGTGGAATAATGTTAAACCTTTAACGATTTCAAATTGTTTCCGGCATGCTGGTTTTCTTAGGGGTGAAAATCCTTCCATTTTTCAAATTCAAGATGCTAAAGATGAAACGCTTCAAGACTCAGCTCGAGATTTGCCAACTGAACAAGATTCACTTCAGGAATATGAAGACATAGATTTGGCTCTTGCAACTCATGGGAATGTAACGGATGAAGATATTGTTGCAGGCGTAAATGCAGAGATTTTTGGCAGAGATGATGATATTGATGACAGTGCCAGTTCAAAAGATCATTTGAAAGAGTTTTCTTCCAGAGTTTAAAAGAAATGTTTTCAGCAATCAATACTGTTAATAAATTTTTAGCTTGCAATGACAATTTTGTGAAGGATCCGAAAAAAAAGAAAAAAAAAAGTTGTAAAACATGTCGCGACAACCGAAAATTCTTTTTATTTACAAAAGAAAAGAAAAAACTAAACAAACAAATATTACTGACTATTTTTCAGTAAATCAATAAACATGTAAAAACAAAATATTGCATTATGTATGTACATTCATAATAGCTACATAATTTTATTAATTTTTCTTTTTAACATTTTTAGAACTATGTATTTGAAAAAGTTTAAAAAAAAAACATACTTCTATGAAAATAAGCAGTGTGTTTTTCCCTGATTGAACTTAAACCTTTTAACCATTTTTTGAACATCATGTTTCAGGTGTAAATAGAAATTATGTGACAATGAATTTGATATTTCCAGCAGTTTTAAGTTATCTATCGGATATAAAAACTATCGATTATAAGAACCAGTTTTTAAAGTCCTCTGGATGTTCTTATAAATGACTTGTACTGTATATAGTGAAACTTCTCTATGATGTCAGTCAAGGTTAAAAAAAAAACATGGCCTTTGAATAGGGGTGGCTGGTTAGAAAAGTTTCACTGTATACACATAATTATTAATATTCTGGATATACAGTCAATTTTAATAACAGATATGAATTTTAAAGACATGACACAAGCCAGTAGAACCTTTCTTCATACTCAAATCAATCATTTTTGGTAGCAGAGTAAAATTTCTTTTTGCTCAAACAGTCAAAAATGAAAATTGTATACTTTTGTACAGAAATATGAAATCCTTAACGGATAATTAATGTGGCTAAACATTAAAAATAGTCATATAAATAAATACATTGCTATGAAGAAAATTTAATCACTTTCGATGACAGGTAGAGTTCAAAAGAGATGATACTGACCAGTAGAACTTTTGCTCATACTCAAATCAGCTGAATCCTGATCAGATGATTCATCTTCTGAGTTTTTGCGCAATCTAATAAAAAGATTGAGAACTGTTGCATTTTATTAATGTGATTAATATACAGTTATTGTTTGAATGAAGGAATAAGCTATACACAAGTTAGATTCATAAAAGATATAAATTTGAAAAAATAAAAAGCAAAATAAAATACATAACAATAAATAAGATTAAGATGATGAAAAATGCTTAAATATTGCCCTCATTAGAGGATCACAAAGATAATGAGCATCTCAAGGATGTTTATCAGCAGTCCTGGACTTTGGTTTAGCCTTTACAAGTATGAACTCCTCAATAAGATATAGCTCCTGAAACACCAGATATAAAAGAATGCCATAAGTGACAATCTGTATGATATAACTTGTAAAGGAACTTATTTCTGTCATCAGTAAGTTGATATGAACATTTTCATAAAACAACGAAATGAATCTATGATTTTTGCTACATTAATAAAGTGAATAGAAACAGTTTTATAATTGTGCATTGCAAAAAAACATGCTATGAACATTCAAAATTAAACAAATCATCAAGAAGGATTTTTAAAAATTTTTTAGAAATAATTAAAATTTGATTCCATTGATTTTTACAACAGGACTGAAATATTATGGTAATTTCAATACAACGTTTTGAGTCAAGAAACTTGATCTAAATATTTCCCAAGAGTTTTAAGACTAGGTTTAATACAGAATTAAAATATAACCCAGCTAGCTAAAACAAATAATGTACCCTAAGTTTCCTTATTAGAGAAAGTGGTACAACTTTTTTCATATTAAAGACGACAAAGTTCAAACTATCTTATGGATTTTTAATCAAAGATTTTACAGTTAACTGGGAAGTCACACTAAGTAAAAGAGTGAAAAATTAAAATGTACTTTTATATGCCTTACAAAATAAAGTGCATTCAAATGCAGTTTGTAAAAATGCTCAAAAGCATCGATCAATGGAAATAGTTAGTTGGTTGGTTGGATGGGGTTTAATGGCGCAATCAATGAAAATGAAAGCAATATTTAATCACTTAAGCCTTGAAACCCCCATTCTAAGCAATGAAATTTAACAACAAAAATGTTTTAATTTTGATGTAGTTTACTTTGGAATTAAGTTACAAATGGATAAAGCTAAAACTACAACCTTCACACACATTCACTGGAAGAGGTTGGGGGGGGGGGGGAACCACCAGACTCATTTTCAGCTACACATATTAAAAAAATATTCTGTAATAGTAAATTCTAAAACTCCTGTTGTGTAATGGCTAATTTCATGATAAAAATAATAATAATAATAATAAATTTTTAAAACAATTTAAAAATTCTTAAATTTTTTGGATATACTCCCTAACATAATTTCTATATTTTAGTTGTAACAGCATTTTAATTCAAAGAAATATAAATAATACAAATATACATGGGATTTTACTTATAAACTTTCTTCTGTATGATTTTCCTTATTAGTATATAAAGCACTATCACTATCACTAATTACTTCTTAAAATGGATGTTTGATATGAATGATGTTAGTGAAAAATGCTTGCAATGGTAAAATAGCATTTTTGTACACAACATAGTAAAATGCTAATTTATATTTGTGTGAAGGTGTAGTGTTTTAAGCTTACAGGCACAACAATTCTATATACATAACATTACAATTTAAAAAAAAATCATTTTAACCTTCTTATACGATGAGGTGGAGCAAATAACCCAAATCCAGGAGTACAAGAAAAATATTGAACACCATTTATAGATCCATCGTTTTTGCCTTGTGGCTTGTCAAGCTCTATGCCATACCAAAAACCTAGAATATATTAAAGATATTTCAGAAAAATATACCTATTACTGCTGAAGCAGTGTTTTATTAAATTTTCAAATGCATACTTTTAAGTAGAATTAGTTGCAAAATTATTAGTGAATCAAAGTGCAGAGGTTAAAATGAATGCTACTCAGTACAAAATAGTAGTGAAAATGCAAAGCAATGAAATACAGGATAAATATAAACAAAAGGGAAGTGTTTAGACCCTGGTAGCCAAAATCCATTGAGTGACATTCAGCCCAATTTGGCACTGATACTATTAAAGCCATAGGGTTTTGATTTCTAAAACAAAAAAGTTAATGTCCATCAAGTACTATAAGTGTATAGCAAGTCCTTCCACTTGATTTCAACCCCTGTGATTTTAGGATGTAGGGTCATTCAAAAAGCTTGGTGTACCAAGGTATGATATTAATTTAACAACTTAGAAGGATCAATTGCACAGTAGACAATCCTGTTCAGAGAATGCAGTTTTTGGAACATGAGCAAGAAAAGCTTAACAAAGCATATCAGTGAGTGGTGCTCTAATAAAAAGTACAATAAACTGTTAACTTTAATTACTAGGCCTAATTTTCTGCAAAAGAGGAGCTTCTTGCCAATATTTTTTACTATGGCGGCAAAATTCTGAACTTCTTTTTAGAAATTCAAATCTTACAGTCAAAATTGTATTAATCCAAATTTGGTTGAGTCCGGTTTACTCAACAGAAATAATATATAACTAAAAAAAATCATCAAAGTAATTAGACAGATAAACATTTATTTTCCCCAAAACATACATAAATTTGAATACAAGGCACTATGCAAATAACATATTAATGAAAATTATAAAACGGAATTATATGAAGACTGTCAATGTGTGTCTGAATCTCATAAACATTTATCACAGAGTAACTTTGAACACTGAAAAAGATATAAGCTAATAGAAAAATCAATTAAAAATTTGTTTACCTGAAGCAAATTCTGTTTCTCCAGCAAAACGTATAGTACCTTTACGATGGCCAGGAACAAGTATTCTGTCTCCAACAACAAAATCAAACGAGTCCTGAGAGTTTTGACGATTTCTAATAGTTGATAAACCTACAAAATAAGAGATAAATTTATTTTTAAGTGCTTTAATTATTGGTAGTAATCAAACAGTAAATGCATCAGAAAATTAAATACTTATAATGATTCTGCATAACTTAAACTTTACAGAGAAATGGCAAAATCTGATTAAAATCTTAAAGACATACAGTAAATGTAAGTCTTACCTGTTTCTACTTTGGACGTAACATGAGACACATTGACTCTAGAATATGATATGCTTCTAGGAGGTGAATTCCGAGATACATGAGGTGATTTATTTCGACTCTGATATGATGTGTCATATTTCGCAATTTTGTTTATGGGAGCAAAAATACCTAAATAAAATAATTAACAATCCTTTAAAATCTACTGAAACTTACGATGAAATATTTTTTGGTGAAGATTAGAGTAAAATGTACCAATCAAAATTCGAACCAACCAATCTAAATCAACTTATAAGTTTAGTACAATGTAATACACATTTTGATAATAAATTTTATTGAACATATTCTAGTAGAACTATAATGTAGGTATAAAGAAAATATATATTTATGAAAATTTGGAAAAAATCTATCACAAATACTCAGGTGTTTTTTATTAACACCTGAGATGGAGTGTTTCATAAAACAAGTCAAAAATTTAGCACATTGATCTTATTTAAGCTTCAGTAATAAAGATTTTAATTCTGAAAGAAACTAACTGCAGCACTCGACTTTTCTACTGATATAATTTAAATTATTTCATAACTTATCACTAATTAAAACTATTACATCAAAGAACTCTCTTTTCCAGTTTTTTAGTAACAGTCCTAGAAAAAAAAAGGGTTCAAAATACTTCATGGAATATTATGTATACATGTACACATTTTCATGAGAACCTTTGAGTGACATTGACACAGATTTAGTTTCTTTCACTCAATGAGTATTCAAACTTAATTCAACCAAATAACAGAACAAAATTGGCAGTAACAAAAAGGAATGATTTGTTGATTTGTGGTAGTTTGATTTCATTATCAATACTTAGTGAGACAGATTAGAAAAAATGTAATAACATTCATGAGGGTAGGAAAAATACCACAGACTTATCACAGATTAAAAAAAAAAAAAAAACCTTGAATGCCTCAACACTTTAAATCCTTTAATTTTAATATTTTTACTATGTAATTACCTCTAAATTTAGACATCCATAAATTTTAAAATAATGTGCCCATGGCTCCTATTCTTTTTCTAGTCCAAAAATTAGGCGCACTTTTGGACCTTTCGAGTGCTTTCTATACAGAATTTAAAGTACTTTTTTTAGGTTTCTTTATGAAGAAAAAGCAGCATCTTTTAAAATAGTTATAAAAATGGCATTTGCTCAATGTTTCCCCATAATTTGATTTTCCTGGTAAAAATACTTATACAGCCTATTTTGTAAAAAATATTATTAAAAGCAAATCAGAAGACATAAAATATTAGACGTGTAACAGCAAAGTATGTTAATGAAACCCTGGCATACAAAAATAATTGAGAAACACATTTCACAAAAACCCAGTTGAATCAATCAACTCTATGATGGTGTTTTTCTTTAAAAGATTTTTAAATACCAACTGTACTCTGTTGCCTAACAGAACTGATTTTCTAATAGAAATTATTACTGCTAATAACAAATGCTGCAATCTCCATTATTATCTTTGATGCTCAACCATACCATTACACCCTACTTACATGAACAAATCAAAACCAAATTGCTGATTATTGGCTGCTGCTACAATAATAAAAGCTACTTAAGAAATAAATAATACTTTATAAAGATTACTGTAATTTCTGATGACTACAACCATAAATCCTTTAATTTTTCCCAGCAGGAGAGAAAAAAACTCCAGGTTTTTGATAAAAACCAGGTTTTGATAGTTTTAATGTTTCTGGTTGGGAGTTAAAAATTTAGAGACTATTCAATGCTCTATTTTTGTTAAAAATTAATGACTCAAATGGACTAAAAAAATATTGAGATGTTTTCAGGATTTTTAAAGATCATGGGAACATTGTATACAGCCATTCTTTCTACTACAGAAGGTCGTTCGCACTTTATGGAAACGATTTTGATAGTTAAGTTTTTGTTATAAATGCCGTATTTTTTGCAGCAATTTGCTTCTGTCTGATAGCCATGGTTCTTGACAATAGCTCTAGCTTGAATTTTCCACAAAAGTAAACTTTGTCTTAGTAGTGTCATGTCAATTTTACCCCATTCCTTTTGGATCGTTTTCCATAGTCCGTTCAGTGTTCTTGGATGCCGTTTTCCTAAGGTTTGTTTTAATAAACCGAAAGTGCAAAAGTCTATTGGAGAAGCATCAGGTAATTTTACAGGTATTTCATTAAATGGGATACACTTTATTTCTGTTTTTGATTCCTTCTTTGCTAAATAAGCGGCAGTTGATTTAGACATGTAACTAGAGGATTTGTCTATATTAAGCTCAACTTTATCAATGTCCTTTCTGTATAAGGCTGTGAATTTTTTCTTCAAAAATTGGTTCTAAAATATTCTTCTGATAGTAGAGGGAATTAATTTTGGCTTTATTTGAGACTTTTTTGATTTTTAATCTGCCGTTAAGAAAATCCGGCAACTATCCTGAATCCCCCTGGGAAGTTTTCTGTACACTGATGGAGCCTTTTCGTACGGTCATTACCATCAGTTGAGCAATAGAAAATTGATCTTTTTTTATTACAGTCACTTAAATACACTTTTTTTGTCTTTCAAATTTAATATATTATAAATACCTTTATTTGAAATGCCATAACCACGTTTTTTACACCGCTTTATAATTTGTTGATACGAATATTTCTCCTCGGAAAGTGCAGATACTTAATCTTCGAGCAATCTATCAATTTTAGGAGCCATTTTCAAAATAAACCTTTTATTTTACATTCCAATCAAAACAAAACAATAGCAGACAATTGTTCTGAAGTTGCCAAATTTTTATCTCAAAATGTAAACAACAAAAATAAATTACAAAATCGTTTCCATAAAGTGTTAACGACTTTCTGTATTCAGCTATGCCCAATCCATCTAGCAAAAATATTATGTCTTTGATGATTCACAATATTCAATGAAGCTAAACTTTTAATGTGTTATAATTATTTAAATAGCATTATAATTTTATATTATTTTAAAGCAGTGTTCCCAACCGGTGGTCCGCAAGAGCCTCGGGAGTGGTCCGGCACCACATATAAAAATGTTGCCAAATAAATAGGGATTTTGAAAGCAATGTTCGCTGAACTATATGGGCTGAATATATCCGATGACTATCAGGTGTTTAATCAAAATTTCTTAAAAGTTTAACGTAATTATTTTATTATTAGAATATGATATGTTACAAAGTGAATACGCTAATCCTGTATCCCTTTTGCCTGAGGGAAATTCTAGACCCCCATACACCCCAGAAGGTTCCCCCCCCTCTCAAGTCGGTGGGAGATGGTGGTGGTCTGCACATGGTTCAATTTCTGGCTTAGTGGTCCACAGACATCTACGGGTTGGGAATCACTGTTTTAAAGGCATTAAAAATTTTTTAAGATAGCTAATTATTTAATCCAAGAGAAATTAAATATTAAAAAAAAATTTACCATGATTTTGAGGACATTTGAAATACACAACTCCTTTGAGGGTGCCATCGTTTTTCCCAAGAGGTTCTTCCAGCTCAACACCTGCCCAGATGCCTTGAGCAAATTGAGTTGCACCACAATATCTCAATATACCAATCTAAATTGTTACCAATGACAAAATTATTCTTCATATATTTAATTCCATAAAGATTAAATATGAATTTAAAATTTTTAAAAAAATGTTATAGAATACTCTACAAGTGAAAGTTAAATTTCATAATTTATGTCTTTCAAGAAAACTACATCAAGAATTCATTAAATTTTCTTTATACTAGCATTAATATTTAAGTGTAGCAGTATTATATTAATTTAAAACTACTAACTATTAAGAAAAATTAAAAAGAAGTATTCATGTTAAAGAAAAAAAAATTACTTAAAAACTGAAAATCTCTCTCTATTTAAATATGGAAAAATGGAATTAGAGATTTCCTTATAAGAGGGTGCTTAAAAAAATAAATGAAATTAAAAATTCATTCAAACATAATGCTTCTATACTTAAAAACATTTTATTTAAAAAATTAATCACAAACATAAAGAATTACAATAATCAATTTCATACCTTTGCTCCACCAATCATAACCCTGTCTCCAATCTGAATGCCAATTGATTTCAATACTGCTTTGCCTCCAATGCTTCCATAGACAGATTGCTCTTGAATCAAATGCTTTGGGGTGGCACATTCTAAAAGCTGTCTTAAAGAACTGATAACATCTCTTAAATCAGGTGTATGTTGTGTTGATGGAAAATCAGGTATGCACTCTAAAAATGTTAAAGAATATGATAAAAATTATTGCTCAAGATAACATTGCAAAATTGAAATTTTCCTTGATCTAAAATCCCAAATAACCATCTGAATTCTTCATGAAAACATATCCCATAATGTTTAGATATTTAACACAATATTACTTAGCGCATTTTCAAAATAGCCTTAAAATGTTTTAAATTAAAAGCAAATTTTGAGAATGCTAAATGTTATTTTAAAAAGTAATTTTAATGCAGGAAATGGATTCAATAAAGTATAAAAACTTTGTATGTAATTCTTATGATCATATATAATATATATATACACATTTTTCTCTAATTTTTAACAAATGACAGACATTGAACACTCAACAGTGATAAACATCACTTTAAAAGTAGAACTAAGGGACTAACTTTGATATATGCATTTATTTGATAAAACTGAACTGCAAAACATATATTAATACTTTATATTATAATTTAAAGTCCACTTATTGAAAAAAGGTACATCTTAGATGAGTAATTAAATAGAAAAAAAAGAATACTAGTAAAAAACTATTTGTCTTTTTAATGGTATTCAACAATACTTTAAATTTTATTTTGTAGTTGTGAAAAATTATAATATCAGAAAATTTTAGGATGAGTTTTAGTTCTCCAATGATAAAAGGCTAAATCTAGCTGAATTCTGAGGAATTTATTATAAATTTATATTTTTTTATATTAGATTTTCTTTTTGTTCATGCGTATAACATTTCACATGCTTTTTTCTCTATGTTATTTATACTGTATTTAGTTAAATTGATGTTGGTTAACAAACATTCGACAATTTGATATTTTTACTTTTCAAAATTCCTTACTTTCCAAAAGACAATATGCCATTTTTTGTTTTCAGCTTTTAGTGGTTTATTATAAATGTATATATTTTATGTTTTACTTTTCAGGTTTTTAGCTCCAATGATGAAAGGCTAAATCTAGCTGAATTCAGAGAAATTTATTATAAATTTATATTTTTTTTATATTAGGTTTTCTTTTTATTCATGCGTATAACATTTCACATGCCTATTTATTCTATGTTAATTATACTGTGTTTAGTTTTTAAATTGATTTTGGTTAACAAACATTCAACAATTTGATATTTTAATTTTTTCAGCTTTTAGTGGTACAATGATGAAAGGCTGAATCTACCTAGATTCTGAAATGTATATAACATTTCACATGCTTTTTTTGCTATGTTATTTATACTGTGTTTAGTTTTTAAATTGATTTTGGTTAACAAACATTCTTAAAATCCCGGGCAATGCCGGGTACTTCAGCTACTATCAGTAATATTTATAAAAATATTTTAAAGAGCAACATTTTAAATAATGCAGAAAAGATATTGTTAAAATTCAATATAGGGATAATTTAGACAGTGAAATGACAACCAAATGATTTGTTTAAGATAACAACAAGCACACAACTAAATACTGAATCCTAAAATATATTTTATCAAATTATCAGTATAACATTATAAAAGAGAAAGATAAATGACATTAAAGCAAACTACCTTGCTATAAGAGACGACTGAAAAAGTAGAATTCCATAACAAACAAAATAAGAATACAAATCATGCAATAACACATGAAAATTATCTAAAATGATATGATTTACTACTTTGTTTTTCCTATAACTGTCATGTGATTTTTCCAAAAAATTGTTTATTATGCTCCTTATTTTAGATAAGCAATCAGGCGAAACGACTGCTATGTACACAAGCCCAATACATTCCAAAAATTCATTTATATCATTATATAAATGCAACATAAAACAGAATAATTTAAAACATATTCACTAAATATACATACATAAAAACAGATAAATACATAGACCTATTATTATAGAGTTATGCTATTTCAGACTTCAATATTTATTTTTTAAAAAATTCTCAGTAATGGGGTTTGGCAATTCTACACAAGTGAATGCAGTCATACACATTCATGAAATTGTGCTATAATTTGTTTATAGGAGCTGAAAGGTATATATTTAGTTACTTTAGTTACAGAATAATTTTGAAGATCCTAAATTAAATAAATCATACCTAAGGGTGTTCTCCCAGCATAATCTTTTAAAGTAACATCAGCATTATGTTCCAATAAAAGTTTAGCAGCTTCTGTGCATAAATTTGTTGCAGCTATATGCATAGGTGAACCACCTTCAAATTCTCGACATGGACTATTAATATCTAAATCAAATAAAAAAATAAAATAAGTTTGCTTCTTGTAACAACAAAAATAAGGAAAAAAGAATAAAGCTGTTTATTAATTAAATAATTCAACAATAGGGACATTTATACACTAAGAAATTTGAAAAAGATGAACAAACACAAACTCCAGAAAATTAAGACAGTATTCAGTATGTCCTAAATTTTATTATTCAGGCAATCTTTTTATAATAAAATTTATAGCAAAAATAGGAAAGTTAGTTTATCAAAATAAATTTTGTTTTTTATTGTATGCCCACTGTTTACTAATCAGTTATGTCGTGTCTTACTATCCAGTACAACTTGGTGTAATGTCACAAGATACCCATCTTTCTACTGACCTTGTATTTAGAAAGGGGTGGCTTGCAATACCCTTGCACATAACTTTGCTTCAACTCCAAGACCCCATAGGGAGTTCAAGCATGGGCAAGTCAAATTGAACCTCAGAAAGTTTAGGATAAGGATAGCTTGAGCACACACACAATACTGAGTGTTTTTCAGATATCATCTCTGGTGTAGACAGATCAATCTGTCCAAGAGATAATCGGAGGCAATTTAATTGGGGGTGTGAGTTCTCAGTTGGGAAAAGACAGTTATCCTTGTGTTGTCTATTAAAGTTTCTGTAAATAATATTTTTATAAATAATATTTCTGTTAGTAAAGACATGTACACATTTTAATGTTTCTCATGTCTATGACTAACTGCTGAATGTTACATTGGCAACAAAACTGAGCATGAAAAGACTACCACAGTGAACATTCTGAAGGCCTTGAGGTATGCAGCTATCCATTCATGGCTTCACATGCATAAATTGGATAAGTTGCTAACTCACAATTCCAATTTTACGCAAATGCAATTAGATATAGTATTGTCCAATGACCTTTCTAAAGTAGGCCACACACATTTTTCTTGGAAGGTTAGAGGGAATTTAACTATTTTTGTTGTTAAAGCATTCCTAATTCTTTCCAACAGCCCCTTCCAAATAATGGTTATCCTTTTTTGTCATTAACTCTGAAAATACTAGAATGTTTGGCATAAAAAGAAGTTGACAAGGTTGAGGTAACTGAGGCAGACTTAGCAAGCACATCTGCTCTTTCATTTCCAGGGATTCCACAATGGCTAAGGATCTTTTACAAGCATTGATTTCCTTCCACAAACCCTTAAGGTGACTGATAGCCTCTTTACACTCAACCTCAGTAAAAAGAAAAACTAAAACTGTACTTAAAATATAAAAATTAATCCTTTTAATAATGTACAGTAACATCATGATTTACATTCGTAATAAAATCAGTCACTGGTAAAACAAAATACATAATTGTCTATATGGAAGTTTCACCAAAACTTAAGTTAAAGGAGACCAGAGATCACTGTAGAGAGAAAAAAAAAATGTGAATTTAGTCTGTAGAAAATGTGACAAATTAATGGTCATTAACAAAAATTTTACACTTTTATTATTAAAAATTTCTGTGAATTTGAAAGACCTATTTAATTTTTTTTAAGAGTCTAATGGCCTATAGGTAACTGAAATGTTTAGCAATTATGAGGCCTGTTAGACTGTAACGCATTTAATTAGAAAAATATACTACAAAGTTTGTTTTTAATTAATTAAACAGTTTGGATTTTTTTAGTACCTAATTGAGAGATAAACTTCAAACTGGTATATAATTTGCTTTGCACAACTAATCACGTTCGTAAAATACAAGGAACCTGAAAATGAGGTACATAGAAAGTTTCAAGAGTGAGTGATGTAGGAAATTGCAAATGAAAATATTTGAATTAATAACCTAGCTCACTTATTTCTGCTGTAAATAAAGGGAATTGGGCAAGATATTGCCCCTTGAAAATTTCTAAATGCAAGAAATTTAAAGTCTCAAGTGAGAGGAGTATCCTTCAATTCCTAAAGTAATAATACATTAAAAATAATCTTATTACAGACATATAGAAAAAATTATCTATATTTATCCATCTTTCCTTTATATAATATTATGGCCTACCTAAAGCCTCAAAACTCATATTACTGCTCATTTCTAACTTGGCTTCACTAGCAGCTTCTAGAAATACCACTCTTTTCATAACCTAATGGTAAAGAAATTAATTGCTAAACTGCATTTTGTCTACTTTAAACTTTTATAAATATGTTAATATACCTAAATGCAGGAAATACTTGATATTAAATATATTAATGTTAATTCAGGAAAAACATAAAAATGTAGATGCAAGTTCTTCAATTTTTTTAATCAAAAAAGGGGGATGGAGAGAAGACTGCTATAATGGGTGGTATATTTTTTTTAATTAGAAGGAACTCAATTAGTACAACATAGACACACATAAACCATTGTACATACACACATACTTAAGTCATATTGCTTTTAAATCAAGCATATTAATTGTTACTATGTCTAACAGTATGTGAATGGTAAATATCTTCCTCCAAAACATCCCCTTCCTTTAAAGCTATCTATATTATTCATTCCATTAATAGTAATAAATAACAAATATAATAAAATAATCCATACCAAGACATTTGCTAGCTTTTAATAAAAGTTCAATGACTGGGGCCACATCAAAATATGCAGCATAATGTATTGCTGCCATATCTGTCCATCGACACCTCAGGTATAAATCAGCTCCTTTGTCTAATAAAAGACCCACAGTTCTTGTTGCAGATTGTACACTTCCAACTCCATTTGCTCCTGCTTTACAAGCATAGTGAAGTAATGTCATATCAGTCAGACCATCACGATCATTTACATTGGCACCTCGTTTTAGTACCTAAATAAATTATTCCCCTTGAATTTCTACATGCATAAATAACGAACATGAATGGGATGAATATACAAAAGAGATCAGGATAAAAATAGAGATAAAAATTTAAAGTTATACAGTTTTGCAAAAATAAATGAAACAATTTTTTCATTTAATTTCATGGTACAATGATAATGGAATTTGATTTCTATAACAAACTTTATATTGTATGCTCAGTATGAGAAATACTAAATAAGCCCTATTAATAAACAATAAAGATGGAAAAAGGAATTTTTAAAAAGCCCCATTAATAAATAATACAGATGGAACATAAATATAACAGGAGCATATACATAGTGTATTGCTTAGAGCCAAATTTGAGCATCCACCATCAGAAAGCATTATTATTACCAAAGGGCAAACACGTTAATTCTTTCATTTTTCAGATGAACATTTAAACCACAAACATAGATATACACATTGAATTCTTCCCATAATTCTGATTAATTATGAAAATTTTAACAGTAATCTACAAATTTTACTTTCATATTTAATTTTTACTTTATTTAAGTATAGTTGTTAAAGAATATAACTGTGTTGCCTTAAAAGTAAAACTTTCTGTTAAAACAATCACTGCATAAAATATTTACAACTCAAAGGAAAATAGAACTTTAAACTAATTTTGACCAAAAGGGGGAAAATAGACTGTATGCTAATGGAAATGTGAAGAAGGGTGTGTCTTTCTAAAGACAAATATTAAAATAAATAAACTTACTTCATTAACTAAAATTTCAATGTTTTGTTGAGTTTGTGGCATCCATTGTCTTATGATAGCAAATATTTGAGGGATGGTTGTCTCTGGACTCTGCAATATTTCTAAACAACCAGGACAACTAGGGTCAAAAAATGGAAGATCCAATTGGTGACAACTTTTACATAATGGTGCATCAGATGATGGGTGAATAATTGGCTGTCTTCTCATGTTGGAGGAATTAGAATACTTCTCAACAGTTTTACTAGGAGAGGAAACTTGTGTGGCTGTCATTTTATCCTTTTGAAATTCTTCACATGGTATCTGACCTATAACAGAAGATAAAACTTAATTCACACTAAGAATTATAAATATGTCATAGCAGGAGGAGATATCTGATAATTGAAGACTAACATAATCTTTTATAAGTTCTATCATTTCAATAAGAAAAAAATTATTAAGAATAACATTTAGAAACTAAATATCTTTAACAACATAAAGTGATATATTTGAGATATATAAATAAACACAGCAAATTTTTATAATTTAATGAATAAATCTGATAAGTGATTACTTAGGCTGATTTAGTATTACCTAAATAATGTGGCTTTCAATCAATTTAGAAAGAGATGTACTATGAAAGAGTATAAACTTAAATTATAAACAATAGATATTGATATATTATTTTAAGATATTTTTTTACTATATGACCTACATATCTTTGAAGTCACATGTGCAGTCTTGAGAGCATGTATGTATGTATAAACACACACACATAAAATTATAAACAGTAGATATTGATTTATTTTTTTATAATAAAATATTTTACCATATGGCATACATGTCTTTGAAGTCATGTATATGATCTTGAGTATATATACACATACATACATACACAAACCTATAGAGTATATATAGATATATACACACACACCTATAGGGTATATAGATATATATATACACACACAAAAGTATTTGTATGATAGATTCATACATGATCTGGCATAACATATAGATACCTAATTATTTAATATTCAAAGACATTAATATTTTAATATAAAAACAAAGAACACAAATTAATTTGATTGTATTGGAATTTAAATCCTTGTTTATAACTTGCCTTTAATAATTACTGTTTTACATAAAACAAGTCAGAAATATCCTACTATTTAAATAAAGAACTACTCTAGAGTACTGTAATATGCTGTAGGGGAAAATTAAGCTTTGGGTTTAGTGATAAAAACAAAAAAAAATCTACATTTTAATTTTAATAAGAGACCTAATTTTGTTCAAAGTATTTTTGCTAATAAATACTAATTGCAAAAAGAAAAAATGAAACACATTCTAAAACTTAGTAAAAGAAATAGATAAAATAAGAACAAATTACACTGTATAAAGCACAAAGAATGCTGTAAAGCATTCTTCATGGTAGTAGTCCCTCACACTATTAAATATTATATATCACCTAGATGTGACATCAATTTTTTTTTTATCATTACCTTCTTGAAATACAATATTTCTCTAAATCAATTGGAATAGCTCTCCAAAACATTATGTTTTCAGACAATTTAAAACTGTCAAATCATAAATTAACAGACATTAACTCGAGTAAACAAATCAAAATAATAAATAATTCCAATACATTTCAGAGGTAATGAGTAATATATGTATAACGTATGCAGGATTTTATTGATTAACCTGTTTTATTCATATTTTAACTTGAATACTTCAAACAATTGTAGGGTTATCTGCAGTATATTATCATGCATGTCACTTGCATGACATATATAGAAAAGTTGAATCACACTCATTTTACATTTTAAGGAATAATAAATTACTATGAAAGAAAAAATCTTGATAAAATATGTCTACAATCTAATTCTCTTTAGAAGTAACCTTTAATTCAGAAACATGTATCCTTTCAAAAAACAAAAAAATATACAATTTTTGAACAGATATATAGTTTCTAATATGGTGGGAGGGGGAGGGCATTTCATTTATAAACAAGAGATTTATGAAAACTTAGTTGCTGATTTTAAGAAGACACCACAAAAATTCATTATAAAACATTTGAAAAAATCTATTTCAAAGACTATAAAGCTGCTTTAAATTTGAGGAGCTGAACAATTTTTTTAATAATATGCATGTTTATTCATGCATTATACATTAGGTTTACTGTAAAATCTAAATGTCATTAAAATATTTAAAAGTTGGATATTACATTAGATTTTATTTAAATCATCACTACTGTAAAATAATGATTTTGTGCTATTTGTATTTCACATAAATGTTTTTTCCTCCACTAAACTAGTATTAAAAACATACAGTAGAAAACATGAAAAAAACATGTCACATCTAAAAAGAATACCTTTAAGCATGTCAATACCGTACTTAAAATATTAAAAAATGAATGTCATTATTAAGTGATTGCTTAAAAAAAGTTTTATTTTATTGTCTCAAAACTGAGTGATGCATGGTTAGTCTGAAGTCTACTTGAATTTGCAGGCTTATAACCGGCAGAAGCAATGAATTGAAAGAAGGTAATATGAAACATTCCCAGAAATATTAAATGCTCATATAAATTCTTAAAAAGTAGGTTTGAATCCTTTTCTTGAAATATATATGGAGGAATTGTTAACAAAGAAGAAAGATAAACACTGTCATGGTCAATATAGGGATGAGTTACTAGAGATTGCATATTAACTGACATAATATGTTCAAATGTAAGTTCTATTGCATAAAACATCATATGACAATTACAAGAGAGGTACATCATTAAACAAATAACTTATGCAGATTTTCACGATGTTAACTCTTAGGTATGTTTTACTCGCATATAAACATATCAGCATAGTTTTATTTTTCATATAAATTACTGTATAACAGTATGCTTATGTCTGACATGTGATCTTGCTCTAAACACTGAATAAATACATAACTATGGTTCATGTTTGTAAACATATTTCGGAAACTGAGTACTTACCGCGAACATATTAATAAATAGGCTTATAAATATACGAAACAGATGTACACTATTTCAAAACATTTGGCTGAAGTATTTACTCTCAAAACATATTTTCACCACTACACTGAAAAAGTTTGAATTTAATAACAATATAAACCAATTCATGTACTTCAGAAAAGGCGGTTTGACGCAATATCAACAATTTAGCGCGCTAGTCGTCATGCCAACTCAATGATACTGCGATGCGACACCCTTCGTTACCCGCGGTAATCCTGTTCAGTCAGATAGCGATCTGATGGAGTTGCGACAGGAAGCGATATTCTTGTTTCATGAAGTCAGACACTCGCCAAGTTGAAAACGGACAGAGAATACTTAAACAGTTTCAACTTGAAATGTTGCATAATTTAAAAGCAAACCTATAGATTAGCTGTAAGCTCAAAAAGAGTGATCAAGAAATGCTATTAATAAAGGATTCCATCACAGATTGATGTTTGGACTTCCAAAAATGTTACTCTTAGTTTTTGACAAGGGACTAACAATTTTGAAAATGGACAAGAAAAGCAACCGGGGAGATGATAATCGCTTTTAGCTAAAATAAGAATCATAGCTGACGAAATTCATATAACATTCATTCTAGGAATCTGTTAAAGTCGATTTAATGGAGTACTTTGAAAAGAATAGCTTTTAATCTAAAACTAAAGAAAAGTATTTGAAGCTAAAAATTTTAGAATACTGTTGACATAACTACTCTCATAACGTCTAAGATCACACCGCAGTTGAAAATTCAAATACTGTAAATTAAATAATCGAGGGAGGGAAAGTAAGAAAAACAACTAGTAAACATAAATAAAATATATTTTAAATCTTTTTCGAAAAGATAATGAAACAACAAAAACAAAACAAAAACAAAAAAGCTTAACCCAGTCAGACCGCCTCATCTTTTGATAACAGGTGCTTATATGACGATGTCACAGTGTTCGTATTATCTTATTAATAAAAGAGAGTGTTTGCGTGTGTGTGTGTGTGTGCGATCCCCAGACGAATCTGTGAAACTTACAGACGTCAAATTTGGCACACGGGTAGTGCAGACTATGGGAAGGTGCACCTCGAAGCCCGAATTTTAAATTTTATTCTAGAAAATTTTTTATTTTATGTTTTGTGCGATATTTTATGTTTTTTTAACTTCAGATTACGATATCTCGGAAAAAAATGATCGCAGAATTTTGATCTTTTTACAATCTAAGACTACAGACATTTCTCCTTCAAACAAGACCTCATTTGTTTAAAAATAATTTAAAACAGACTAATATTTTCATCAAAATATTAAAACCACTTTTTTAATTTTTTTACGCCCTTTTATGCATCTACGGTCGATGCTCTTCGTGTTTTTATCTTAGAAAGAAAATATTTACATCATCTGGAAGATGAAAGCTTTCTCATTCATATGAACCTCATTTCAAGTCTCTATCTTAAAATTTCGATTTTTTAATTGAATTTTAAAGAACAATACGTCAACGCAAATTCCCCGCTTGAATCTTCAAGTGCGGTTTGAAGAACCTTTTTTTCACCCATAGGCGAGGGGGAGGGGGAGAAGGCTCGAAGAAATAATATTTCACCCATTCGTGGAGGGTTGGACCGAACGAAATTTCTCGCCGGGGGGGGGGGGGGGGGAGAATTTTTCTACGGTCGATGCTCTTCGTGTTTTTATCTTACAAAGAAAATATTTACATCATCTGGAAGATGAAAGCTTTCTCATTCATATAAACCTCATTTCAAGTCTCTATCTTAAAATTTCGATTTTTAATTGAATTTTAAAGAACGATATTTCAACACAAATTTTATGTGGTTCTTTCAACGCGGTACTCTAGGCGTTGGAATCAATCATTCATAAGAACTGCGCATGCGCACAAGGAAACACTTTATTTACTTTAGCCGGTGTTCACTTTTTCTGTATTCTGTCAATTTTTGTTTAATTTAGTTTTTTTTTTTGCATATTCTTTCTTTTTATGCTTCTGTCTGAAACTCTGGAATATTTTTTATTATCATTCTAATACTTCGAAACTTAACAATGTTTACCAGGGGTGTTTTAAAACAACTGTTAATTATGTTTGTGTTTAGCTTTGAGAAAAAATAATTTTGTAAAGGCTTTTTTGGTCTTTTATGCTAAAATAGCACTTATAAATCAAAAAAGGAAACAAAAACTTACCTGTAAATAGCATACCTTTTTTATAAATTGATCAATTTGAAGTAATTTTTAATGAAATTTAGCTAAAACACCTATCATTCTGCACAAAATCCTAAAGCTAATATTTTAAACTAATTTTAACTTTTGATTGTGGAAATTTTTGATGTTAAAACATGTTAACAATGTATTAAATATGCATTATTTTGTACGTCAAATATAGTTGCACATTAATTTTATAGAAATTTGTGGTATGACTTTCTTAAGTAGCATCATTTATTTTTTCTCGATGATATCTTTTTCTTAATTGTCATATTTTGAGAACATAACTTTTTTAAATTAAAAAAACACAAATAACAGTTTAGGTTAACAAGAATTATTGTCAAGAATTATATTTCACATGATTGGACAAGCCACAGGTCAAGAAGTGTTGAAATTAATGGAGGTAAGGTTAATTTTTTTTACATGCAGAAATTTTTTCATGTCCTGATTCATAAATTAGAATCGATAGCTGATTTATACCTCATTTATATTTTTAGAATTTAACTTCTTACTTCTGTTTTAACTTTGCTTTCTATTTTACCATCATGTTTTGTTTTGCTCACGTGCATAACAACGAAATTAATTGACAAAGAAAATATTAAAATACAGTAAAAGATAAAATTTAACCACTAGACAAATTGAGATGGAAATTTTTAAAACTTTTGTTCAAATTAGTATGTTTTATGGATATTAAATCAAATCTATATATAAAACTGTAATTTCCTCTCAAAATATGCTTCGCCATGACGATAAATAAGTCCCAAGGCGAAACTTTAAAATATGCTGGCGTACATTTACGAGAAAATTGTTTCTCGCACGGTCAGTTTTACGTAGCTTGCTCACGCGTAAGTTCGCAGACGAGCCTGGTAATATTAGTTCCGCCCAATGAAGAACAAAATATATTGTTTAAAAGAAAATCCTCTAAAAAGCAATTTCACAACTTTTTCATTGTAATTATCCTAAAATGTACCCCGTAGCGAAGCACGGGTATTCAGCTAGTAATTAATAAATTAAATTTTTATTTTATAAGCTGATACTGATACTTTGATACACATATAAGCTGAAAACTGAAACTGACTAATTCGAGCTAATAAACAGCTTACAACAGATTTAAGTGTTTCTTAAGCTACGTACAGATGTACGCGATATTGACAAGAATTTATTTACAGATGAGTTAACACAAATTTCAAGGAAGAAAATTTAAATTCACCTACAGATAAGTACAAATCTATTTAGCGAGTACTAGTTTCCACATTTCCTAACGTTGAAACATTTTTTTTAAAAATTCTGTCAATGCCAATCCCAGATGCATTTGCTGAGAGATCGTTTTCGACGTTGAAAATAGTTAAAGAGTGTTTAAAAATTCTCTGACAGACCGAAACACCAACAAACCTCACTATTATGTTCATCGAAGAAGATCAACAGAAAAAATTTGATTTATTATGATGAAATTATAGACAAGATTACAAAAATTAAAACCAAAAAAGTCAGTATGTGAATTATATTTAAAAATATATATATATTGTTAAATAAATGTTGTTGCACCTGTTTTAAAGATTACTGTTAGTCAATGAATATTAAGTTTATTGTGTACAAATGCTAAAATATTTAATTGCAATATTTTGTTTGTTTTTGATATCTGTAAAATATAAGTAATTACTTATCCGCGACATGTATTTATATTGCTACCTGAATGACAGTCCAAAGAGGCCCAATATATATTACTATACCACCTTACAATTAATTGTCAGACATTTATATTGTATGAAGGGGGCCTTCAAATTGTATTCTGCAATGGACCCCTAATGGTCATAGCGCGCCTCTGTCACTGCCTGAAAGTGAGAAGGGAACATATGGGGTGTGTAGCAGAGCCGTATTATTAAGCGAAACCTGTCACCTTCTCTTCAAGCTGAAATTACTTATTTATTAGTAGGAAGGGATGATTTCTTATTTACTTTTTAAACCCACCTCATTAGTCATTTCGATATTAAGGTGAATATTTTCTGGGAATATCTAGTTTTATAAATCCATTCCGGTAGGACAATTTTAGAAAATTGAGTATTACACTGCTGGCCATTAAAATTGCAACACCATGAAGGAGGGGTGATACAAACGTCAAATTCGCATGAAAGGAAGATGCTGGGCTATGCAAATGATTAGCATCTAAGCATAATCGAACGACGCAGGAGGGAGAAACAGCATCTCAAACTCTGTATAAAAGAAAAATTACGCAGCAGGTTTCTCATTCGGAAATCGCATTTGAATGTTGGTTGTTTGTGAGAAGATCGTGTTATGCATCGTACAAGAAGGAGAAACGGCTACCAGCACGTCTCGGAATTCGATAGCGGCAGGATCGGGACCTATCGAGAGTGCGGTTCATCGTTCCGCGATATTGCTACTCGCATTGGTCGGAATCCAACGACTGTCATTCGAATATGGAATCGATGAGTTCAGGAGGGTCATACTGAATGCCATGCAGGATCTCAACGGCCTCCCGCCACTAACGCCCGAGAGGACAGACATGTTGTCAGGTCGGCCTTGCAGGATCGTACAGCCACATCAAGGACCTTGAGTCAGGAAATGGGCTTGTTTGCAGCACAAGTATTCGCACGGACAGTGCGACGACTTTTGGAATAGCACGGACTGACTGCACGGCAACCATTATTGAGGCTTTCCTTGATACTGCAGCATAGAGACGCGCGGTGACAATGATGCGCCCAACGACAAAACTGTATACAGGAGTGGCACCACTTCGTCTTTTCAGACGAGTCTCGGTTCTGCGTGCAGCATCATGATGGACGTATCCGTGTCTGGAGGCCCCGAGGAGAACGCACGTGGCCTGCTTGCATTCGATATCGTCATATGGGCCGTGCAGATAGTGTGGTGGTATGGGCAGCCATTGGGTACACAACACGAACACCTCTTGTTCGCGTCGTCGGCAATCTGAACAAGCGTTACATTTCTCAGATCTTAAGGCCGGTGGCTGTGCCCTATCTTTGAGACCTCGGAGACGCAATCTTTCAACAAAATAACGCAAGACCGCATGTTACCCTTCATGTCCTGGCCTACCTCGACACAGACGGTGTTCGACTGTTGCCCTGGCCAGCACGTTCACCAGATCTCTCACCCATTGAAAACATCTGGTCAAAGGTTGCTGAGAGACTGGGACTCACCGCTCTCCAGCCTCTACGATTGATGAAGTGTGGCATAGACTTCAAGCAACATGGAATGACGTGCCCGTATCTGTCATCCAAGCCCAGTTCGACTCGATGCCTAACCGGGTTAAAGCCGTTGTAGCTGCCAGAGGTGGCAGTTGTGTGAACTAATTTCGGACCCTGTATACCCCCAAATTGCCTATAAATTTAATCATGGTTTCTTCCTACTATGCTGTATACGTACGATAAGTAAAGTTTTGTTATTTGCCTCCTAGTGTTGCAATTTTAATGGCCAGCAGCGTATTTTCCTTGCTTAATTACGAAGTTTCTAGAAATGTGAAGCGATGTATTTGCTACGGTCGTCTGAACTCCTAAACATATACTATACCATGCCAACGTCATGTACGGCGTCACACGTAGAAAATTAGAAGTAAAACACTATCTTTTATTAGCTATAAAAAATTGTAGTAGAAGGGCACTAAAAATTGCGTTCTTTGATCAGGAAATAATTCAACAAAACTTAACTTTTCCGATAAATCTTCTCAGAATAAACAGTAAAAAGGTTAATTATAAGGCATGTCGCATTGTTAGCCTTAAGGCCTGTTAACATAAGAGTCCGTCGCGTTGCGTTAAGGAAAAGATAACGTCGAGACGAAAATAAACCAATCATAGGCCTCCAAACGATTAGCAATGAAAATTTTAACGCATATGATTGGTTTATTTTCGTAATGCCATTCTTGTTAACAGAACAATTTTAAACTAAGATTTTGAAACGTTTAAATGTTGACGCTTATTCTCAGTTCGAAGTCCTTGTATCACTTCGGCTCGAGTAAGATGTTTGTTAAGTATTTTACAAAAGTCCTTTTAAAATTTGATTTTGTCGAATAGTCGTTAAAATAACACATTCAATTTACTAATTATTTTAAATAAATTTTAATCTATACTTATATATAAAGAGAGAGCGATTTTGTACGTGGAGGGTAATCTCCAGAACCACTGCAGCTATTTGAAAAATTCTTTCACTGTTTGAAAGGTACATTATTCCAGATGGACATAGGCTATATATTATGTATATCTGATCAGTAGAAATAAAGTTAGGGGCTTAATCCTAACAATCTCCGTTGTTACCGCTACTGTCCGCTACCGCTTTTTGTGCCGGTCTTCAACGATCCTTTGCGTGGTGCTATCGCGGTGGGCTTCTGTTCTGACGTTAGCGGTTCGAAACTAGCCATTCTCCGGCAAGCTTTTTTTCTTTTAAAAAATTAACTTTAAATATTAACTAACGTAATATTAACTTGAATATTATTTTAAGAATATTATTTTTTAAAAAATTGAATATTAAAAAAAACATTCTTTACTTAAAATCCTTTTTTTTATTTTTGTATTTTTATTTCATCTCTTAACCTCTTTCTATTAATTTGAATATTATTTTAGGTACTTAAAATAATTTAAAAAAATATTCTTTTCTTAAAATTCTTTTTTTATTTTTGAATAAAACTACGGTCTCAATCACACCTCTTTCTTTAAAAAAATTACTTTTTCTATTAATTTGAATACTATTTTAGGTGCTTAAAATAATTAAAAAAACATTCTTTACTTAAAATCCTTTTTTTTATTTTTGAATAAAACTACGGTCTCAAGGCCATCTCTTTCTTTTAAAAAATGAACTTTAATTAATAACTAACGTAATATTAATTTGAATATTATTTTAGGTGCTTAAAATAATTAAAAAAACAATCTTTACTTTAAATCCTTTTTTTATTTTTGTATTTTTATTTCATCTCTTATTCTAATTTTGGGATACCAATGTGTATCTATACTTCTATAATCTATACTCTATACTAATATATAAAGAGAGAGAGAGCGGATTTTGTATGTGGAGGGTAATCTCTGGAACCACTGCACCTATTTGAAAATTTTTTCACTATTTGAAAGGTACATTATTCCAGATGGACACAGGCTATATATTATGTATATCTGATCAGTACAAAGAAAGTTATGTTGGGCTAAATGTTGAGCTGATGCTTCACCTTTACAACTTTTCCTTTGTCAACCATAGTCAAGTAACCATAGCAACACATGAAACTACATTTTCATTTATTATCAGTAAAACATTTAATATTTTAAAGATCCAAGTGGAAGGGGTATTGATAAATACAAAAAGGATTTTTGAAATTGGCTACGTTTAAGGGTTTATTGAAGAAAATTTCATTTGGAACTACGCTTTTTATTGGACATTTAAGGTAAAAAAAGTTTTACAATTTATTGGCTATCAACTGGAAATTTATTGGTGTAATATTACAGAACTTTATTTAACTTTATGTTTTTCAATTTATGTACAATTTTATGCACAATTTGCGTAAATCGAACTTGAATTATTGAACTTTATTCAAAAATTAGGGTGTTTCATTGAAACTGAAATTTATTGATTATTTCGAATAGGACTATGTTTGTTCCTTTATACGTGAAAAAGTATTGCTTCAATTGAGAAGAAATTTTGTATAGATATAGTTCATAGTTCAGATTAAAACATAGGCATATTATTTTATGAAAATAGGGCCCCGGAGTATTTTTAATTAATGTTTTAATGATTTAGCCCCTAAAAGTTGCTTATTTCGACAGCTTCCGTGGCTGTCCTCGCTGATAGCGAGACTATGGGGCCGAGTCGTACCAAAATCGGCAAGCGGGTGACACGATTCAGTGCCTGACGTAGCCGGATTTTTTAATTTTTAATTAAAAAAAAATTATTAAATTTTTTGTGTCATTTATGATGCTTTTTTCGTGTTTTTTTTGTGTGTGGACTCTGTAGGGGATAGGCTATGGGGCCAAATCGTATCAAAATCGACATGCGGGTGGCCCCCGGAAACAATTCAGTACCTGACGTTACAGTTTCCAATAAAAAATTCTTTTGCCATCACCATCAACAAATCCCAAAGTCAAACATACAAATATATTGGACTTGACTTACGGAAAGATTGCTTTACTCATGGACAATTATATGTTGGTCTCTCTAGGTCAGGAAAGGCGGAGAACCAGTTTATTTTAAAACCTCAGAAAAACGAAACAAAAAATGTGGTATACCATGAGGTTTTAAAATAAATTAAATCTACCTAATATCTACTTAAGATAGATAATTGTTCAACCCGGACAAAGTTGGGACGGGCCGCTAGTCTTAAATAAATGTAGAAATCTGTCAAATGCGAAATTGCTCCTTTGCAAACATTTGTGGCTATGGTATTTTATTAAAGAAGTTTCCTTGTGTTAATGAAATACTGTAACTCATCTTTTTCTTTCTTCCGGCAAAAACGTAAGACCCTTTCTAATTTTCCAAATTTATATACAAGAACAGTATAAAATAAATAAATAAATAAATAAATAAATAAAAAATAAAGAAGAGAAAAGACAATATTTTAATCGAAGTCAACTATTTTGATGAAAATAAAGTTTTTTTTCCTTTTTTTTTTCCCCCGGGGTTGGTATTGCAAGTTATGAAGACAATGCAATTATTTTCGTGGAATCGTGGGACACCGTTCTTTTTCTTAACAGGATATTAAGCTTAACGGTTTTATCTCTTTCTGAGTACTATCTTCTTTGCGTACGAAGATCGAAAGTCTTCGTACTGATTGATTTGAATAACTATTATATTCAGGGACAAGATCTTATCCCATAGGCTGTTAAACCGCATAAATAGAAAGTCCAAAATCTAAATCTCAATAAGTAGTAAGACGAATCTGAGAACCCATAATGTTAAATATTTCTAATCTAAAAAAATATCAGTATAAAGATTTTGAGTATTAATCGTAACAATACTTTCTACACTGTGGAGTTAATGTTTCTCATTTAAGATGCATGTAACAACAAATTAAGTGACGGTTAAGGCGGGGTCCGAGGTAGCTTAGTGGTAGCTCGTCGGCTTTTGGCCCTGAGGGTGGTAAGATCGAATCACGACAAGCGCCATTAAATGCATCCGTATCTAGGCTGGGTATGGGCACGTTAAATCCGTAGACCGGAAAGTTCCTCTATGAGGTCAGAGAGGGTGGTAGAGGGTACGATCCCCCAGATGTCGCCCCTGGGGTTGCTCGGTCAAAATTGAGGCGGCACCTGGCTAAATCGGACTCCTATCCTTGCGGTGCCATTATAAACCGGAGCCGCACCCCTCAGCCCACAAACCTATTTGGACCTGGTCTGGAATGCCTCCGGCCAGGAGCATGAGAAACAACAACAGCAGGATCAAGGCTATTTATATGAGGTGAACCTCGTCTATAATGCACATTTTCGACAACATCAAATCCTCCGCACTATAAACGAGTAGTGCTAATTTGCGTAATACCCAACTTGTTAAAAGTTAGCCGTGAGTTTTATTATGATCTACTCGCGTGTTCTTATGCTCTAAACTCAGTTGTCTGTTCTTTCATGCGCTAATCCTATTTACAGGAAGAAAAATATTTACACACTTTTACTAGTCTTTGTAGAAAAGCTGTAACTACAACGCTCGTGACAAATTTCAATATAGTGGTAATTGCATGCGTTTCTGTCGCGGTGGTGTAGCGGAAGCCTTTTAAAGTCTGCCATTTTGAGTTGATTAAATGCCTTGAAATGTTCATAATTTCGGTTTTCATGGGAACTAATAGGATTATTATAAGTGGCTTTGCTCTCCAGATACAATGATACTCATGAAAAAGGGAGGTTTGCATACACCTACATTGTATCCGAATACACGGAATAATAGAGGAAATTATAAGCTTTTTTTCCCACAAATTACATAAGATGCCTCTCTAGATACCTTCTCAAATAAATACAACAACTTACTTTCAAACTTTGCCGGTATCACAGCGTTTAATATTTTGTTTTTAAGTCCATGAAATTCTTTAGTGGAGGCCATTCCATGTCTAAGTGATTTTACACGGTACATCACATCTGCCTGGAAAGAACAGGGTCTCGTCCGAATCCCAGCCTAGAGAATTGTATTTTATAAATTGAAAATTTCAAAATAAGAGAAAGTGGGGCAGAGCTGCGAATACGATGACACCCATATAACAAATTAAGGGATTTCGACCAGAGCTAGGCGTCTGCAGGTCACTTTCAGGCAGGAGGGGGAGGGGGATTATTTTTTTCTGGGGGGAAGGCTGGCTGATGCAGAGACACTTGGCACGAGACACTTACACAGAACCGCGGAAATTGTCGATTTCTTTTTTATCTGGGAGCACTATACAGGTGAGTCAACATTCCACCTCAATTTTGATCGAGCACCCCCCGGGGCGACACTGGAGGGTTCGCACCTCCCCCCCCCCCCCCTCCAATACTCTTCCCACATAGAAGGACGTTCCAGTGGGAAGAGAATTGGGTCCGTCCTCATTTAACGTATCCATATCCGGCTTAGACACGAAGGCTTTGAGTGGAGTCGTTGGGATCCGAACTCAGCATCCCCAGTCCGAGGCCCAACGCGCAACCTTGGGCCCCCAAGAAACAGATTGTGAGACTCTTTAATGAATTTAACGATATTGTTTAGTAGTGTAAAGGCACAGAACACCTTTGTGGAAAGCAGAAGGCCCAAGGTTTGAATCCTGAGAAAACAGAAGCTTTTAAAAGGAATTGAAAATCGATGCAATGACAGAAGCTGTGTTTTAATAGAGGTGCCGCCCGAAGAAAAAAGGAGTTTAATGTACTATATGAATGCCATTTTTTTTCACTCACGGGACATGAAAGCTTGACAAAGTCGGAGAATTATTGAGCTTTAGATGTAAGGGATTTCTTTCCGTTTTTAATTAAAAATTTCTCGGTAATCAATCGAATAAGGGTTTTTCCAATTGCTTAAATCGATTTAAACGTAAAATATTTTTTACCAATCACAGAGCTCAACAACATCGCCGCTCCGCATGATATCATTGCGTTGAGTTCTTTGATTGGTAAAAACATTTTCATTGCTTACTCTGGTAATGTGAATAGTCCTCAGTTGTTCGGAAAAATCTTCAAAGAAACATGCACATCCTTTTTGTCTCATAAACAGGGAAAAAAAAGGTTTTACGCTTTTTCGAATGTTTGCAACTGTTTGCTTTAAGTAGGCGTTTTGGGCACTTCGGGACTAAGATTATACGGATAAAATTCTTGTTCTATAATGTTAAAATTTTCTAATTTAGGAGCTTCTCAATGAATAGCTTTACGGGTGATCGCCCAAATCACGAAGATATTGGTCATTTAGAGGAAGGCAAATACTAAATTTCGTCTATCTAGCTCAGTTTATTCACGAGTTTGTAAGCTAGTAGTGAAACAGACAGACAGACGACAGGATTTATCTAGAAAGCTTAGCTTTAAAAAAAATTCTCTCTGCAATTCCGAATGTTATCAGAAGTGCAAATCTTCTACGCAGATAATGTAAGATATAAGTAGAAAACACTTTTCTGAGAGTAGGATCAATAAAAGTTCCAGTTCAGATTATTCTGATTGGACTTCATCATTTAAAAGAGAATCAATATCAATGCTTTCCTAAATCTTGTTCACCTCACACAAGGAATTATACGACTTGAGATACCCTTACTTCAGGTGGCAATAAGAAGATGTGGATTCCATTTCATCAATCTTAGTTTTACCGCAGAAAGATAAGATGAAATTGTCAAAACTCGGTGTCACATTTTGCAGCCGTCCTTATAGAAATTATTAAAAACAGTTAACAAGAAGAAAGAGTGCAGTCAAGAAAAAAATTAGCAGTTAATAATATACAAACCAAACTAATAATATACAGATTAAATAAAATACAGCTTATAACAAAATGTCGTTTTGAAATTTTATATAAGTATTCCCTCCCCCCCTCCAATTTTTTTTTAAAATCCAAAGCTGTAGGTACTCTGTGCTAAGAACATTGGCCCATCTTCTCAACAAATTCTTTGGATATTTCATCATGGGAGCACCACATAGGCGAGCGAACACTGCTCCCTGTGAGGGAACGGCACGGGAACGCCCATGCCTTGTCCGGGATTCCAACCGGAGCCCACTTTGTGAAAGCCCTGGACATTAACCGCTATACGATGTGGGCGGCATGCGTGCCAAAGTGTTATTGATTAAATTCATTCCTTTCCCCCTCTGTTAAGTGCCACCTAAGCATTGCTGTGTTATTTGTTTTATTGGGAATTTTGGCGAACTTGAAAAAGTCGAAAACGCAAATCTGTTAAAGTGATAACGATAGCACCTTAGTGCTGAAAATAGTTTTACTTAAAAAAAAAAAAAATCGTGTTTCTAACGTATCATAAATTCATCCAATTTCGATGAAAATTGCTTATATGAAAATGTCACAACTCATTCCAGACAGGAATATCCGTAATTCATTGGTAAAATATCGCTTCCATAAATTTATTAACACAGAATTTTCGAGTTTTAAATTATACTTAATGCTGTAACAAATAACAGAGATTACATACACATCATGATACTTTCTTAATACGCTTGAATTTTTAAATATAAAAGAAAAATCAATCTCTAAACATATAAAACATTTTCTCACTCAAAAAATGCAAAAATCTCCGCGAAAAATTCCCGAATAGATAAAAGGTGTAATAGAATCAGTTATTTTATAGAGGCATAAAAATTTAGATTATAAATATGTTACATAGGACTCAAAATACGAATTTCAAATTCTCATTTTAGTCAAACTCTTAGTTCAAATTCTTATTTAAGTAGCAGATTTAATGAGAAAAAAATGCATTCACTCTAAAAATTATTTCCGGCAGAAAAAATATTTGAAGTTTAAAAAATTTCCCTGAAGACAAAAATTATATACATGCAGTGAAACTTCTCTAGCCGGCCATCCCTATTCTATGGCCACCAGTCTAAACGGCCATATTTTGTTCAGAACCGTTTAAAGACTCTATGGAACCAATGTTATGGAAGAAAACCCTCTTCCACGGCCCCTCAAAACTGTCACTTTTTTTTCAGAACCATTACTGGTCGCCATAGAGAAGTTTCACTGTAGTTTGATTTTCTACGTGTATAATAAATAAACACACCACTGACATGAATAAACGCATAAAAAATTTTGTTTTTGTATTTTATACAATGCCGTAAATAAACGATTTTCACTATATATATATATATATATATATATACACACACATACACACACACACATCCGATTCTCTTTTTGCACGGGGGATACGTTCCAGAGACTACCATGCAATAAAAATAAATAAATAAATAAAAGTGTCAGAAAAGATACAGTGAACATATAAAAATTGGAGACAGGTTCCACCCAAATATACTTAATAAAAGAAATGTTAATTTTCACATGAAATTTGGATTCGATCGACTGAACTTGAATGAATAGGAAAAAGCAAATCCACAAATATTATTTTATTTATGATTATACAGGTTATTTTTTAAATTTAAAAAGTGCGGCTGTCGGAACTGGTTAAAAATAAATAAAATTTATTTTCTATTTATACATACATACATAAAACATTCAGTCATCTAGTGTCACTATTAGACAATAAATGTGCCCGTTTACTGTTGTTTTTCGGTGGCGAAAAACCACTTTCGTCACTGGAAATATTTAATGGCGATATATCTACAAGTGTATCTTGAATAAAATTAAGAACTTGTGTTTCTTTAATTTCACTGGTTTTGAATACGAATTCGGCTATCAGACGCTGTGATTTTGTTTTTGTTAGTTCTTTATGTGATTCTTCATAACGTATCATAATCATTTTTAAATCACGTTGGAATTGCACGGCTCGACATTGTCATCATTCGTAAGAAAATTGTTTGCAAGTTTATTGGTTATTTGGTGGCCTTCTAGAATTGTACTTGCAGATAGTGGAACCACTTCTTCATCCTCACTACTATAAAATAACGTTTAATCATCTACATTCTCTGAAATACTCTCTGATGAAAATTGCACTTAACATTTTTTATTCCTTTTAAATTTTTAAACAGTGTTAAAGTCTATATATATAAAACAGTTCCGTAACTGACTGACTCACTCACTCACTCAGTGACTCACTGACAGACAACGCACAGACTAAACCGCTGGACCTAAAGGGCTGAAATTTTGCATGGCGATTCTTCTTATGGTGTAGGGGTGAACTAAGAAAGATTTTTGAAAAATTCTTCTTATATATTTTTTAATTAAATTTTTAAGCTGTTTTTGTAACTTTTTTTAAGTTTGCATTTAAAATAATAATTTGAGGGTTATAAAATTTATATCACGAGAAAGATCATAAAAATTCCTTTAAAATGAAATGTTTTTCGAACCTTTACATCAATTTTCTGATTTTTGGTGAATTTTTAAAGATTAATTTTTAGAATTTAATTTATTAAATGCTGATCACGTGATTTCTTTTTCTGGTACTTTAAATAAATTTATCGTCACATGCATAACAACTAAATAGACAAAAAAATATTCTTTTTCTTTCTAATGCAGCAGACGAGTGGATATTATCCAAAAAAAATAAATATCCCTTGCGATTTTTATGTATATACATATATATATATATATATATTGCATCAATTGTATATATTGATCGTCGCATTTATTATAAATATATATATTTATTTTTTTTGGCATTAATTGCATATATTGACCGTTGTATTAATTTGAATGTACTCCGTAGCGAAGCGCGGGTTTTCAGCTAGTTTAAAATAAAACTGTAAAATGAAATAATAATCGGTTCTTTTTCTTGGATCGTGTTATTTCAAAACCGTGCAAAAAGAGAATCAGGTGAATATGCATACACTTAGATATATATCTTTAAAATGGCACATACCTTTCAGCTTTCCCGAGACCATGACTCCTTTCTTCGATTTAAATCCTTGTTTTGAGAGCAGTCGCACAGAATCATCCGAAGTGCCGTTGGAATGCTAATCAGCATCTGGTCAGCTATAATTTCATCTCGGAGGATGTCACCGTCGCATCGAAATGCGTTATTCAGGATATCACGAGACCGAGAACTTCCTGGATTTTTTAACGGACCAGTCTGGGTGTCTGGGGGCAGCGTAAAGGATTCAACATCGTCATTAATTTACCGTCAAAGAGCAGGGTTGACAAAGGGCAGGAGCACCGAGAGAATAAGATCAAGTTAATGACCTTCCAGACAAAACGCGTTCCATCTCACAAAAACGTAAGATGACGATTGAATGTTTGAACAGATACCACGGACAATGCACTTTAATTATCGCGAGGCAGATGGGTTCTAGCTGGCAAGCCAATATTCAATGCTGAGCCCCGATTTTCAATAGCGAGTATTTTACAAGAAGCGGTGGACCAAAACCAGGCGTATTCACACTGAAAAAGAGAGAGAAGGAAGTAAGTGTCTGGATATTCGGGCATCCGGGGCAAAGCCCTTTGCATTTATCTAAGAAAGCAAATATATGCATTATGAAGATAAAAGATAATGATTGGAAACTAGATAAATTTTTAAGAAGCGTACTTGAGCATTATTTCATAAATGTTTAAAATGATCGAATATTTATTTTTTACACTAGTTGTATAACCTTGATTAAGCGATAATTAAAATGTGCTACTTTAAGAAAAAAAAAAAGAAAAAAAAGAAAGACAGACAGAGGTCTGTGTTACAAAGCAGCATTTATTTCAGCTTTCTGTTTAGTGTTTCAATGTTTTAGTGGATATATCTTCCTAAATTTCTATTTCTGTTGACTGTAATCCCTAAACCAGTTCTGCGTTTATTTTAATCCCTAATTATATAGTGAAATCGTAAACTTGATATTCAGGAAAAAGGAAGAAATGTTTCTCTGTAACTGATTGAATTAAAAATGTTATTACTGCAGTCTGATTTCCGCAATTTAGGGAAATGAGTGAAAAAAAAATGAAGATTAGGAATGCATTTCAAATTTAGGTATTAACTCCCCAAAAGAAATAAAATATAATTGTCATAGAAAAGTTTACTCCTAATGACGAAAACTGCTATGCATTCATGCAATGTAAAATGTATCTTATGCAAAACAACAAACTCTACGACGCGAAAGAGGGATAGATATTCATTTTAAATAAATAAAAATGTAAACTTCACTCGTGGTATATATCAAATGGATTTCCCTGATTAAATTTACACAGAAGCCCATAATACTTCTATTACTTTATTTATACGACATAAAGATTAATTGTCAATTTAAAACAAAAAAAATAAGGTGTCTAATATTATGACAACTAGCTACTATGCCTATGAACTTTTGATATATTTCTTTTACTTAGGAAGTGAAGTAAAATAAGCAGCAGAAAATGCGCAATACTTTGAATGTGAAAAGAAAGCAATTTGGGGAACAATTATTTTTCGTTTAAAATAAAGCATGAAAACTAACTTTACTAATTGTCAATTTTAAGACGCGGGAAAAATGTGGTTCATTATAATACGAATTTAAAATGAACATTGGTGTATTACCTTCAAACTGAGCCTAAACGCAGAATTTATTGAAGCTTCTTAGAATATTTTCAGAATTCCGCGTCCCTCAATCATTTTACTCAGAGGAAAAATGGCTTTACAGTTTTATTTGATTTATTATTATTATCAGAAGATAGGAAACTGTCGATACAAGGTTTACTGAGCCCCTCTGCCTCTATCGCGGGAAAGTGGATGAAAGGTAAAGCAATAAGATTAATCTAAAGCAATTGTTAAACAATTACTCTATAAGACCCTGCAGAAAATATAGACTACCATGAAACTTCTTGAAGGCGGCCACGAATGGTTCTGGATAAAAGTGGTCGTTTTGAGGGGTGGCTGTGGAAAAGAGGTTTCTTCCATTATATTGACTTTATGGAGTCTTATTCGGTTCTGAACAAAGAATAGAAGTTTAGAGGGGTGGCCGGCTAGAAAAGTCTCGACCCCACCCTTACCTCCTCAATGTTTGGTAGTCACCGTATTCATTCCTAAGCTTAACCTAAAGTGTTTTTCTTCCTTTCTCCTGCTTAATGGTAGGGAATGTCTAGAGCACTTCAGTCAGTCGGTTCGAGACCTGCTGTGGGCAGAGATATTTAGAGCCGTTCGCAATCGGCTTCAAACTGTAGGTCCCGGTTTAATTTGTTTTCTTGGTGAAAAAAAAGATGACAGTAGGGCTCTAAAACAAATTATTTTTTCAAACAGAGCCATTATTTTTTCAAACAGAGTTTTAGAAGATCACGCCAATAAATATTCTTAAATATCATAAAATAAAAGACTAACCTCTTCGTATATTTTGCAAGTCCACCACCATCATAATATCTTTGCGAGCAAATTTTTTTAATTCCCATTCTAATACCATATTTGTACACACAGTAAAAATAAATAAGAAGAGAAATTAAAGCAATCGGAGACATGTCTTTCGACAGAAAGAATTCGATTTCTTTTTTTTCTTTCTTTCTTTCCTTCTTTTTTTATCATTTCACCTTTGGAAGTTGTTTCTTTTATTTTTATGTCCTCGGGCGAACAATTCATAACACCTCAAACAGGAGGAGAATACTGATAATCCTCTCAAACTGCTAACAACGGTTTAACTCTTTCGGAATCAAAATCGTGAAGACACACTACCGGTATTATTTCAGCTAATTTTTCCCGTAACTTATGTAATCACGATTACTTTCGGAATCAAAGCTTAAAACAACTGGAAAGCAGAGATTTATTCAGTACTTACAGACGGATGACCTGGAAACAATTCTTTCAATAGCGAAGTATTCCATTCAAGTAAATAACCTGATCGTTTCCCCACCACCCCTCTATCCATCTCTTCCCCTGTCTCCTTTTTTCTTCTTTTCTCTTAGATATTGCTATGGCTTGGTGCTTACGCGCTGACCTTCGGTAACTTCGTTCTTTCATCGCAGATTACATAGCTTAATCCTCTTTTCTGCTGAAAAGTACTGTTTTATATCAGATGAATCAGATTGAAATTTTCTCCCGAAAGACGTAAAAATAATCCCTATGGATTTTTTTTTGGCGGGTAAATTTTGGGATGTTACGTATTCTAGAATGGTTACTAGGTGTGAGGAGCGAAAAAAAAAAGATGAAAATCTTGTGATACAATGAAAGAAAAGATATTGGGTTTTGAATCCAGTCTTAACTCTTCTAACTTATCAGTTGTCATAGAATGAAATTAAATGACAATTTGAATAAATACACACACACACACACACACACACACACACACACACACATATATATATATATATATATATATATATATATATATATATGGCTGCAAGTAGCTTTAGGGCTATTACTGGTTTTCTCTATCATCTATTTCTTATATATATATATATATATATATATATATATATATATACACTGAAGTGCCACTGAATTAGGGATACCTACCTAGTAACGAGTTGGGCCTCCTCTGGCCTTGATAACGGCTGCCACACGACGAGGCATAGATTCAACAAGTTTCTGGAAACGTTCCACGGGAATGGCTTGCCAAATATTGGCTAAACCTGTCCATAATTCAGTAAGGTTCTTTAGTGCTGTGTGATGGCCTTTCACGCCTTGTTCCAAAACACCCCAAAGATGCTCAATAGCATTTAAGTCTGGGCTTCTAGGTGGCCAATTCATGACAGAGAAGTCAGAGGAATGCTCATCCAACCAGCCAGTAGCCAACCGGGACTTGTGAGAGGAACAGTTGTCTTGCTGGAAAACTCCATTACCGTGCGGATAACAGAACAGCATAAACGGATGGAGGTGATCACCCAGCAACTCTACGTACCGAATTGCATTGAGGGAGGTTGGTACACGCACCAAAGATCCCAAACTGTGCCACGAAAAAACACCTCAGACCACGATTGAGCCACCATGCCCTTGTACAGTTCCTGCCAGGCATGCAGGATCCATAGCTTCATGAGCCTGACGCCATATTCTCAGCCTCCCGTCGGCGTTAAGTAGTCGGAATCGAGACTCATCACTCCATGCTACTCGTTTCCAGTCCTCTACACTCCAGTCTCTGTGCTCTCTTGCCCAGGCAAGACGTGCAGCCCGATGGCGAGTATAGAGCAATGGTACTCTCGTAGGTCGACGGCTCCCGAAACCCATACGGTGAAGCGAGCGTTGCACAGTCCGTTTACTGACTGTACGAGGCACCGTCATTAAACTGGGTGGTAATTTGAGCTAATGTTTGGCTTCGCTGGCTACGTACAATACGCCTGAGCCGTCTCTCACCACGCACTGTCAAGGCTAATTGTCCTTTGCAGTTTGCCCGATAGCTAGTTTTTTTATCCACCATCCATGTATTCTTGGTATACTCTTGACACTGTCGACCTTGAAAATCCGAGCTGTCTGACGATTTCGGAAATTGAATGGCCCATGCGTCGCGCACCTACGATTTGTCCGCGATCGAAGGCTTCTAAATCAGGCAGTTTACCCATACTGGCAATTCCAACAACTAATTCAGAACAACCACAGTACGCGCTATATATGCAGTTACCACAGCGCCCTCACTTGCGCATACATGATGCGCAGCGCTGCACAATTTGCATAGGCTTTGCTATCCATAATTCAGTGGCACTTCAGTGTATATATATACAGTGATTTCCGTTTATAAGAATCACGTTTGTTATTACTGTTTTTGATTCTTATAGCCGAAATTTAGGTTTTTGGACAGGTACACACATACATATATACGCATATATTAGATAATTTATCATAAAATACTCTTTAATTTACACTAATTATCTTTTATTAAAATTATTTTTTATAATTTTAAAAATACAACTTAATTTCTAGACCTAAAAGTAGGTCCACATGATTATAGTAAAAGAAGAAAAAAAATCCAATATTTGTTACAACATAACTGCTTAACAGTTTTAACATTTCAACTACAGGAAGGGAGCAAGAAAAAGTTTTCTATGGTAGTTTGACGTAATGAAGTTTTCAGGAGGCTGTATATACCTCTTTAGATACGAATAGCCTTAGACGAAGATTCACCTTCTAGCTTACGTTTCACGGTTTGATAACGTGCTGAATCTACTAATGTCACGTTTGCTTAAGTGATAGTGGACCATTCGCCGAAGATCTATGCGTTTCAGGGTCCAGAAATCCGCAAGCAGGCTGTGGGAGGTGGGAAAAAAGAGTCCCTGTCTGTGTTTGTCACTGGAAAAAAGTGAAATCGGACCCGGATGGGTAAAGATGCCCCCGGGTCAAGCTAATAGGACAGTATTGTGCTAAAGCGTTTAAGGGGAAACTATTATGTTATGTCTAACAAAGAAAGAGATGCATTATACGAATGTATTCCATCCCATTTTATCACTCTTTCTTAAAATAAAAAAAAGAAAGAAAGAACTTCGTGCCTTTTGAGGGTTTAAGTGGCTTTATTGGAAAAATGAAAGGAAAGCGAAGAGTGCAAGCTGATTCTTAAAACCAGTGGATTGATTCTTTAAAGCGAAAATTTTAACATGGAAATAATACATTTGTTTTTGTTTTTGCGATATTGATTCTTATAAACGGCTGATTCTTATAACCACTGATCACTATAAGCGGTGGTTACTGTATATAATGATGATAAAAACTTTTAACTTTAAACTATGTAGGGGAGATGATACACGAACATGTTGTAGTCCAAATACCGAGTAGGGAACACATACACCCTGGAGATCTAGAGAAGAGAACACTATTTCAGGCATATTGTAATAAACACACAGGAGAGGAAAAAATTACAGAGAGAAGAGGCACTGATGATTCCGCACCACACTGATGAGACGCACAATATTTTGTTTATTTATTACGGATAGCGAAGATATTCCGCAGGACACACACAGAAGATTTGAGACATCGAAGAAGGCACAAGGCAAAGTTTCACAATAACGGAATAGGGCAGCGGCGGCATATATGCTGAAGTGACGAGCGAAGGCACAGAAGACAGGAGAAAAGCAGGACACAGACACTAAAGCAAGGCAGATAAGCGAGGATGCACGCGGTCATTTTTCGACCTTTATATACTGTGAGGGCGCTACCTATTTAGAATTCTTTTAATTGGTTATTAACTGACATCTGACTGACCATGTGGTATATGAGTCATCATGTGATATATGAGTGACCATGTGCTATCAAGTCGTATGATTTTTCGAAAGGGGACGAGATCATGGGATTCTGAATCATGAGTAAAAATAATTTTACTGCGCTAGCATTGAAGAGAATAGAATAGTCGGTTATTTCGCTTTTGAAATAGGAATTTAGAATACTCGAAAGGCAATTAATTTTCAAAGGCAATTAATAATGGTGGGACGTTTTTATTACTTACACACACACACACACACACACACACACACACACACATATATATATATATATATATATATATATATATGTGTGTGTGTGTGTGTGTGTGTGTGTGTGTGTGTGTGTACACTCTGTCACAAAAAAATATGCACCCAGAAGGAAACGAGCTACTATCACGAAACTTAGCATGTATATAATGTATGAGGAGATAAGCAAATGAGTACAAATTCAGAAGAACAGACCGTTTTATTAAGATGTGGCATGAAAAATGTTACAAATCAGTAAGTAGTAAATCCACCTCTGGCAGCTATACAAGCCGAAACACGGCGTGGAATCGAATCAATGAGGTCCCATATGACCTCCTGCGGAAGATCATGCCATAATCTTTGCAACTGGGCAGTTAATTCACCAGTATTTCGGGACGGCTGCAGTTGCCTTCCAAGCACGTTCCAGGCGTGCTCTATTGGCGAGAGATCTAGTGACCTGGCAGGACATGGGAGTACGTCATATCCTTGAAGACATTGTTGGGAGAGTCGCGCAGTATGTGGACGAGCGTTGTCTTGCTGATAAATCCCACCTGGGAGATTTGATAACATAGGCAGTACAACTGACGTTAAAATCTCATCCACGTAACTGCGTAACCGTCAAATTGCATTAAAGGACGACTAGAGGTGATCGTGTGTCCCAACAAATCGCTCCCCACACTGTCACACCTTGTGTAATCGCCGTATGCCAACAAATGCCGGATTGGACCGGTGGCCTGGCCGCCTCCACACGCGTATGCGCTGTGGAGGCGGCCAGGCCACCGGTTCGATCCGGCAACAGCATTGAGACTGAATCGGGATTCATCACTGAAGATCACACGCCTCCAGTCGGTCAAACTGCAGCTTGCCCGAGGTCGGCAAAAATCTAATCGACACTGCCTATGATGTGGGGTCAGTGGTAGGCGTCTTAATGGACGTCGGCCAGTCGTCTCTGAATGGTTTCCCTTGATACCACCGGATGTCTGGAAGGTGGTAAATGGCGTCGAACCGATTCTAGCGACCTTGTTGGTGCGGACCTGGCCGCTCTTATGATTGCGCGATCCTTGCGCGCATTTGTGTTCCTAGGACGCCCTGACCACCCGCGACGGTAGACTATCCCTTCCGTGATCCATTGTTGCCAACACCGAGCAATTACCATATCACTCTGACCGAGGTGGCGGCCGATACGCCTGTTCGACCAACCTGCTTCTCTGAGGCCTACTATAAACCCCCTCTCAAAGTCCGACAATTGTTCGTACTGTCGCCGGTTACGTTTCAGAGGCATCTCTAGTCACAATACCGTCCATCTAAGTCGACAGATTTGTTTGAATAACCCTATTTCACGAGAAATCATGCTTTTAAACTCTCCCAGCTGCGTATCTCATATGCGCATAGCGCGCTTACCCTTGTCTCATTGGCGTCGAAATTTTAATCATTTGCATACCTCTTACCAGATTACATTCATGCCAAGTTTCGTGATAGTAGTTCGATTTCTTCTGAGTGCATATATTTTTTTTGTGACAGTATATATATATATATATATATATATATATATATATATATAATATATAAAGAATAAGCGACATAGATGGTTAAAACAGTTTCTCCTATGTTAGAAAAGGAAGCCAAGATGGTGATTTTTTTCTCGAACGACAAATGCATTTGTCGTTCGTGACAATAAACATATGTGGCAATCCACATATGTTTATTTCATATTTACGACGATGCGACTCCACCTTTCCCGATGAATACATAATTGTTTGATTCTACGTTTTTTAACGGTACACAAGTTTTCTATCTAATTGTCAAATGCTGCTGTAACGACCATTCCGTCAGGCCTGGTAATTGAACTCGGGCGTCTGGACTTTTGAATCAGCGTTTTGACCACTAAACCATCCCGGCGGTGAGATCGAATTCCCATTCCTTACGCGGTATTGCCTTCCTTAAAGTTTCTAACGAGTTTTCGTCTACGTTTCCTTTACTGTCGCATAGATTTCTAAACTTTGTCGAAGGTCATACTTCTCGCCATCCTCGGGGTAGAAAAAGAAGCGTATGAATAAAGTAATATGCAAATTAAGCGCTGGATCTCAAAACCAATCTTGCTCAGTGACACCAATTTCTTTCTCTTTCAATTCATATTGAAGTTTACTAATTACAGAGTCAAGAACTGATAGATAAAAATAGGAGCCCGATAAGATCCAACTTCGACCAGGGGGCTGTCAAAGTTTCGGATCTTCTGCTGTAAATTATGCGTGATGAGTTGTTCTGGCGTGACACAATCAGGTTCTGTTTTGATATGCATCTCGTGTACTAAATAACGCTTAGTAGTTGATTCCCCATTGTCCGATATAAAGATACCAGTGAACCCCTTTTTTAGAGGAAAAACAAACGTTTCACTAACATAGTCAAATGACTGTGTGGGAGATGATGAATACACGCAGGTTTGGCCCACTACTGGTTTTAGAGACTAACGGGCTATACAACACGCTGTTAATACTCAGAATTTGACAACAAAAGACTAATAAGCCGCCTGAAAACTCAATTTTTATTGTCGTTGTTAAATCAAGGATAATTTTAAAGGTGAATTTAATGGAGCTGATGAACTTGAAAAATTTTCCAAATAGAGCATTTGAGATAATTTATCTGGATGTTTCATCCGAGGGTGATTCAAACCCAACTAAAAGTTTTTGGGGAATATGAGAAAAAAGAGTAAAATATATTGGTACCATTGAGTTAATTGTAATTAAAATTTCTTCAAAACTCTCTCAAGTTTGGACTTTCGTTTCTTCAGACTTTCCTTGGTTATAATATGAATTCTCATGATGATTCGTTTGGAGTCTATTCTATGAAAATCACCGGAGCGAAATAACCTGGGTAAGATATTCGTTTTTGGAAAAACAAACTGCCAATCTACTTAAGTGGTGGAATTTTTAAGAAGACCTAACCAATTATTAAAAACCATATACAGGTAGCAGATTTTCTTGTGAAAGAGACATTGATCTCGAATATATGAATTTCTTCAACAATCTGTGATCGCGGAGATAAGGATAGTAATAATATAGTTTAAAACATATCTTTCATATATCCATTACATCGAAATGCATGTTTTGAAGTTTTACATACTTTCTCATTTATGTTCAATTTATTGAATCAATATGACATGCTGTTATATTTCATTTTAGAAATTTGTAGTGTGTCAGTTGTCGCGTGTTCTAAAATTTCGTCGGCAGTTAAGACTGCAGGACCAACTAAATTTTTGTCAGAATCAATCCAATCTCGAACTGATCGACATTCCTACATCCATCAATTAATTGCAGTTTCTCTGACATTTCTGATAAGAGGTGATCATTGTTTTCTTCTTGTTCAATAAGTTCTTTATCGTTTCCAGGTAAAATTTTACACCAAGATCTTTTTATGGTTGTGTCTTTTATTGATTTCCATGCATCCGAAATTTCCTAAATCGTATACAACATTGTTAGTTTTTCTCCTAAAGCGTCAAAAAATCCCAATAGATTTCTTTTTCTAACTTCATCAGCAAATTTCTATGATGAATAGCTTTGGGATTTTGGAATCACACTTTGATCAATCGGTTGTATTAGAGCTGGAATATTGGGTGGTAAATATTTTAAGAAAATATTTCTATCGTGAGATTTCAGGTTTACTTCATTGGGATGACTTGGTGCGTTGTCTAATATAAGAAAAGCCTTCTGTGGTAAACCCTGCGATAATAAATGTTGTCGTAGTACTGATGATATAATTTTTTTTTTTAACCAATTTGAAAAAATAAAATCCTTGTCCGTCCAGGCTGATTTATTGTTATAATAATGGACAGACAAATTCGATGTTTAAGTGTCCCCGAATTCCCGCGGTTTTCTTGCCTTTCCTATCACACAGAATTTCAAGAAATGTGATCCAGCGGCATCACCACAGCAGACAACTGTTAATCTTTCTTTTTGTATTTTGTGCCCCGGAGATCTTATTTCAGTTTCATGGGCTAGAGTCTTTGTTGGGAGACATTTACTCATCTTAATACTCATCTTTAAATCTTCATATTGAGAAAATCTTCTATTAAAATCTTCAATAAGCATATCTAATTTAGTTAAAAAAATGTCAAAATTCACTTCTATGTTACAGGCCTTCATTTCTTCATACATCTCTTTGCAACATTCAAAATGAAATAAATTATTTTCCTGAAAATTTAACTTCCACAATTTTAATTTATTTCTGAATCCTGTTACATATTTATAAAGACAACACACATCTTGATCTTTTCCTTGCAAGCATTTATTCAAAATATTTAAATAATTTGTAATGTCTGTTAGGAAAGCAAGTGAACAAAGAAAATTTTTATCACCTAAATTTGCTGTCAAATCTTCATCGATGCCAACTTCCGTTAAAAAAAGATGAATTTCTTTTCGAAGTGTAAAAAATCTCTTCAGGCATTTTCCCGCACTTAACCAGCGAATATTACTATGTAAAAGCAAATCACCATACTCAGCTTGCAGTTCGTCCAAAAGAGTTTTAAATTTTCGATGTGTAAGAGAACGATTTCCGCCACGAATTAAATTTGTTATTTTGCAAACCTTGTCCATTATGTCTTTTAGTTTTAGTGAAAGACCACATAATGCCTCCTGATGCACAATACAATGGAACATTCGACAGTTTATTCCTTCTTTTTGTAAGAGTCCTGCGAGCCCAATATTTTTGCCCGTCATAGCTCTGGCGCCGTCAGTTACAATAGCGGTGCACTTGTCAAATCCGCCATACGGAGCTATTGCACATTTTAATTCGTTATAAATATCGTCACCTTTTGTTGTTCCGTGTAATGATCGTAATTTTAAAAGTTCTTCTGAATAATCATAGTTTTCATTTACGGTTCTTATAAAAATAATCATTTGACTTGTGTCGGAAATGTCTGTACTTTCGTCCAATGCTACGGAAAAATAGCAGCAATTATTGATTAGGTTTTGTAATTTATTAGTGACATGTATACTGATCTCGTTTACACGTCGGCTTACAGTTTGATGAGAAAGAGAAACTGTTTGAAATTTTTTTGCCATTTCGTTATTATTAAAAGTTTGAGCCATTTTTATGGCACATTTTTTAATTAATTCTCCATCCGAAAAAGGCTTTTTTGCTTTTGCAATTTCTAAGCAAACTTCAAACGATGCAGCTACTGATGCTTCTTGAGAATTTGTTACTTGGGTAAAATAATTCATTTGATAATTCTGCTGTTTTTTCAATTTATTTACTAATGTTATTCTCGAGTCTCCCGTGCACGAATAATACTTTTTTTCATGCATTGATTGGTAATGGCGCTTTAAGTTGTATTCTTTGCACACAGCTACAGTTTGTAAACATTCCAAACACTGTGGCTTGCCCTTGTTAAGAATAAATAAATAATCAACCTCCCATCGTTCTTGAAATTCTCTGTTTTCAGTATCAATCTTTCTCTTCTTAGAAGCACTCATAATTAAGGATTTTTTCAATCTATATACAGTGGCTCCCAAAAGTGTTCGTACACTTACGATTTTCTATGAAATAGGGGTCTATCCATTGATTAAAATGAATATTTCAGAATGGGTGTTTAATAATAAGATCTATAATCTATTCTTAACAAAACTACATGAAATATTTTGAAAACATAGTAAAACTTTATTTTTAAGAAACCAATAATCCAAAAGTAACAAAAACTTTATTTCACAAAAGTCACGTACACTTGTAAAAAATCTCTACATATTAGTAAATATTCTAATTTTTCGTTAAATTAATATTTAGTAGGATATCTGTCGTATAGCCACTACGTCTAAACTTATTTATTTATTTGGGCGTGAATTAATTGAGGTAGTACATTTATTTATTTCATATAAAATGGGTAGTTGTGTGCGTTGTGTTTTGATATTTATTTTTAACCCAAAGCTCGAGACGTATTGTGGCTAACGAACAGAGTGACAAAACCTAAACTCCTAAAAACTAGTAGATAACCTTTTATCATATCCACTGTAAGAATAAAGATGACTGACACCAATTTTATCTTTATAAAAAAAAACTAATTTATTTACAACATCGTCTATCTACAAGATCACATAAAGAAACAAAATTAACTAAATCTTAATATTCAAACTATTCATATCAAAAAGTCCCTCATTATTTCTTCTAAAATCAAAATCTAAAACACGTACTTCAATATTTAAACTATACCTTTACGATTCAGGGAGCATAAGATTATTTATTCTACCGAAGACATTGAAATCTATCCTAAAGCTAAACTCTCAAAAACACACGCCACGATTCCGCACTACAACACTTAAATTCAAGGTTGGGTCTAAACGATACAAAATGATTTAAAACTCACTCAGTTTGATGCTAACTGGACTGGAACACGGGTGACGATCTCATCATCGGACTTGGTATCTCCTTTCTTTATCGGTGGAGGCAGCAACCAGATTTTTCGCAGCAACCAATAACTTCTCTCGAAAACGGGATTATGAAGCAAGGATACCCAGGCTCTGATTTTCCATTAGGCCCAATAGGCCCGGGCCTAGGGGCCCCCCAAATTTTTTATTTTAAAAGAAAAAATTCCCAATTCAATTTTTTTTATTTTACCTTTTTTAATAGCACTTTTTTTTATATATCCTTACAAATTTGATTGATAGGTTCGTCATATGTATAATTATACGTATAGTTCATCATATGTATGTTATAGTGTATATAAAGGATTAATAAGTTTTTCTGGTTGCATTGTATTGGTGTCTGAATGATGAAGTTAATATGTTGTATTGCTTTTTGTTATTTGATAATGTTCTAGGCTTCTACGCTTCAAATAACTAAATCTTGGTAAAATGGTACTTTCACAATGATTGATGATTATTTTTTTGTGTGTCAATTTTGTAAAATTTACACCCACATCAGTGTTAGGGGGCCCCCCATCCCGAGTTGTGCCTATAGTCAAGAATTTTCTAAATCGGGCCCTGAGCATACCGGGAAGAATCAACCGGATCTCCTATATGTCGTCACTCCATCGTGAAGGCGCAATTCTCTCCTCTCACGAAAACGGGATCATGATGCAAGCATACCGGGAAGAATCAACCGGTCTCCGACAGTTAATCGACAATCTCTCATCACCTGCGATGCTAAGCACCAGGTAAAGGGAAACCCGGGCCGCATGCCGAAGTGACTCCTCGAAAAAACCTTAAGTCCTCAATTTATTCATTTTCTTCATAACGCTGTCCACGCCTCTTTAAAACACCTACAACCATTCATGAAAGCCCCAAAGACTCCACCATTCATCTTCACTTTAACATTTATTCGATAACTTCCCCAAAAATCCCGCCCTACAAAATCTTATCGCGGACCACACACTTCAAAACCACGTGCTCTTTACTGCAGACCCCATGCGACGATATTATAAATTTGCTTACAAAAGTCATTGTCGTATAACGTCAAAAAAGGCGCCAGACGCAAATTTTCGTCTACGACAACCAATACCCCCTACAGCGTCTAGGCCAATTACATTCGCTTTCCCCTAAAGACCGCGCTTCCTAACTAACATCAAAAAACATCAAAAGGCGGCTTTCTAATTACTTACAAACATGTGATAGAGAGCCTTCGAAAAACCTTAGCTTACTTACAAAATAAATACATTTTTCTTTAAAATCGAAGGCTCTTCATCACATACGCTCCCTCCTCCGAAAAAAAAACTAACAAACACCACCTATGTAACATATGCTCCCTTCCTCCAAAAGTTTACAAAATTATCTGGTACCAAACTTATACAATTCATAACACTAAAACACAAATACATCAATATAAAACTTCTTACCGTTAAATTTCTTCAAGTACCTGGATCATAATTCAGGACATAAATTTCAAAAACTCTGAAAACATACACACATTTTCGTTGTTCACCTCCGTTGATCGTGTGAATTATACCTCAAAGTTAGGTATGAGAAGACCACCAAATAGTTCACTATTAGAGTTCTAAGGTAAACAGTTCATTTCTCAATTCAATTGTTCATAGTGACACAAACTGAAAGTCTCCATAAATAATGTTGTCATAACTTATTAAAATCAAAAATTGCAAAGTTCAGACCCAAAACATTAATTTTCAAAGCATAAATTCTTCCTTTCTATAATTATTAAATTGCAAACAATTAACTCTACTTTAATATTATTCCTTATTATTCACAAAAATTTACTTAAAATTACATTAAATAACACATCAAAATGTATTTGCCACATTGACAACAATATACTAAGGATAAGATTTGTTTTATATTTTCAACACACTCCTTACAACATTCTTTGTACCTCTTCAACACCAATTTTCATTCATTTAAATTCATATCTATGTATTAATTGAATAATCACAATTTACCTTCCTATCAAACCTTCCTAAGACTCATATTTTTTTTTCTAAAAATCATAATTCAAACCCATTTTCCTCATTATCTTCAAAAGAACCGATACTAAAGACGCGCAAAACTTTTTCAAACACCGCGCTTCACTCACGAAAACCAAACTAAGCTCCCTTATTCAAAAGCGCACGCCAAACCTGAAATCATTCAATTCACAATTCCCCTACTACATACTAGATTTGCGAAACATAAATTTTTTTCCCCTTAGCACCATTTGGTGAACCAAAAAAAATTTTTTTTAACACGAAAAAAATTTTTAAACTGGTCGCGGCAACATTTGTCGTATAGCCACTACGTCTAAACTTATTTATTTATTTGGGCGTGAATTAATTGAGGTAGTACATTTGTTTATTTCATATAAAATGGGTAGTTGGGTGCGTTATGTTTTGATATTTATTTTTAACCCAAAGCTCGAGACGTATTGTGGCTAACGAACAAAGTGACAAAACCTAAACTCCTAAAAACTAGTAGATAACCTTTTATCATATCCACTGTAAGAATAAAGATGACTGACACCAATTTTATCTTTATAAAAAAAAACTAATTTATTTACAACATCGTCTATCTACAAGATCACATAAAGAAACAAAATTAACTAAATCTTAATATTCAAACTATTCATATCAAAAAGTCCCTCATTATTTCTTCTAAAATCAAAATCTAAAACACGTACTTCAATATTTAAACTATACCTTTACGATTCAGGGAGCATAAGATTATTTATTCTACCGAAGACATTGAAATCTATCCTAAAGCTAAACTCTCAAAAACACACGCCACGATTCCGCACTACAACACTTAAATTCAAGGTTGGGTCTAAACGATACAAAATGATTTAAAACTCACTCAGTTTGATGCTAACTGGACTGGAACACGGGTGACGATCTCATCATCGGACTTGGTATCTCCTTTCTTTATCGGTGGAGGCAGCAACCAGATTTTTCGCAGCAACCAATAACTTCTCTCGAAAACGGGATTATGAAGCAAGCATACCCAGACACTGATTTTCCATTAGGCCCAATAGGTCCGGGCCTAGGGGCCCCCCCCAATTTTTTATTTTAAAAGAAAAAATTCCCAATTCAATTTTTTTTATTTTACCTTTTTTAATAGCAATTTTTTTTATATATCCTTACAAATTTGATTGATAGGTTCGTCATATGTATAGTTATACGTATAGTTCATCATATGTATGTTATAGTGTATATAAGGGATTAATAAGTTTTTCTGGTTGCATTGTATTGGTGTCTTAATGATGAAGTTAATATGTTGTATTGCTTTTTGTTATTTGATAATGTTCTAGGCTTCTACGCTTCAAATAACTAAATCTTGGTAAAATGGTACTTTCACAATGATTCATGATTATTTTTTTGTGTGTCAATTTTGGAAAATTTACACCCACATCAGTGTTAGCCCCCCCCCCCCCCCCATCCCGAGTTGTGCCTATAGTCAAGAATTTTCTAAATCGGGCCCTGAGCATACCGGGAAGAATCAACCAGATCTCCTATATGTCGTCACTCCATCGTGAAGGCGCAATTCTCTCTTCTCTCAAAAACGGGATCATGATGCAAGCATACAGGGAAGCATAAACCTGATCTCCTATATGTCGTCACTCCATCGCGAAGGCGCAATTCTCTCCTCTCTCGAAAACGGGATCATGATGCAAGCATACCGGGAAGAATCAACCGGTCTCCGACAGTTAATCGACAATCTCTCATCACCTGCGATGCTAAGCACCGGGTAAAGGGAAACCCGGGCCGCATGCCGAAGTGACTCCTCGAAAAAACCTTAAGTCCTCAATTTATTCATTTTCTTCATAACGCCGTCCACGCCTCTTTAAAACACCTACAACCATTCACGAAAGCCCCAAAGACTCCACCATTCAGCTTCACTTTAACATTTATTTGATAACTTCTCCAAAAATCCCGCCCTACAAAATCTCATTGCGGACCACACACTTCAAAACTACAGTCCACCTCCAGAGAGAAGATCCCCGAGAAACTGGTCACTTGGGGAGAGTTCTTTTTTGATGAGGGGTGGAACGAAGGTGACGAGAGAGGAAGAAATTGTCACCAAACATCCCCCACTTTTCGCCAAATATCGGCATTTGTCACAAGGAAGAGTCGAACAGGTGTTTTTCTGCCGATTGGCAATGGTTTCTAAGAAAAGGCAGTGTTTACAAGAAACAGATGGGGAGAAATACACATCTGCAGTTACAATTGAAAGGAAATTTTAAACACTATATTACCTATTGGAACTATTATACCTTTTAGAATATTAACTGCCGTGATGTGCTGTATAATCTGAAATGTTTAAATACTCATTTCTGAAGTCTATTTTCCAAGGTATAAATTTGCAACCAAGCAAAACATCTTTCCCGTTTTTATTAACTTTTAAACTGGCCGAAAATATGGCTAACAAAAACCAAGTTATGAGAAAATATTTCAAAGAGGGGGAAGTTAAAGTTTGAAGAAAATTTTCCTTATTCAAATTGCGGAAAATGGGAAAATTTTATAGTGTTGATAAAGTTAATTGTGAATTTTGATTAGAAGAGGTCATTAGGGTAGCACACTTTAAAGGGCAGGGCCGACCTTGCCAGTTGAGCCTATTTTATCTGGAAAATTAAAAATATGTCTAAACTGAAATGGCTTTAACATATGAGCTGTTATTTTTGAAAGTGGCATAAGTCCATTTTTTTCACGTATCGAGATATTTAAAGGTTTGCATTTGAATGAATTTAAAAATATCGGCAAACGTTAATCAATTCGAGTGATGTTTTTAATACTATACACCTTTTAAATTTTACTATGAAATAATAATTATTAAAATTATTTAAAAAATAAACGATTTTTTTAGCTCCAAATGGACTTATACCACTTTCAAAAATAACGTATTATAAAAAATAAAAACAAGTGGAAATTCAAGTCCATATTTTTATATACATTAGCTTCAGTGAAATGGATATTTTAATGTAAACTTTTACTTACCAACATCACTATCAGACCAAATTGACATATTATCGTCTTTTTTATAGGTATGTGAACTCATTGTAACAACTGTATTAAATGTTATTTATCTAAAACTTTGATTTTCTGCTTTAATAAAAATATTTAAATAATACTCGCGCTGCAATCTATTAGTATAAGAAACACAAACCAAACAGTAGGAATTGCGAAAGAAAACCAAACAAAATCAGTGAAATTACTTCTGACCACTTAATCAGAACAATAATACCGTTATCTTGTTAACGATGTTGTTTTTAAGACACTAGCTAAGTAATATATGCTAAAGCATAGTGTACACTGAAGTCGTAATAATCAATAATAATTGCAATAAGCAAGTTGCTTTTATTATAATTATTAGGAATGGACTTATTCCACTTTAAAAAAAAAAATTTTTGCGATAACATTTTATACCCAAAATTCTTTTGTTTAGTTTATGAAAAAAATCGTACGAAAAAAAGGTGTGTATATCTTACTAAAATCACCGTTAACTCATTTTTTTAAAGTGGACATACACCACTTTCAAATATTTTATTATGGGGGTGCCATATAAGCGGACCAGCACTACCCCCTATAAAGGGACTACATAAACAGAGGCATTTTCAGTGGCGCAACGGCGGGATTCGATCCGAGCACCCTCAGCACCGAAAGCCAGCGCGTTGTACCACAAGGACGCCACAGGCCAGTGTGTAACTATATTTTTATCGCAATTTCTGCAGTTGGGCCCCGCAATAACTAAGGCCGGCGCTTTTAAAGTGAAGTTCTATTCCGAAATTTGGAGGGGGAAATTGGGGTAAAATTATACTAGAGTTGTGTCTTTTTTGCCGTCATTTTTTGACTGATAAAGAAACTGACAAAGCAATTTCTATAAAACTTGGTGAATACGTTTATTTTGATGCAAGGAATAATGTATACTTCAAATTTAGTATTTTTAATTGCATTAATTATTTAAAATTAACATGTTTTCAATAAAAAAATGCATTTTTCAAAGTTTTGTAATTTTAATTTTAATTTAAAAAATTTAAGTTTTTAATTGCTTAAAAATGGAGTATACGTTAAATATACATTAGTTTTACAACTTTATCAATATTTTTTGGGAATCTAGTACCAATAGTTTTGCTACAGTCTTGCGCGCAATGGATGCAAGCCAAAACACAATTTTAAAATTTTCATCAAAATTAAAAATCAAAAATTAATTAAAATACCAGTTGTAGAACATTGAAATAATTATTCTTCATAGAACATATATTAAGCTTTCAGTGGTAAAAATTTCATGTATTTATGTTTGGTAGGGAATGAGAAATAAAACTAAATGTGACATGATGCTAAATTACACCTTCAGTAAAATAGTAAGACTCCCGAGACCCCTTAAATGAAAACAAAATTACCGAAAAAGATCGCGTCTCCTTTGGCGAAAGAAAAAATAACAGTTGCATAACCAAAATACTTGAAATCTGTATCTATAATAATACATTTTTGTATGATCCAGTATTTATAAAAATAAACATGACTCTAAATTTTATTATTATTGAGGTTTTCTGAAACTCCCTTACATTACTTCGGGAAATAGTAAGTAATACGATGCAGGGTAAAAAGTCCCAAAATACGTTGATTACATGAAAATGGAAATCAAAACATGCGATGGTTTTCTTAAAGCCTAAATAATTAAAACCTTCATAATTTGCCTAAAGAGCGATAAATACTTTCCGCGGGAAATGGTACTGGGGTGTTGATTATCCCCGACCCCTCATTTTGAGAATCGACCTCCCGGAGGCAGCAACCTTAAAACCGGTCCCAGGTCTCTTCTCTCCCGTGCTCTTTACTGCAGACCCCATGCGACGATATTATAAATTTGCTTACAAAAGTCATTGTCGTATAACGTCAAAAAAGGCGCCAGACGCAAATTTTCGTCTACGACAACCAATACCCCCTACAGCGTCTAGGCCAATTACATTCGCTTTCCCCTAAAGACCGCGCTTCCTAACTAACATCAAAGAACATCAAAAGGCGGCTTTCTAATTACTTACAAACATGTGATAGGGAGCCTTCGAAAAACCTTAGCTTACTTACAAAATAAATACATTTTTCTTTAAAATCGAAGGCTCTTCATCACAATATCCTTTAGCATCCACAACAGCTTTTAAACGTCTGGGAATAGATTGCTTTAGTTCTTTTGTAATTTTTTGCATCAATGTTCATCCATTCTTCCATCATAATTGTTTTTAGTTCGCTTTTCGTGTGAATGTCGTGTTTTCGTACTCGAACCTCCAGTTCTCTCCAAATATGTTCTATTGGCTTTAAATCTGGCGATTGAGGTGGTGTTTTCAAAACTTGTGGACAATTATAGAGACACCAGGTGCGAACGTTGAGAGCCGTGTGCTTAGGATCGTTATCTTGATAAAAAACAAAGTTGTTTCCAATACCAAAATTTTAATTTGATAATTTTAAATTGTCTCTTAAAATATTTATAAAAACAGCATGATTCATTATGCCATCAATAAATACCAAATTTCCTAGTCCTGATGCTGACATGCACCCCCATACAAGGATACCTCCACCGGCATGCTTAACTGTTCCTACTAAGTTCTTGGGATTAAGTTCCTCATTTTTTTCTTCTCCATACAATTGTACGCCCATCAGCACCAAAAATGTTCATCAGCAAATAAGACATTATTCCAATAGGTTTGGGGCTTATTTATCATTGATAGTGCGAAGGGAAGCCTAAACTTTCTGTTTTTCTCACTCACAAAAAATTTTCTATGGGCAGAACGCCCATGTAATCCAGCTGTTCTGAGAACTCGTCAAAAAATTTCAGATGAAATTCAAGTAGAAAATGTTTCACTGAATTCTGCAGAAACTTTTACAGCTCTCAAACGTGAATTTTTCACAAATTTTCTAATTATAAATCTCTGATCACGTTTTGTTAATTTTGCCGGGCGGCCATTTCTTACCTTGTTTTCGATCCAATTTTCTTCTTTAAAGCTTTTTTTCACATACTGGACAGTAGAATGGGATAAATTAAGTAATTTAGCAATATTCCGAACTGATTTACCACTACTATGATGAAAAATAATCAATTTTCGAATGCTGTTTGTTGTTTCTTTACGACTACGAGCCATTTTTAAATAATAAATAGAATATTATGGAGTAGGCAAGCAAAAATTAAAGCCAAACGATATTTTAAATGCCACCACAATTCAAAATAAAGCTCCAGAGGATAATTTTAATTATGAATTTATCCGAAAATATTTCAGTGTACGATGACTTTTGTGAGATAAAGTTTTTGTTACTTTTTGATTACTGGTTTCTTAAAAATAAAGTTTTACTATGTTTTCAAAATATTTCATGTAGTTTTGTTAACAATAGATTATAGATCTTATTATTAAATACCCATTCTGAAATATTCATTTTAATTAATGGATAGACCCTTATTTCATTGAAATTCGTAAGTGTACGAACACTTTTGGAAGCCACTGTATATAAAACAGTTTCGTAACTGACTCACTGACTGACATACAACGCAAGACCAAACCGCTGGACCTAAAGGGCTGAAATTTTGCATGGCGATTCTTCTTATGGTGCAGGGGTGCACTAAGAGAGATTTTTGAAAAATTCTTCTTAGATTTTTTTAAAATTAAATTTTTAAGCTGTTTTAGTAACTTTTTTTAAGTTTGCATTTAAAATAATAATTTGAGGGTTATAAAATTTATATCACGACAAAGAGCGTAAAAATTCCTTTAAAATGAATTTTTTTTCGAATCTTTACCTCTATTTTCTGATTTTTGGTGAATTTTTAAAGATTAATTTTTAGAATTTAATTTATTGAATGCCAATCACGTGATTTTTTTTATGGTACTTTAAATAAATTTATCGTCACGTGCATAACAACTAAATAGACAAAAAAATACGTTTTTTTCTTGCTAATGCGACAGACGATTGGACATTATTTTGTCTATAAAAATATACCTTACAATTTTTATATAAATATATATTTTTTTTTCTACATCAATTGTATATATTGATCGTCGCATTTATTATAAATATATATATATATATATATATATATATATATATATTGGCATTAATTGCATACATTGACCGTTGTATTTAATTTGTATGTACTCCGTAGCGAAGTGCGGGTTTTCAGCTAGTTAACGAATAAATATGAAATTCAGTTAATTGTGTTTTATTGCATTTCACAGAATGGCAAATAACCCACGGTAGATGTAAACATAAAACTCCGTTAACTACTGTTGGACAAGATAAGCGGCTGTCGGCAACAGTGATACCAGAATGCAGCCGCGGCTACAATCCCCACCGCTCCTTCTGCCACCACGTAAACTCGAAACGGACAAAAACGGACAATGCGCAAAGAAGAAGCTCGCTCGGGCGGGAGACTTGGTGGTGGTAGAGAGCGCGTAAACAGATACACTTGCATAGAGCGTGAATTAATTTTATCGAATGATCATAAAACAACCATATTTATTCATCATTAGCATTTTTATAATTCTTGTTGTAGACGGTTGAATTATAACTATTATCTAAAAATCTCATATATATTTTTTAATTTTATATTTTAAATGTATACAGATATTTATTTAAAATTTGATGTAAAGTTTACTATAACTCGCGGGCCGTAAAAAAAAGCTTCGCGGGCCGCCAGTTGGACAGCGCTGATCTAAAAGATACATCGAAATCACCTTGCAATTTTGACTCGTTTAAAAAAAAAAAAATCGCTTTGTACACGAAAATTACCCCAAACATCGGAATACCTTTCACCCTTTGTTGATTAAATCACAACACCATCGCCTTGTCATATAGGGACACGTGCCCCTCAACGTAACTTGAAATAAATTAAAAGGTTAATAGAAGTGCAGCTAAAATCGGAAAATTGTAGAAAACTTTTAAGAAAGTTGTTTTTTTTCCCGCTTTTTCAAACTGTGAAACTAAAGATTCCGATTATGTCTTTAGCCTTAACATAGTTTTTAACAATATGATCCATAACAAAAATTCGATGCTATTTTTTTCTCATTTTATTTATATTATATTTATTTTTCTCATTGTATAACTTTTGAATACTACTCAAACATCAATGCTATTGTTATTCAATTTCAAAAATATCATAATATTTCATATTTTAAGGACCGTCTAGCAGTCAATGCGCGGAAGAGGACCCTAATTGAATTCAATTCGTGCCCCCCAAAAAGTTAGAAGCACGCTACGCCTATGCGCTTGTCGAGATCTTCGTTATGTCGAGAGTTTCGTATTTTTTCTACTATTCATATCTTTCACACTGCACCAGCAAATTCTATTTAATTAAGTTTCTTTTATTTTTTATTATATCGCGTATTGTTTGGTCACTTACATTATAATGGTTAACATAAGGGACTTAACCGATGTACCGATTTCAAACTTATAAATGACTTCAAGTTTTTATTCGATTGTAATCACGACACGTTTGCGCTTATTACTGCTCATTGTGATTGAACGGGAAAAATATCAAATTTATAAAAACTATAATACACGTGGCAATAAACGGCCGGAAATCAACGAGACGGGATGGCCGACCATCGGAAGGAATGCGTAAAAGGGAACTGAAACACTTGTCGTGACTTGCAAAACATTAACTTATACATATACGTATGTGGATACATTCTTTGACCGATATTAAATACTTATATATAGTACGAACACTTAAAATTAATATCTTTGATTTTCAAGATTTTATATTGAATATCCGGATAACCTGCAACCCGGTTAAAACGATCCCGCAAAACCGTAGCCTACTGTATTAAGAGTTTCGGTTAAAACTCGGAATCGAATCCAGATCTTCTGAATTCAAGACAAACGATCTCTTTAGACTGATATCCCTGGTGATGAAAGGCGTCAAATATTAGTATGTCATAAGTTGTATACATTTCTTCTGCTAAGTTACAATAATTCTTAGTTGTCTGAAGTTATTACCCATTGCAAGGGGTCTAATTCTCCTTTTTATTCCTCTGCTCAACACCAACACATACATACATACACATATATAAATATGGATGCCTATGTGTGTGAGTGTGTGTGTGTGTGTGTGTGTGTGTGTATGTATGTATAATTTATTGTCGATGTTCCAGATTCACCGATGTAGGGACCCCGCAGTTCCAAGAGACTGGAAAATTCGTGAATATTTCTTTTACCCCGAACTTAAGTCTTAATATCGTTGACCATATCAGGCAGTGGCGCCGCAAGTGTCAAATATAGAGGGGGGCAAAGTAAAATAGATTAAAACTTTTACACCTTTATTATTAAAAATACATATATACGGTTATAAAAAATAAACTTTTATGTTATTTTTCTAATCGGAGAAAAGTAATGAGAGATTTCTTCTGTTTTGAGAAAATCTATTAATTACTTTTTCAATAAATGTGTCTTTATTTTTACTCACAGATTCTCTGTGAACGCTAAGCATACAGAGACCAGAAAGTCTCTCTTGAGACATGGTTGATCTCAACCAGGTTTTTACCCGTCGGAGCGTACTAAAAGATCTTTCAATTGTTGTTCAATTGAAAGATCTTTTAGTACGCTCTATTTGCACCTTCTATTGTTCAACTGTCCCGTGGGGACACGTTTTGGACGTTACACCTTACAATTCAAATTTGTAGAATAGCACTTAGGAAATGTCTTAAAGGCCCTATCACACGTCAACGTGTACGCGTTTCAAATGCATCGGATTCAAGATTCCCTTTCGCGGTGCAAAAACATTGTGTAGGGTTGCTTTTGAATCGCAAAAGCAAACGTCTGGCATTGGCGTTTAAACGTACTTGCGTACCTAAAATTGGCGATTAATCGCTCCTGCGTATATGGAATGACATTTATCGCGCTTGCGTTAACAAGTGTGAGGTTGCAATTTAGTAATCAGTTTTGTTAGGCTTTATGATTTTAAATGAATATTCTAATATTTTACGAGCGCTAGCTAGGTAGAAACAAAAAATTCAATTTTCAAGGGGGGGCAAGTGCCCTCCCTTGCCCCCCCTTTCCGGCGCCACTGATATCAGGTATATCCGAAAAAAGGAATCCCTACTTGTGTAATAATACCCTTTTTTATCACATTATATTTTTAGATTTAAAATTACCATATCAGCAATATAGGTGAACATCCACCCATACACACTGTGTAACACAGCACAAGATGGAGGGACACAAGAGGAGTTGAGAGAGACTGAAAATTGCACGTTTTCCGACGGATGGTGAATCACGGCAAAAATCACAGTTTGAGATTTTGTCAGCGCACTCTTGGAAACGGCGAGCCATAGTATATCCACCACACACTCTCCCTCTCTCTCCCGATACCATTACCAGTGGAAGCCGATACTCTTAGTCTAAGCCCACACTACAATAGCAGATGAAATACGACTCTCATGGAGAGATATTCTAGAGGTATTGACCGTAATATTTTATGCACATCGGTATTTCATAAGGCTTTAGTAATTCACACAAATTGTCCGGGTGAATGGATATTTTTTAAAGACTTCACATCACTATTTTTTTCCTTTGAATTTCCTATCATTTATTTTGAATGAACAAATATATCACCAAAACGTTGTCAGAAAAGAGAAAAGAATATCAAGATTATTCGTGAAAGCAAGACAATTGTAGGGTATGCGACGTCCGCGGTGAGGATTGTATTTCTCTGTATACAGTTACCGTCCTGCCTCGTTTCCCGTCACCTGGAGAAAGAAAGAAACAAAAAAAAAAAAGAATTTCAACTGAATCCCCACACCTGGGAAAATTATGACATGACAGCTGTTTCCAAAACGTTTCTCTTCGGGTTTTTCTCTTCGAGTTTTTCTCTTCGGGTTCATATCGTGAACATCGGAATCGTGGCGTGTTCCTGTAGCCTCAGGTACTTTGAGGGGCTTGAGCTGAGGACCCGGGTTCTGTCCTCGTACCAGGTCTTCTCACCAGGAGTACCGAAATTCTTCGGGTTCATATGCCAAAAAGCAGCCACATTACACCGTTATACACGGGGTGTTTCAAAAGTGTGTACACAACTTCTAATTCCACTAGAAGGTGAATAACGATATACGGACAATTTATATGACAATTCAAACGTAGCCTGATACTTAAGGTGTTCACCGATGTTAGAGACAGTTATAGTTTGATTAAGCCTTCGGGTTGATGTCCAGTACATAATCAGTTTCCTGCCACACGAGGCAGAACATATTTCATAAACCTCCAGTAAAGATTGACTGTAAATTTGGAATGTGAAATACCCAATTTAGTTGGAAAAAATCCTTATGGTTTTAAATTTTTATCATATTCTATATAACGAGATTCAAGTCTAGTTGATTTTTTAGGTGTAGTGGTTAATGTCGTGAGTTTCCACGCATTGGGCTTGGGTTACAATCCTGAGTAAGACTTGGACCTATCCGTGCTGTCCCTTCGTAGGGAGCAATGTTGGCTCACCTGAATGGTGTTCCCGTAATAAAGTGGCCTACAATATTTCGCGGTTTTGTTGTGGCGAATGTCTTCAAGAATGAAAAAACTTGTCGTTTTAAAAATTTAAACATTATAGCAGTATTTATCCTCAGTGATGTAGAAAATATAGGTTTAGTGCCACCGTTTTAATTTAGACAGAGAGTAATGTAATATTTCTGTAAATCTTTTGGGGGGAAAATGAATGTTCGAAAATAACTTCTTCTGTTCCGAAAAATGCAACACAAAAGTGAAGCAGAGAGTCATTTGGTCAGAACATTGGAGGGTGAAAAGAAGAGTTCTTATTGGATGCCTCTAGGATCCTCGTGTTGATTCGCTGATGGGGGTGGAGTCAATGGCTATCTGTAAGCTGGATTTCAATTGGCAAGTTGAGAGAGGAGGAAGAAAAGTGATTGGATAGAGATATAATGTTCAGATTCTTGAATCGAGCGATCCTTCTCCTGAGACCTTGTGGAATAAATGGTCCTTTTCGCAAATTCTTAAGTCGGCGAAACTCTCGAAATGAAGCTGCAGCATTTCCTTTCTTTTCCTAAAAGAGCTTTCAAGCAAAGCGTGTTTTAGCAGTGTTACAGCCATCACTTGATAAGAATGACATTCCCCAGTTTTTATCCTCTTTTATATCTAGAACATGGCGGCAAACCATAGGTTTATGCAATTTTTGCGCTTACAGTTCGAAATTGCAGCTACAACGGCAGTTTAAGCTTCTTTACTTTTTTTATTTTCTCCTTTTTCCATGGGGGAAATAGAAATTAAAAGGGAAAAATTTCATTTCGCATGGGTTTGATGTCTTCATTATTATTTTTGTCATTTTTTCCTATTTTCTATTGTACAGCGCCACCTATCGGAGTGTCTGGAACTAAGAAAGTTTTTCGTGTAATCTGTTTCCTCATGTCTTGAATAGCATGTGTACAAAATTTGAAGCCTTTACACTGAGTAGTTTGATATACAGGGAGGTCAGAGTAGAGGTGTTTAAATTCTGGCCAACCGGTGTGTATATATATATATATATGTGAGATTTAAATGAGAAACCCCTGGACACCTACATCCCTCTCCAACACGCGTCGCCAGAGGAGAAACACCACTGACGTAGATGATGACGTCACGCGTTGCCAAACGCGAGAAGACAACCTAGTTTAGATTCGAAGACGAGCGCTCTCGACGGTTGGCGAGTAAATGATGATGTTATGTTCTTTAAATGATGATGAAGGTGTTATGTTCTTTAAATGTTTACATGTAATTGTCCTTAATATTTTATTAAATGTGTATTTGTCAAGTTCGACTCTTCATTGGAAGTTTCAAGGTGTGTGGTTCTTTATATATATATATATACAGATATGTATATAGGTATGTATGTACATATAGTGGAACAATGAAACAATTGCGACGAAGATGAGGACAGCTGAAGATGCTCGTTATCCCTCGATTTTTTTTTCTCTTAACAGCGTCCTATGTTCCAAATAAAAATTAAAATAAAAAAGTAATTTAAAAAAAAAATCTTGAATATGTTGACAGTAAAGTTTTCAACCATCAAACCAACACTCAGGACATGGCTTGGAGAAAGCCTTCCATGGATTTCGGCTCATGATGCCCATTCAGACCCCAAGAAACCGGATCACACATCACTACTCTTCTTGAACGAAGAGTGATGCGGTCATGTTCACCGTGCAACAACGGACTGAGCGACGAAGGACATTCGATAAGCACGTTCAAAGGCACGCACTCTCAACACGCTCACGTAGAAAGCAGTGCAGTTGCCCGACAGATGACTGCATCGAAAGTGCAGATACATTTTGACTTACCCTTGTATGGGTGAACTACACTGCTGGCCATTAAATTTGTAACACCATGAAGGAGGGATGATACAAACGTCAAATTCTCATGAAATGGATAATATGCTGGGATATGCAAATGATTAGCATTTTAACGTAATCGAAAGACGCAGGAGGGAGAAACGGCATCTCAAACTCTGTATAAAAGGGAAGTTACGCTGCGGGTTTCTCGTTCGGAAATTGCATTTGAATGTTGGTTGTTTGTGAGAAGATCGTGTTATGTACAAGAAGGAGAAACGGCTACCAGCACGTGTTGGAATTCGATTGCGGCAAGATCGTGGCCTATCGTGAGTGCGGCTTATCGCTCCGCGATATTGCTACTCGCATTGGTCAGAATCCAACGATTGTCATGCGAATATGGAATCGATGGGTTCAGGAGGATCATACTGTACGCCATACAGGATCTGAACGGCCTCCCGCCACTAACGCCCAAAAGGACAGACATGCTGTCAGCTCGGCCGTGCAGGATCGTACAGCTGCATCACGGATCTTGAGTTAGGAAATGGGCTTGTTTGCAGGACGACAAGTATCCGCACGGACAGTGCGTCGACGTCTGGAGCAGCAGACTCTCGCCATGCAGAGAGTCTACTGCTCCAGATATTGAGGTTTCCCTTCACACTGCTGCATAGAGACGCGCGGCGACAGTGGTGTGCCCAAAGACAAAACTGGATACAGGATGGGCACCACGTCGTCTTTTCAGACGAGTCCCGATTCTGCGTGCAGCATCATGAAGGACGTATCCGTGTTTGGAGACACCGAGGAGAACGCACGTGGCCTGCTTGCATTCAATATCGTCATACGGGACCTGTACCTACTGTGATGGATAGGCAGCCACTGGGTACACGACACGAATACCTCTTGTTCGCGTCGTCGGTAATCTGAACAGCCAGCGTTACATATCTCAGATCTTAGGGCCGGTGACTGTCCCCTATCTTCGAGGCCTCAGAGATGCCTTCTTTCAAGAAGATAACGCAATATCGCATGTTGCCCGTCGTGTCCTGACCTACTTCGACACAGAGGGTGTTCAACTGTTGCCTTGGCCAGCACATTCTCCAGATTTCTCACCCATTGAAAATATCTGGTCATGGGTTGCTGAGAGACAGGGCCGCCGCCGCTCTCCAGCCACTACGATTGATGAAGTGTGGCATAGACTTAAAAGAGCATGGAATCACTTTCCTGTATCTGTCATCCAAGCCCATGCACTTCGACTCGATGCCTAACGGGTTACAGCCGTTTTTGCTGCCAGAGACGTCAGCTGAGTGTACTAATTTCAGACCCTGTATACCCCCAAATTGCCTATAAATTTAATCATGTTTTCTTCCTACCATGCTGTATACGTACAATAAGTAAAGTTTTTTTATTTGCTTTCCTTCCTGGTGTTGCAGTTTTAATGGCTCGCACTGTAAAAAGGTTTTGCAAAAAATTGTACTGTTAGAGCTGTTGATTATGCCGACAGTTATGCCAATAAAGTAAAAAATTATACCGAAACAGCTCTCACATCCATTTGGCTCAGCAGCAATAAAATAACACGCTTTAAGCTTTGAATTTTAGAATTTTCAGAAGCCAAATCGCTAATTTTTCAAATTTTTTTAATATGCTTAAGTATTTATACAGGGCGATTCAAAATGAATATAGTGATTAGAAACGGCTATAACTATTTAATCGAAAAGAATTTATCGAGAAGAATTACACAGAATGTAAAAGGAAGTTCAAAATTTTGTTTACATGATTTATAAATGGTCTGTGCGACTCCCCTTGGTCACACGGACAACATCTAAGTGGTAGTCCATTTTACGCCATACATTCTGAAGAATATCCATTAAAGTCACCAACGCAAGCGCATTAGAAATGCGCATTTTGAGTTCTGAAATTGTTTTCGGCAAAGAAGCACATACACACGGTCTTTCACATAACCCCATAGAAAGAAATCGCAGGGTGTCAAGTCCGGAGATCTAGGTGGCCAAGAGCAGACCACATCCTCGGCATCTTTAGTTCGACCGAGCCAATGCTTTGGAAGATGTTGGTTTAAAAATGTGCGAATCTCCATACCCCAATGTAGGGGTGTTCCATCTTGCTGAAAGATGTAATTCGTATGTCCCAGCTCGATACGGATTTCCCGGATTACATCTTTCAGCAAGATCTTTGAGAATGTATGGCGTAAAATGGACTACCACTAAAGGCGCATCTACACACAAGCGAATCAGCTCCCCCCGTCGCCTCTTGGCACATTTTGGCATCGATTAGTCCCCCCCCCAATGTGGGGGAAGTAATTCGCGGCTTTGAACTTTGTCTTAAAACCGCCATCCGGGGCGGTCTGAGTACGAACCTCAAAGGCACGAGGGACGCCATAAAACCTCCTCTCGGCGACGGGACCAATAAATCACTGCTTTCCCCTACACTTCGCTCTCTGTTTCGCGAATGTGTGCTTCCAGGGTTAGATATTGTCCGTGTGACCAAGGGGAGTCGCATAGACCATTTATAATGTATGTAAACAAAATTTTGAACTTCCTTTTACATTTTGTGTAATTCTTATCGATAAATTCTTTTCGATTAAATAGTTATAGCCGTTTGTAATCACTATATTCATTTTGAATCACCCTGTATATAAATATTAAATATAGAATATAATCAAAAATTCAGTGCTCTGCTGTCACCTTAAATGCAATCATTAATGAACCAAGTGTTTAGTAATCTTCATTACCCTGTAAATCTAAATATATCTATTGTTTTCTTATTCTGATCCTAAATCTTTAATTCTGCCCCTTCGTTCAACTAGGTTTTTTATGGTCCTCAGGTTTTCTTTATATGTTAAAACTGTCTTCATAACTGTTTACCTGGCGCATTATTGATTCCATTTAGGAGGGCAGCAGACCACTGAACTTTTGATTATATTTAATATTTATGTATAAATCATTATGTATATAAAAATATTAGAGTAATTAGCAATTTGGTTTGTAAAAATTCTAAAATTCAAAACTTGAAGAGTGTTAATTTACAGCGGCTGAACCAAATGAATGTGTGAGCTGTTTTTGGTATAATTTTTTGTTTTGTTGGCAAGACTATCGGCATAATCAACAGCTCTAATCGTACAATTTTTTGTGTATGGGAAAGATTCCAAATTATGTGGCCTTAAGGCTTTATAAAAAGTTTGTTTATAATACACTGCTCAAAACAATTAGGGGAGCACATGGTTTTAACGAAATTACGCAAATACTTACACCGATAAGTAACATAAAATAAATCATCCATAATTTAAAGCCTAGCAGGAAACAGAAGAAGAAAACTTCATATGCAAATCAAAGTTCATGACGTCATAAACCAGAAAAAGAACATAAGGGCGGAAATCGGGATGTTGCAGAAACGCCTGTTTCACTGCCTTAACTGTGAAATTCGATTGCTCAGTTATTCTTTTTGAGAAAAGGTGACTTGAAAATGTCTCAACAACGTGATTTACCGGAATCCATGGCATGGCGTATTATAGGCAGACTTGGATCCGGGCAAACACAACGTAGTGTCGTGGACGCTGTTGGAGTCGCCAGAAGTGTCGTTGCAAGGCTGTGGAATCGATTCCAAGAAACAGGGAATGTTAGACGTCGACCAGGGCAAGGTCGGCCACGCGCCACTTCAGCAACTGATGACCGGTATATACTGTTAACAGCTCGTCGAAACAGAACAGACAATGCTACTCAGCTGCAAAGACAGTTGCTCTTGGCAACAGGACGAAGGGTGTCCAGCCAAACAGTACGTAATAGGCTTCATCAGGGAGGTCTCTATGCACGTAGGCCAATGGTCTGCATTCCGTTGACCTCACGCCACCGTGCGGCCCGAAGAAGATGGGCTGCTGAACATCGAGATTGATAACAACATGATTGGAGCCAAGTGCTGTTTACAGACGAGTCCCGATTCAGTCTGGAGTGTGACACCCGACGTGTTTTGGTATGGAGGGAAAGGAACACTCGAAATAACCCCACATTCGTTCGTGAAAGGTCACAATACAGACGAGCTGGTTTTATGGTATGGGGTAGAATTAGCATAGGTGGACGTACGGACCTGCATATTATTCGGAATGGTACTTTGACGGCCCGAAGGTATGCAGACGAGATAGAGACCTCATGTCATACCTTACGCTGCAGGCATTGGAGATTCCTATGTTTTCCAGTATGATAATGCCAGACCGCATACAGCTCGTCTTGTGGAGAACATGCTTGAAGCTGAAACAATACAGCGTAGGGAATGGCCAGCGTGCTCTCCTGACCTGAATCCAATCGAGCACGTTTGGGACATGCTCGGACGACGCATTGCTGCGAGACCAAGGCCTCCTTTAACTCTCCGAGACGTGGAGATTGCACTTCTTGAGGAGTGGAACAGTATTCCCCAAAGTCTTATCGATAACGTCATCGCATCCATGGAAAACAGGTGTGCAGCAGTCTTAGCTGTTCGAGGAGACCACACGCCATATTAAAAATCTTGCATCATTTCTAAACAATACTTTTTTTTATCGTTTACATGTAACCAAATTGTTGCCCTAAATCATCTGTATTGCGCATTGATATGCGTGTACTATCCATTTTATGCCAATACGTGGCTGTCTCGCACGGTTTTCTTAACTTCTTTGCTTGCTCCCCTAATTTTTTTTAGCAGTGTATATTCAATCACTTTAGAGGGTCAAAGAATAACTTTTTGCAGCAATTATTATTTCTCGTGAAAAATATTTCCAAAGTTTTAGCTTAAAAAAAAAAGCACGAAGGCAATGTAATGAAAATAGCTGAAAAGTGTGCTGCAAACCAATATTTTTGATGTGCAGACATTAGCAGTTCTCTTCTGTTGCCAAATAAATGAACCCAAATCGCTCTGCATTTGAAATGGAAACGGCGTAAGCATTGAAAAACCTGTACGTAAGAGTGCGTTGGAATGCCTCTCAGATTATCCGCGCAGCATGTGAATGGAAATCAAATACTTCCTACTTTGCTTATTTGTTACTTTTGGTGATAATGGAAATAGGGCATGACATTATACTGGGTTGGCATGTTGATATGTGAAACTCTCACGAAGGTGTTATTATTATCTTCATCGATTTCGTTTCAGAATTTTATCCAAGAAAAAGTGAGCGCATATTTTCTCTTCTGCGCTAATCGTGGGTTTCTACATTGATACGATTTTATTTCGCCAAACTCCAAGGGGAAAAAAGAAATGTACTATTTAAATTTTTATAAATATGCAGTATTTAAGGTTATTTATAATTATTTGAAGAGTTCAGAGTCAAAGTCAATCAGGTTCACGAGATTTTTTTTTAATGTCTAATGCAGAGGCACTTGCCGTTAGACTTTCACCCTTTTGTTATTCACCGCTATTTTACTGTCTACTTTATTATGGGAGCACCCTTATAGGAGTCGACACAGAAACGACCAAGCCTTATTCGGAATTTGAACACAAGGCCACTGCGGGCAGCTCAGAACGCTAACCACTACACTATGTGGGCGTCAGTTCTGAGAAAACTGATTTCTGGCTTGAACAACTGTACTTAATTAACCATTGACATTTGTCTATTTTATCTGCTTCATTAACGTAAAACTCATACTACACATTTGGTTACTACTGCATTGAAAAATGTGAAGGTTTTCTTCATTATGGCAATTTTTGGACAAAATGGCAAAAGAATGGACTTACTTCACTTTAACTCTGAACCATTCATTTGGCTTCAATTGGTTGTTGTGTTTAAATTGTTGAAACTGGTCTTAATCATAATGTTGTTGGATAAAGTTACCTGTGGTAAAAAATAAAGTTGTAGTTTTAAAGTTGTAATATTATTAGTGGTATAAAATAATACTGATGGGCTATGATATGAACTCTCTTAAATGTTGTATTACCTTCCATCGTTCAAGTAACCCCTTGCCTGTTTTAAGGATAAATTTATTATATTTCGATATGATTATTCAGCAATAATAATCAGTAAAAGCCTAACTAACGGACATCCTTGAGTTACAGACACTTGTCAGTTGCGGGGGGACATAAAAATTTTACGGTAGAAATGCCATAGCGTCTGTATTCCTCTAGCACCATCTAGTGGACAACCTCAGATACGGGAGAGGACAGTATTTTTACAATTCATTTTAGACGCTGATTGAGCTTTGAATGTATCGCCAAATACTACAGACAAAATGAAAAACTCAAAACGTTATTACCTTTTAGCTATTTAAATGAACAATGGTGATGTGATTATAGCAAGACCCTGTGACAACAGGTTCGGAGTGAATTTCTACAATCGTTTCTACAGGACCTTTGTTTATTTGCTATATTTGGGATAGTGAGAGCAGAACCTACTGCTTAAAGTCGATTCCGAACGGCTCCAAACATCCATGCCAACAGTGGGATTCAAACCCACAGACTTTGGTATCGATTTGCCATCGCCCTAGCCATTCGGCCAGCGCCGGTCGGTTTAGTTGCTGAAAACGATGAGAATATCTGTATCATCAGCGTTAAAACCCCGAACTAAACACTTCATGACCCCCCTTTCATTTCTCGAATTTTGTTTTATTATTTTATAATTGGAAATATATATAATAAGGTTTATCTGGCTGGACATCATAATTTTAGTTATTGTGTGTGGTTACGTGTATGTGTCTGGTTACGGGAGATCTCTCCTAGGTTTCTATCTCTCCTAGAGTCCCCTTCTCTCACTAACACAAATGTGTGAAAGTACATTGAAAATCACATATTTAACATGCCTGTTCTTCACGTAGACACGAACATATTTTGAAGCACAACCTCGTCGAAACTCGCACACTCTCGGAAATTTCTCAACGCAATATTTCACAATCTATGATCTCTAGTCTATGTCAGTCTTAATTTCCCGATAATGAGCTGTCGTATTCTCATCTCAAATCTTCCCTTCATTGAATAACAACTTATGTAAAGCTTTTGCTTTTAGACGGAGAGTTTCTTAGTTATGCACTTCCGATAAACTGCCGTCTATTGGCAAAATCTCTATCTACTGTTGGACACATCAATGTGTGAAATGCTCAATTTATTTTTTCTTTTATGTTTATGCGATTTCAAATCGACTATGGTCCAATTTTTTCTGAAGGGAGTTTTTGTGCAATATGCTGTGACCGATACTGTTGAAGGAAGTTGTGAAGTGAGGAACGTAAGTCGTATCTTCATAACATAATTTACGAAATGAACCAGAGACAATCTTCCTTGAATTATCTGCTTGAGATGCTGCATTTTCGCTCGTCATTACGCATTAAGTAATCCTTTTTATCAGACACTCACATTCGTACAGATTTGTGAATATAAAATTGAAACACTGGGCGTTGAGTATTTTCTTCCTTTTTTTATTTTTATTTTTGTGTTTTTTATGTCCACCATCATAAACAATGGCAAAGCTTTACGATCATACCAAAATTGGAAGTCAAATCTCTCTTGATTCCCATACTATGAATATGCGAAAATTCGTCTAACAGTTCTCATAGTCTTTAAAATTTATAATTTGAGATGAAAATTGAGCTAAATGTCCAGTTCTTCCTCCCAAGGTTTGTTCCTCCCCAGTTAAGTACGATTTCATGAAATTTTAAACCTAGAAACAGGAAATTTTAAATGTGGTGCTTTTTGTGTTATAATCATACACCTTTGATTTTCGTAATCACTTACTCATTTTATCCGTTGTGAGCTTCCAAAAAATATAAATCATTAAACATAAACAAATGGTGGCTCATTTCCATGATAAAACTACTGCCACTGTGCAATCACATTGATAAAACTTCTTGATTTTTGAGAAATATCAGTTTGTTATGATGGAACATCACAAAAATATAAAAACACACGTTTTATTAACCCATCAGCGGGCTCGCTAATTTTTGGAACACCAGCAGGCGCGCGTGGCACAACTCTTTCAACCTTCATTATTCCTTTTGTAATAAACTTTTTTCTTTCAAGTTGAAAATAAAAATTCTGTATTTTATGACAAGATATAAAATGTTGATAATATTTAGATATATTTATAATTAAAGGTCAAAGAATGCAGATAGAATCGCCTTATTTCAGAACTGTCCGGTTTATTGGATATAAGGACAACTTGCGAATGGATTCCTATTATGCCCCAAAACCTAAAAAACAATGAGATTGTCCATCTTCGTTTTATACGGGATGCCGTGTAATAGCTGCACATTTGATCGACTACAACTCCTGCTTTTGTCGTATTGTAATCCAGTATAATCGCTTATTTACCACGGTTAAATCACGACTAACAATGAAGGGAAAGGAATAAAAGGGTCAGAAAATCAGATCTGCGTTAGAAAGGGTGTAGCTATAAATAGAAACTGCTTAGAACATTCAAACCTTACATGTAAAAACAAACCATTCAAAATTACGGAAATGTTGCACTTTGTACACGGGCGCGCCCGCTGAAGGGTTAAAATACATTTTAATATGAACAAGATTTTGGAGCAGTCATTTGAGCTACATACAGATATTTGAACCAGATGAATGTTTCCAAGACATATGACTTCCAAGTTAATTGCAAAGCTGTAAAGCGTAGATGCGTCTTTCCAAAGTCCTATGCACCAGACAGGTCCGACGTAGCATTTATGTGCTTCCGGGATTGAATCCCTGCCGGTCGATAGTGCTGCCACCACAATTTAGACCGAGCAACTCCTAGGGCCGACATATGGTGGGCTCATACCTTTTCCCTCTCTGACATCATAAAAGGACTTTTCGGTCTACAGGTTTAACGTATCCATATTCACTCTTGCGCGACTGACAATACTTATAAAACTATTTTTATGTTGATTGTTAATCTTCTTTACTTGAAAGTCTTTAATTGTACGCCTTCTTTAACACTACAACTGAAGTGAAATAATGCAGCCTGTCACAAACAATTATAAAAGTCTTAATTATAATTATACCATTCAGTGGCGTAGCGAGGGGGGGGGCAAGGGGGTTCTATCATGCCCCGGGCGCCACTCGCAGAGAGGCGCCAAATGGTCTATCCTTTTAACTAATTCTATATATTATATTACTATACGTTTTTCGGAAGGG